>JAAALK010000289.1:60098956-60573330 GCA_019279435.1 Zizania palustris | reverse complement strand
GCTTCTGGTGCTTTTGCTTGAGCTCGTATTGCATACCTCGCTAGTTTTAGTTCACCGAAGCCTGTTGATGCGAAGTAGTTTTTCGTGCGAGGTGTGCTTTGTCAGTGTGCATTCGCTCTGTGTAACAGGAGGTGTAACCTCGCTGCTTACTAGCGTAGCCCTGACCGAGGCCGTTTTGCTTCTTGTGTCAAAGCCTTTAGCATAGTCCCTTTTTGTGTGCGTGTAGACCTTCGCGTACGAAGCCCAGCACCAGTTGCTGTCGCTAAGTACTTGGTCGAAGTCCTCAGAGGGGTGTCCACTCGTGCGAAGGGTGAAGTGCGAAGCCTGCTCAAAGCACCTCGTGTGCGGAGCCTGCACTGACTTTGCAGAGTAGATTTTCGAGGGTTGTTAGTGGAGCGAAAGTCTCTTGGCTTCGAACTTTTGCTCCTGCGAAGCCTGTGTTCGGAGCTGTCGAAGTACCTCCGAACCAGACCTTCGAAGGTTGTGTTCGAAGCCTGTTCCGCAGAAGACAGAACAGACCCGAAGGCTAAGTTTTTAGCCCGAAATTTTAAAAGCTCCCATTCACCCCCCCCTCTGGTCGCCGTTTCCGGTCCAACAATTGGTATCAGAGCAGGTTAAGATCACCAGTTGACCTTAACCGGTTTTGTGATCTTTAGGCGACATGGATAGAGGCAGTAAAATTCCTCTGTTCGATGGGACAGATTTTGCATACTGGAAGGTGCGCATGGAGGCTTACTTGTTAAGCCAAGGAAATGCAATTTGGGAGATTGTGGACTCACAATACTCCATCCCTGATACCCGCACCACTCAAACTGAAAAAGATCAGTATATTGCCAACTCGAAGGCAAGGAACATCCTGTTCATTGGTTTGAGTCGGAGTGAGTTTGATAGGGTGCAGCACCTTAGGACTGCTAGGGAGATTTGGACAACACTCACTGTCTTTCATGAGGGCTCTGCTCAGATTAAGGCCAGGCGCCAAAGCACCTACAATCAACAGTATCAGCTGTTTGTGCAGGCACCTGGTGAATCTGTAGATGCCATGTTTTCTCGTTTGACGCGATAGTGAGTAACTTGCGATCCAACGGGACGCTTGCTTACAGTGATCACGATAGGGCTATCAAGCTTCTCTATGCTCTTGACCGTAGCATATGGGAGGTGAAGATATCCAGCATTGAGGAGTCCACAGGCTATGACACTCTAACCTGTGATGAACTCTTTAGCAAGCTGAAGTCCACAGAGATTGCCAAGGCATCTCTTGCAGTGCACAGAAGCTCTTTGCCACAGCCATTGGCATTGGTTTCTAGCACTAACCGTGGCACCACTGCAGAACCAAGCACATCAGGCACTTGTGTTCTTGCAGATGGTTTTGCTTTGTCCTCCCTGGTCTCCGTCACAAAGGAGCAGGTGGATACTCTAGCTGATGATGAGCTTGCTCTCATTGCCCGGAGGTTCACCCGCTTTCATCATGAGAGACGGGATCAGAGGAGAAGTGGTTTTAGTGGCTGCTATGAATGCGGCGACACCTCTCACATTAAGGCCAATTGCCCCAAGGTCAAAAAGAGAGATGAGAGTGATCGCCCCAAATTCCACAAAAAGGAGAGGAAGCCCCTTGTGAAGGGCAAGCGCGGCAAGATGGCTAAGAAAGTAGCCAAGGCCGCTTCCAGAGCTTTTGTTGCTGCTCTCAGCGACATCGACACATCCTCAACTGAGGAGTCGAGCTCTGAGGAGGAGGAGTCCCCAAGGAAGGAGAACAAGAAGGACAAGAAGGGACGTGACTTCACCGGCCTTTGCTTCATGGCCGACAGCGATCACAGCGGCGATGAGCTTGACTCATCTGAGGTAAACCTATCATCTGACCAGCTTCTAATTAAATTAGATGAGCTGAATGAAGTTGTGCTAGGTCAGGATAGATTACTTGTGCAAGCCGCTAGAGAAAGAAAAGACCTTAGACTTAGGCTAGAAAATATGTCTACTGAATATGCCTTGCTTAAGTCTAAATATGATGATGCTGATTGTGAATCATGTTCTGTTGTCATGAGTGAGCTTGCTCAGTTGCGTTCTGTTCATGCTCAAACTCTTTCTGAGCTTGAGACTGCACAGAAGCAGCTTTTTGAGGTGGATTCTAGACCTCGTGATATTATTGATTGCATGAACTGCTCTTTATTGCGCGATAGCATTAATTTACGTGATAAGCATGTTCATGATTTAGAGGCTAGATTGGAGAGGGCCGGTAGTTCTAAGGATGTGCAACCTGTTTGTGACACTTGCATCACCCTTAAGGACCAGCTAGGCACTGTCAGAGAGCGAGCTGAAAACCTCATGTCCGAAAATGAATACCTTCTTTCTGTGGTGAACAAATGCACTGAGGGGAAGGGTAGGATGGATTTGCTCTTGGCCAAGACCAAGTTGTGTGCTGACAGAGCCGGGGTAGCTCTAGGATTGGGTTTTGAGAGGATAGCTTCAGACAGTAAGACCAAAACTGTTTTCACCTCTCCTACCACCCTAGAAAAAGAGAGAGCTCTGTTGGACACCCCATCAGCCAAAAAGCCTACCCATCCACCAAAGAAAACCACTCCTCCTACCAAGAAAAATCCTCCCAAGAAAGCCACTCTGAAGAAACCCAAGGAGCCTGTGAGAGTTGCTCCTATGACCCATGAGAGTGCCCCCAGGAGAGTGTTTCACTGTTCTTATTGTCAGAGGGCGGGTCATTTGATTGGTTTCTGTTTCCGTCGCATCAAGGATGAGCGACGTGCACAGGCGATGAGCTATCAGGACATGCATTACCCATCTTTAGGTATGCATGAGTCTGAGTATTACTCTCGCCCTGTTTTTGAGGCTCCTCGTGCTTCTCGGAGAGGTTTTGCTCCTCGAGGTGTTCACCATGTTCCATATGGTGGTAGACCTCGGGCGAGTAGCTTTGTACCTCGTCAGAATAGGAGACCTCGACATGCTTTGCATTCTTTGCATGTTGGTAGACCTCGCACTTTGCATCATGCTGATTTTCATGTGCGTAGACCATCTACTTTTACTGTGCCTACTACTCGTGTCACTCAGTGCTGGATGCCTCGCCATTATTTTACTCACCCCAGCACTGAGCGATCGAGGCGTTCTTATCATGTGTAGGCGACAGGTCGAGGCTTGGAGGGCACGTGGATCATGGACTCCGGTTGTTCGCGCCACATGACCGGAGATGCAGCTTGGTTCTCCAGCCTCACAACAACCAAGCAAAGGGAACATATCACCTTCGGAAACAATCGAAGGAGTAGAGTGAAAGGTAAAGGTGTGGTAAGGATTAACGCAATCTTCACTCTCAAAGATGTTGCTTTGGTTGAGAACCTGGGATACAATTTGCTGTCTGTATCTCAGTTGCTTGATGAGGGCTTCGAAGTGCGATTTCATCGCGATACTTCGCAAGTGCTCAATTCTGATGGCGTTGTGGTGTGTAAGATCTTTAGGGTTGGGAGAGTTTTTGGAGCTGATTTTTCAGAGTCGTCTGGTTCTTCTCATTGTCTTGTTGCACATTCGACTTCTGAGCTTTGGAAGTGGCATAGGAGACTAGGGCATATGAGCTTTGAGTTGCTCGCTCGTTTGAGCGCCCTAGGCTTGATCCGAGGATTGCCCAAGCTCAAGTTTGAGAAGAATTTAGTTTGCGCTCCTTGTCGACATGGAAAAATGATTGCCGCTTCGCATTCGCCAGTCACCATAGTGATGACTGAACAGCTCGGAGAACTTCTCCATATGGACACTGTAGGTCCTTCTCGGGTTAGTTCTTTAGGCGGGAAGTGGTATGTACTTGTTATTGTCGACGATTTCTCTCGCTACTCTTGGGTCTTCCTTCTTGCCAGCAAGGATGAAGTGTTTTCACACTTTCGGAGCTTGGCTTTGAGACTTTTCACTGAACTCCCTGGTGCATTAAAATTCATTCGAAGCGATAATGGCACCGAGTTCAAAAATAGTCTCTTTGTTGACTTTTGCATGGAGCATGGCATAGAACATCAATTCTCTGCTCCGCGGGTTCCTCAACAGAACGGTGTTGTTGAGAGGAAAAACCGCACTTTGGTTGAGATGGCTAGGACGATGCTTGATGAGCATAGGACTCCTAGAAAATTCTGGGCTGAGGCCATGAACACAGCATGTTACATCTCAAACCGAATTTTCTTGCGCTCAATTTTAAATTTGACATCTTATGAACTGCGTTTTGGGAGACAGCCCAAGGTTACTCATCTTCGAGTTTTTGGCTGTCGCTGCTTTATCCTAAAACGTGGTAACTTGGATAAATTTGAGTCGCGATCTTCTGACGGGATCTTTTTGGGTTATACTACTCATGGTCATTCTTATCGTGTTTATAACTTGGAAACTAACACTGTCATCGAGTCATGTGATGTGACTTTTGATGAATCAACCCCCTCTGTTAGTTCTGCTTTTGAACAGGCCAATGAACACGACATGGAACAGACTTTATTCGAAGAAGAAGATCCTGGAGAATTCGAGGATGATCCCCTACTACCCTCGACATCAACCCCCGAAGCTGACCCCGCTTCAACTACTTCGGCACGAGGTCCCGAAGCGACTACCTCAACATCGGTCATCTTGGACCACTCCAACGCACAAGTTGAGGGGGAGACTGCATCCCGCCGCGAGGCTCCACATCATGTCCAAAGGATGCATCCTCCCGAGCAGATCATTGGTGAGCTTGATCAAAGGGTAACTCGTTCTCATGCCCATTTCACTAATGCTGCTTTTGTTGCTTCTTTCGAGCCTCTAGATGTTAGTCATGCACTTTCTGATTCTAGTTGGATCAATGCCATGCATGAAGAGCTTGAGAATTTTGAAAGAAACCAAGTCTGGACTTTAGTTGATCCTCCACCAAATGTTCATTTCATAGGAACAAAATGGATTTTCAAAAATAAACAAGGAGAGGATGGAACAATTGTTAGAAATAAGGCTAGACTTGTAGCTCAGGGCTTTTCTCAACTAGAAGGGATTGATTTTACTGAAACCTTTGCACCTGTTGCTCGCCTTGAGGCCATTAGGATTTTGCTTGCCTTTGCGACATCCCGGGGATTCAAACTCTATCAAATGGATGTCAAAAGTGCTTTTCTTAATGGCTTCATAGGTGAAGATGTTTATGTAAAACAACCCCCTGGTTTTGAAAACCCCAAGTACCCACATAAAGTCCTTAAACTTCATAAGGCTCTTTATGGACTCAAGCAGGCCCCTCGGGCGTGGTATGATAGACTTAAGTCTTTTCTGCTTGAGCGAGGGTATTTGATGGGCTCTGTTGATAAAACCTTGTTTACTCTCAAGCATGGCAAAGATTTCCTTCTAGTGCAGATTTATGTGGATGATATCATCTTTGGTGGCTCTTCTCATGCTTTAGTTGCCGAGTTTGCAGATACCATGAGCAGGGAGTTTGAAATGTCAATGATGGGTGAACTCACCTTTTTCCTTGGTTTGCAAATCAAGCAAAGCAAACAAGGTACTTTTGTCCACCAGACAAAGTACACCAAGGACCTGCTCAAGAAATTCGACATGTCCGATGCGAAGCCCCTCGCCACTCCAATGGCTACATCTGTAGCATTGGACCCTGACGAAGATGGAGAAGCCGTAGATCAGAAGGAGTTCCGGAGCATGATCGGCTCCCTCCTCTACTTGACTGCCACGAGGCCGGACATACACTTCGCAGTATGTCTGTGCGCTCGTTTTCAGGCTTCACCACGAGCTTCGCACCGCCAAGCGGTAAAGCGCATCTTAAGGTATCTCAAACACACCCTTGAATTTGGCATATGGTATTCATCGTCTTCATCTTTATGTCTTAGAGGTTATTCAGATGCGGATTTTGCTGGGTGTAGAATTGATAGGAAGAGTACCTCTGGTACTTGTCATTTTCTGGGTACGTCTCTGGTTTGCTGGTCTTCCCGCAAACAGTCTAGTGTTGCACAATCGACGGCTGAGGCCGAATATGTTGCTGCAGCTAGCTGTTGCTCTCAGATTTTGTGGATGGTTTCCACTTTGCGGGATTTCGGGTTAGATTATAAGAGTGTTCCACTTTTCTGTGATAACACTAGTGCGATTTGTATTGCAAACAACCCGGTTCAGCACTCCAGAACCAAACACATTGATGTACGGTATCATTTTCTCAGAGATCACAATGAGAAGGGTGATATTGAACTTCAATATGTTGATACCCAGCACCAGCTTGCCGACATTTTTACAAAACCCCTCGATGCTTCTCGATTTGCTTACTTGCGTGGGGAACTTGGCATTTGTCACCCTTACGGCATTTTGTGAGGGGGAGCTGATTTTAATTGTCTTGCATATGCTCATTATGTGTGGAATTGCACTTACATCTTTTGCTATTATATGCCTGCTTTTAATTCAAAGAAATCATGTCAGCTCAGCTCTATGAAATATGTCTGGAACATTGATTGTGCATGATGTTTTATTTTCTAAAAATCAAAACTTGCTCACCGCATAATCTTGTATCTAGCTTGTTTAGGCTGGACTGCTTTTAGCTATCGTTTATCTACTTGACAGCAAGACACTATTCCTTGGATGCTAAAATCTGCAACTTGAAAAATTGTGTTCTTTATTCATGGATTTTCATCAAATTGTTTCATTCATCTGAATCAACATCAAAAATCCTTGATTTGCCTGGTTTAAATGAAAAGATCCAGGAGGGTTTGTTTGTCGCACTACTCTATTCTAGACTGCTTACCATTGCACTTTGGTTTGAACTGGGATAGTGTAGTGTATGCCAAAATCACCGCCTTAAGCTTCAGATGGCTTTCTTGCCTAGGCTTGGCTTGATTGGAAAGTATAAGGTGGACAAACAAATAACCCCTGGCACTAAGCAAAGAACAACAAAATTAATTAATCATCAAGTTTGCTTTCAAAGCTCCTTTTTGAACAAGACTTGTCTGTCTAGGGTAGAAATTGTTAGCTTTGCGCAGTCCTTGCCTTCACATGTCTAGCTGCTATGATTAAGTGGCGATGCTTTTATCTCAAAATGACAAAAATCACATGCCATCATTATGTTTCACAGACTGTTAAACTGAGCTGAGCACATGAACATTGGAATTACTGTTGGCATATTTTTGCATTATATGTCTTTGCAATTCTATGCATTTCGAAGCTTTGCATCTTTTAACTGCTCCTTGATGCTTGCATTGCCAAAGGGGGAGATTTGCTGTGTTCTCTGCCGCAAGGGGAAAGATTTTTGACATAAAGGGGGAGAAAAATTTGCTCAACTCAGGGGGAGTTTTTATTCAAGGGGAGTTTTGCCAAAAAGGGCTTTTAATCTTTTGAGAAAGGGGGAGAAAAATTCTTTTATCAAGTGACATGCTTTGGCTCTTTTCTGAGTGTTTACGGTCACTTGTGTGCTGAAAATTTTTACTTTTTCTTGAACTTCGATTTGGTTGTCAATGCACTCATCAAGGGGGAGATTGAGAAACCAAGGGTGGTTTCGGTGTTTTGTGATGAGTGATTGACAGTCTTTTACCCTCTGTTCGAAGGGTACCTCCGAAGGGTGTTCGGAGGTATGTCACCGGAGTGTGTTCGGTGTTTGCTTGCTGCAGCTGTGCAGCGGAGTGTACCTGTCGGAGGGGTCCGACAGTACGCGATGACTGGGTTCGTACCGATGGCTTCGGTACTTTGGGCGGTACACCGGAGTGTGTACCGGAGGCTGCTAACCCGGAGAGGTCTCCGGAGTACTGGATACACTTGTTTGCTTGTCGGTGGTGCGCAGGGACTTCGGAGGCGACGGACAGGGTTCGAGCCAGGTGAACTTGGGTCAAGCGGGTGGCTTGATGCCAGGGGAGCGGGGAGCTCCGTCACGGTGGCAGCGAAGGTGGTCCGGGTCGGTCCTAGGGTCGAGGCGTGCCAGGTGAAGGCAGAAAGTGCGGAGCGTGGCTCCGGCTGAAGGTACTCCGAGACAAAGTCCTCGGAAGTGAGGCACTTCGAAGGTACTCCGGATGGAGTGACTTCGGAGTTGGTGGACCAAGTCCTCTGCGGAGGCAAGGTGTTCGAAGTGTGCTCCGGAGGGAGACACTCGAAGGTGGCCCGACGAAGGTCTCAGAAGTCGAGGCGCATCGAAGGCATGGTCCGGGTGAGGCTCGTCGTGGAGTGTGCTCGGGGAGAGGCACTGCGACGGAGTGCTCATGGAATGCTTCATGCGGAGGCCTTGGACGAAGGAGGGACTTCGAAGGGTGGTACTCCGAAGGTGGGCTTCGGAGTGAGGTTGACTTGTGGTTCTTCGGCCATGCATGGCTTCGGTACACGGACGGATGGTGTTCGAGCTGGGAGTAGCTGCGAAGCCGTGGTGATCCACTCCGGAGGTGGTGGTGCGAAGGCCCAAAGGCTTTGACGGCTTCGGCTCAAAACCGTCACTGTATCGAAGGACTTCTTCGGCGGAGCGAAGGCCAACAGGCTGCAGGCTTCTCGCCGAAGCTTCCGCACCCTCGCGTGCGAAGGGAGGTTCCAGAAGTCAACACTGTAAAGGCTGACACTGTCTGTTCTGAAAAAGGCTGACACTGTCCCCTCTGCAGCTGACAGAGAAGCCTCCAAAATAAAGGTGGACTACCTTTTGTACCCCTTAGTTCTATAGAGACAAATCTGTTGTAAACCCTAGGGGTAAAGTAGTCACTTCCTTAGGATGAAGCCATGGGCTATAAATATGGGGGCTCAGTAGGTAACATTTAACACTTTGAGCATTCACTGTTGAGCTCCTGTAGACAGACCTCGCTGTATTCATTCTGAGTTCAATACATTTTGTGTTCCTTGTTCAAGCGGCGAAGCCCTGCTTCTGTGTGCTTTTGCTTGAGCTCGTATTGCATACCTCGCTAGTTTTAGTTCACCGAAGCCTGTTGATGCGAAGGTAGTTTTTCGTGCGAGGTGTGCTTTGTCAGTGTGCATTCGCTCTGTGTAACAGGAGGTGTAACCTCGCTGCTTACTAGCGTAGCCCTGACCGAGGCCCGTTTTGCTTCTTGTGTCAAAGCCTTTAGCATAGTCCCTTTTTGTGTGCGTGTAGACCTTCGCGTACGAAGCCCAGCACCAGTTGCTGTCGCTAAGTACTTGGTCGAAGTCCTCAGAGGGGTGTCCACTCGTGCGAAGGGTGAAGTGCGAAGCCTGCTCAAAGCACCTCGTGTGCGGAGCCTGCACTGACTTTGCAGAGTAGATTTTCGAGGGTTGTTAGTGGAGCGAAGTCTTCTTGGCTTCGAACTTTTGCTCCTGCGAAGCCTGTGTTCGGAGCTGTCGAAGTACCTCCGAACCAGACCTTCGAAGGTTGTGTTCGAAGCCTGTTCCGCAGAAGACAGAACAGACCCGAAGGCTAAGTTTTTAGCCCGAAATTTTAAAAGCTCCCATTCACCCCCCCTCTGGTCGCCGTTTCCGGTCCAACATTAACCTTGGGACTGTATAAGTGGGCTAAGGTTCTATTGCCTGGAGTGGCAATCATCATGGGGACGGATAGAGGGAGTACGTCCAATTCGTTGATTTTCACAAAATCTTCTGAGATGAAGGAGTGTGTCGCTCCAGAGTCAAATAAAATCGTAGCTGGTACGGAATTGACGGTAAATGTACCGAGCATGACTTCGGGAGCCTCCAGAGCTTCCTCCGCGTTGATGTGGTTGACGCGGGCACGAACCGCCTTGTTGGGTGCCGCGCCTTGGGGTTGCTTGGGGTGAGGACACTGGCGCGAGTAGTGCCCTTCCTTCCGGCAGTTGAAGCAGACGACCGGCCTCCCTTGGCGATCCTTCAAGACCGGGGCCTTGGCGGCTGGCGTCGGCTGAGCGGCCGGAGCTGGTGGAGCGGGGCGGGGATGCCCAGCGTTGGATCCACCGGCAGCGTGAGGTGGCCTGTAGGCGGGCTGAGGATGGTAGGCGGGCGCTGGTGGCGGAGGGACGAAGCGGGGCCTCTGAGAGTTCACCTGTTGATGCTTGAAGGCGATCATCTTCCTCTTCTTGAGGTCCAACCTGTTTTGCTCAGTCTCTTGGATGAGCGCTTTATTGACTAGCCGTTGGAAGTCGGCGTAGTCGGTGGCGACGAGCTGGATGGACAGCTCATCCTTAAGTCCCCAGACGAACTTAGCCTGGTGGAGGGCGTTGGTCCGCACCTCTTCCGGCGCGTAGCGGGCGAGGCGGTTGAACTCATGGAGGTACTCCATTACAGTCCGACTGCCCTGGTGTAGGTCGCGGAACTCCCTTTGTTTCACCGCGATGACACCGGTGGGGACGTGGGCGGCGCGAAAGGCGATGGTGAACTCCGCCCATGTCACCACGTGGTCCTCAGGCTGGGACTCACGGTAGTTGTCCCACCATTCGGCGGCGGGACCCTAGAGCTGGTGAGTGGTGAAGGCCACTCGCTCCCGGTCGGTGCAGGGGAGGAGATCAAGCTTCTTCCCAATGGTGCAGAGCCAATCTCCAGCCTCCATGGGGTTGGTGGTGCTCGAGAAGATAGGGGGACGCACACGCAGGAACTCCGAGAGTTGGGGAGCAGGTGCGGGTGCTGGCGCGCGAGGGGCGGTTTCTCCATTCTACAGATGGTCCAACTGAGCTTGTTGGTGCTGCATTTGAGTGAGGAGGGTGGTGATCAGCTGGTTCTGATTTGCCATCATCTCTGCCAAGGTAGGATGGTTGGCGGATGGCGACCCAGACTGACGTGGGCCCGTTGCACCCCAGTTGGGTACAACACCCTCGGGCGCGTCACGGCTTCCTCCTTCTCTGTGGTTGGAGCCAGCGTTCTGATGGTCGGCCATCTTCTGAATACCATGCCATAAGGTAAAAAGATGATGAAAATACAATTAAAGAAAATGGTTCATAAATTTCATGCATATAAATCAGTGGTAAAAATTGTTTATTACAATCAAGCTTTTATTCTATCCACAACACACTCGTTGTGGATAGCACCACATACAAAATTTTGCTTTATTAAAATAGCGGCCTCTAATGCCTACTCGCCACCGGAGGCGGTCTCCGTGCTCTCGGAACCACGGGCACACGGCTCCCGAGGGATGGTGGGCTCGAGAAAATTCTCGATAATGGAGTCGGAGATGAGGCCGGGGCGTGGTGCAGGGGTGTTGGCGGTGGATGGTCCGGCGGTGGAGGGGTGTGGCGAGATCTGCTTGGGGCGAGGGACAGGCTCACAGATGGGCTTCCTCTTCCTAGGGAGGAGGGGAACCATCTCTGCGATGTCCTTCTGCAGCTGCATGATCTTGCGCTGCAGCTCGCCGTTCTGTTGGATCAAGTTCCTCGTCTCCTCACGAAGAAACTCAACCGCCTCATGGTGCTCTTCGGCGTCGAGCACTGCCTCAGTATGGAGGTCGTCCATAGCCTGAAGAAGATGCGACTACCGGGCCATGACCGGATCACGCACGGAGTGAACTCCGAGGTAGATACTACGGTGGGCACCGGGAGTACGCTTCGGCACAAGCCGGAAGGACGAGTTCTGAAGACGATCATCATAGATCATCCTCAACTCCATAAGGGCCTGGAGGGTGACTCGTTGGCACGTGACGTCAAAAGTCGAGCCTCCAAGTGGAGTGGTGTAGGACGGCAGGTGCTCTCCGGAGCCGTGGACGGTGAGAGAGACGTCGCAGGGCCTGGTGAACTCATCCGAGTACACCCCCTGGAATTCGGGCTCGAAGAGGAACCCGAGGAAGGTAAGCATCATGCGGAGCTCCAGGACGAAGCCCTCATAGTGGCGGCAGTAGCTGTGGACTTGGTAGACTGGCATCTACAAAAACAGCAAGTTGAAGAAAAAGTGAGGGGAGGAACAAAATTTATAAAGTAGATTTTCGAGAAATAATTTTCTGCGGCTAATGGCTAGGTGGGTCTGTTTGGCTTCCTACAGTCAACTCAGCTCTGATACCATCTTGTGGCGCCCCGATTTACCGAAATCGGAACATTATTGAATTTCATAAGAAAGACAATAATACAAGAGGTTCATCATGCGACAATCGTACATACGACGATATTAATGGTACGCAGACCATAATTATTACATCAGAGTTGAAATAAAAATAGTAATAAAAGTAAATAGCATGACGAACGCCTTCTTCAGGATCTTTGCTTGACTGGGTTGCTACTCCAGACCGTCTTCGTAGTAGGCATCCTCTGTGGTGTTCAACGGGTATGAGTACAAAAAGTACTCAACAAGCCACCGCAAATGCAAGTAATAATGCGAGGTAATAACAATGGAAGGATTATGGCTCAAAGTGCAGAAAAGTACATTTTCAGTTATTGCATTTAGTGTAATCAAATTTTATCATGCGGAAATATAAACATGAACATCAGTAACATCATCTAACTCGAGGAGTACGTTTTACCTCCTCGCACAACAGTCCTTACATGTCAAACCATCATGCACATACATATTCAAAGTAATCTAACTGTGGGATGTCACGCAACCCACCCTTGACCGTGGGCTCGGCTTTTCGAAAAGATTTATGACTGTGATCAGAGATGTACTACTGTACCCACAAGGCACACACTCATCCAAACGAGATGACCCATACCACGGGAACTCGTGCCAAACCTCAGCATGAAATGCTCCAAGCGATAACCACCCGCTCTAGGTTTTGCCGGCGCGCTGGGCCACATCCCGGCTAACGTCGCACCCCCTTTTGCGCCACGTAGGTACAAGCCACCCGCAGGTGCTGCTTGACCCATCTCCAAATGGTGGCCTTGGTTTGGAACACTCCATACCTTAGTTAGGACTTACCCATTAGACTTGTGGTTAGTACAGAAGTGTATTGCAACGGATCCCTCAGACCGGTCCTTATAGTGCCCCGGGTGCTACCGACCAATGCCCTAGCTTGCACCCGGAACCCACCATGCATACACTCACAACCATAACTCATCACCGACAGAATTCCAAGGATAAGAAGTAACGGGGATCATATAGTAGAACCAAGTTGCTACGACTCATTTTTATCCTATAGCGATCGTGTCAGTACATTGGACACTAGCTAATAATATTAATCATGTGGTGACAAGGAGGTTAGGCGAGATAGCATGGCTTGGGTTGCACATCAAGATCGGGGGATCCTAAATAAATATATTGTAAGGGTTTCATTTGACTAATGCATGTATAACCTATGTGTTTTAGCGATAGTTTAATAAAACATGGGTTCAATATGCTCAAAAGATTGGTTTGGTGACTTGCCTTGTTCAGCGAATGGGGAGGGAGGAACTTCCGGGTAATATTCCGGCTCCTGGGCGGCATCGTAGTCTTCCCAATATAAATAAAGTAAAATAAAATAAATACAGCATTCAACTTAAACAATATAAAACCACACAACAAGCACATAGGTTTAAATTGGTTTAAAGAAAATCAAGTTGTTGAATCTCTGAAATTCATTTTATAAATAATTTAAAAGGATTTATAATGAAATGTTGTCCTTTAAAAAGGGGTTTTAAATGTGAGTAGTCTCATTTTAAGTCTTCTGATAAAATTTAATATGAAAGGTTCATGTATAAATTAGTGTCTTTCAGTATATGAACAGAAAGCAATAAATATGAACTTTACTGAAATTTAAATAATTGAATTTACATTTTTACCCTAAGGGCATTTGAATATCTATTTAAATAATCATGAAAAATTCAAAGTAAACATACTGTTTTTATTGAACTAATGTGTAGAGAATAAAATTATAAAATTTCTGGAATTGAAATGGCAATTTTTAGAGTTTAAATGCGCCAGATATGAATTTTACACGTTTTAAACACTTTCTGGAATTTATTTTTAAATTTAATTCCCCTCCGGTCCACGGTGAGCTAGGCCTACGGTGAACCCGTGCATTGTGCGCGTGGTCCGGCCCAATCTGGACCGTTGGATCCAGATCCAACGCGCGAGAGCGAGGCGGCACGGTTAAGTGATAACGGACGGCCACGATTAAAACGCGCGAAAGGGTACTACGTGGACGGACGAGATCGAGTGCGGGTTTTAAATAGAAATGAACGCGCGAGATTAAAACATAGTCATTCGCTCAGATCTGACGGTGCAGATTAAACCGCACATGGGATTTAACCGGTACCGTTAGATCCAGATCGCACGGCCAGGATTAAATCCGACATGGCACGGGTACCCGACCCGTGCCGGTCATCTTCTCCGACGACAGCGAGTGGGCTAGAGGCCACGGCGAGCGACGGCGGTCGTGTCTAAGGCCTAAAATGGAAAGAGGACACTACGGGGATCGCGAGGGTACCGTTGGCGAGGTGAACGGTCGACGGAGCGAGGCCGGCGACGAGCGGAGGCGGCGAAGGCGTTCGGGTCCTTGGCGGCGACGGCGATCCGGCGGGGTTCATCGACGATGGAGTGGTGGCCGAGGCTGGCGAGGTCCGTGCGGTCACAGCAGTGCGGACGGCGAGGGCGGAGGGGGACTCCGGCGACGACGAGCGATGGCTGGAGGATGGGCGGCGGTGGTGTGCTAAAACTCGAAGTGAGGGCATTCTGTGCGTTCTTGCAGTGTGTGAGCGTGGGGGTCGAATGCGGGGTACCAGGGGGTTTAAATAAGGTCACCGGCGGGGGAAGAGGGGGCGCAATCAGGGGAGACCGGAGTAACCACGGTTTTAATCGTCGGCGAGCTCGGGTTGCATGCGGATTCATTGAATCAGGACGCGATCCGGCTGGGTTTAATGGGGGAAACGGTCACCGTAGCGTGGGGGTTTGATTGCCAGGCTCAATTCGAGGGGAGGGGGTCGGGGGTAGGGGATCCGAGGTCAGTTATGGCGTCGGCCGGTGAGGAGGGGCGATTTGGGGGTGGATCTCGCGGGACGAAGGATCTGACAGGCGGGGGCCACATGCCAGCGGGCGCGAGAGGGGGTGGTCGGCGCCGACAGGTGGGGCTGGGTACGCGGGCGGAGAGGGGTTCGCTGATGGGTGGGCTCCACCGGTCAGATGGCGCGCACGGGGTGGAGTGGGCTGGGCCGGCTGGGAGAGAGGGAAAGGGAGAGGAGGCCTATTACTGTTTCAAAGCATTTCTGATTAAAATTAATTGGAGAAATTGGTTTAAATTAATAGGGCTACTTTCAAGGTTGATAAAAATTTATAAAAATTCTCAAAAATATATCTTGGCCTTGGGAGTTTATATAAAAATTTTGAGCTCCTGGTTTGGTCATTAACTCTATGTTGTAGTTCAAAATGGGAGGGGAGGGTATTAAAGGTATTTCCAGAATAATAAATCCCAGGAAATTGAATTAAATAATATTTTTATTACTTTGAAAATTTGGGGTGTTACAGGTTTTGGCTGAAAACCGTCGGTTTAAATTCCAATTAATAGGAGTTTATTTTTCTATTTAGTCGTCTAGTTTAAGTGTAATCTTTTAGTATTTTTCTGAATTTTTAATTCTTAAAAAAGTACTAAAAGAATAGGTTAAATGATGTAATAAAGTAGGTGTAGACTTTTGGGTATTTTTCTGAATTTTTAATTCTGAAAAATACTCAAGGGTAATTAGGTAATTCTAGTGTAATTAAACCTTAATGGGCTTTTGGCAAATACCTTTATAGATTTGCCTATATAAAAGACCCAAGACCTAGGGGTTTAGGTGGACATTTGTAGAGGACATTTGGGCATTTAATCCAGAAATTTCAGAAGTCTTTTATCCTCTTTTTCTTGCCACCGACTTGTTCTGTTCATTTGCAAGCATTCTCTAGAAGCTCCGCCCCGGACGGGCTACAGCGGCGCTGCCACGCCGAATCAATCAAGAGCGCCGCCGTAGCCACATGCAGCAGAATTTCACTGTCACCGGGAATTGAATGCCACACGCAAGCTCCGCTGTCCCAGAAGATCTACAGTGCCACTGTGCCAAACAATTAGAGTAGCCGGTCTTTTTGAGAAGTCCTTTTTGCTGCCGTTTTTTGTCTCTCTGGATTTCTTGTTTACCACTAGATTAAGTCGCTGGAGTGCGCCATAGCCGCTGTCGTGCCAAGTTTATCTACAGTGCCAGGAAGAACTGTGTTCGGTTTTCTGGAGAAGCATTGTTCCGGTTTCTTCTAGATTTGTATTTTGTTTTATTTTCTGGATTATTCTGCTGGCTAATATTTTTTCCTTCACATCGGAAGCATTAGGAAATTGCCAGGCCATCACCAGCGGTGAACACATTGCATTGCTAAGTTTCTACTTCAGCAATCCAGTTTTATTCTTTGATGTACTGCTATCTTTCTAGTTTGATCACCGTTCCTAGTTTTCCAATTGAAACAATTTTTGTTGTGTGCGCTGAAATCATACCACATGCAATACAGAGCAATTTTACTTTCTTTCCTGCCACAAAATCAATACCTAGTGATAAAGTTCTTGGAGCAATTCTTTTTCAGTTGCAGCTGAATGCTTTTGGCCGGTCTTCTCTTTTGGATTTGATTCTAGTTCCAGTGCTTCTTCTCTGAACAAATTCCAGAGTCAAGCATAGCCAGGATCCACATGTTTTGGGGTTCTTCAATTTACTTTTTCTGTGTTTGATTTCCCTTGTTGCTAACTGATGGCTACATATTGTCTAACACTGTTTGTTATCTTGAAATTTTCAAGCGATGAAAGAATTTGTAATATTGCCGTTCAGTGCAGCCACTGATTGGTATTCATCTCTCTGTGTTTGGTTCTTCCGGGTTCATTACTTTACGGATTAGTTTTCCTGCACCTGATTTATTCAACTACTGATTTTGTTCTTGGGTTGTCCTCTCTGTTCAACATCCTTTGTCAAGAATTTTCAGCACTGACTTTTTAGCATTGCTCTTGATTTGTTTCATCAACTTGAGTGCACTATTAAGTTTATTTTTAATCTGTGAACTGTTAAGTTCTTCAGAATATGCAAATTTTCGGTGTGTTGTTACTCTAATTTGAATTCATACTGAAGCCAATGTGTTTTCTGTATTGTCTGCATTTAGTCGGCATTCCATTCACCGACTGAAGTCAGAGTTTCAAGTGCCGAACTGAGTAATTGAAGTCGACCATTCATTCTCCGACTGAAACAGAGTTTGGCATTTCACTGTCCAACCAGAGACAAAATTTGAGTGCAGTCTTTGTGGGTGCAAATTCAGTGCTGGTGATCTCTCACTCTGTCATCTCACATCATATGAGACAGGAGGGTGATAGCATCTGTTTTTATCAGAGTTTTTTACTGTGTTGTTACATATGCTTACACTTGTTCATTTAGAGGTGTGTTGGGTGATTTGAAAATACCATCATATTGGCGTGAATTTGTCGAGGAGCCTATTCACCCCCTCTAGTCACCATTCCGATTCTACAATTGGTATCAGAGTTGGTTAGATCACTAGTTGACCTTAACCGGTTTTGTGATCCATAGGCGACATGAACAAAAATACCAAGATTCTGGTGTTTGATGGTCATGATTTTGCTTATTGGAAGGTGCACATGGAGGCTTACCTACTAAGGCAAGGAAGTGCAATTTGGTACATTATTGAATCACAATATGCGATCCCTAAAACTCGCACCACTCATGCTGAAAAGGAACAATATGATTGTAATAACAAGGCAAGAAATATACTATTCATGAGTCAGAGTCGAAATGAGTTTGATAGGGTCCAGCATCTTCGAACTCCACGTTAAATTTGGACCACTTTGACAACTTACCATGAGGGCACTACTCAGATTAAGGTCAGGCGCCAAAGCACATATAATCAAGAATATAAAATGTTTGTGCAAGGCCCTGGTGAATCGGTAGATGCCATGTTTGCTCGTTTTGATGGGATTATGATCAATTTGCACTCCACTAGGACTTTAGCTTACTCTGATCATGAGAGAGCGATCAAACTTCTCTATGCTCTTGATCGTAGCATATGGGAGGTGAAGATCTCTAGTATTGAAGAGTCAGCAAGTTACGATACGTTGACTTGCCTCAAGCTCTTTAGTAAGCTTAAGTCCACTGAGATTGCCAAGGCATCTCATCCAGGATTTGGAAACACTTTGCTGCCTTCTATTGCATTAGTTTCTAGTCCTAGCAGTGGTACCTCATCTGGAGGTAATTTTTCTGGTGGTTCTGGTGTTTGTGTTTTTTTCTAGTGGTTTTGACTTGTCCTCTCTTGTCTGTATCACAAAAGAACAGGTGGACACTCTAGATGATGAGAATCTAGCTCTCATTGTCAAGAAGTTCACCCGCTTCTACAATGATAGACGAGATCAAAGGAGAGGAGGGTGAGGAGCCATGTTGAAGATCATGGGCCTCATGGCTCTAGATGTGATGAGTGATTGTCAATGGAAGTCAAAGAGGATTCATGAAGAGAAGACAAGACCTGCCATGTCTAGGCCGCATGTGACTCAAGTACACGAGTGGTGAGCGACTGCTGGGTAGAGGGGCTGCGGAGTCGGGCCGGCCCAATCTGAGTACATGGGTTAGGAGTGGTAGGAGATCCACTGGTATGTTGACTAGGATTGACTCAGGTACATGGGCGGTGAGCGATTGCCGGGCTGAGGGAGCCGCAGAATTGGGCCGGCCCAATTCGGGTACCCGGTGCGAAGATGGTGGACGCTTTGTCGATTTCGGCACAAAACCGATGCCAAATCTAGACCGCTGATCTGTGATCGAGCCGTCCTAAAGCGAAGCCATAGCTGCTACGAAAGCTTCACATTAGGACAAGTTATCTGCGTTTAGGATTTTACCATTTTTCTTTTTGGCCCATAGTGTGTTAGTCGAGTCTGTAAAAATCCTAAGGGCATGTTGGTCTTTTCATTTTTATTTCAGTGTCTGTTTAAACCCTAAGAGTATTTTTGGTTTTTCCTAGACTATTGGGCTGCCTACAAATAGGGCCCCAATCCCTAGGGTTAGGGTTAACTCATTCAAATGAAAATCTGAGTTCACTTTGTCTCCGTACTTTTCCCCACTGTTCTCTCCACAGTTTTGTAGCCACCACAAACCTCACTGTTTATCGCGTTTTCTTTCACCTGGAATCTTCCTCTGTTTTTCTGGCATTCAATTTCTGATTCGGTGGAGATTTTTTACTCCTGCGCATCGTTTCTTCCGCCAAATCACATGTCGATGAGAGCCTGATCACTCGAGTAGCAGTGCAGCGTGGATGGCGTGAGGAACACGAGGCGCAGGCAAGCAGGCGGCGGTGAGCAGAGCACTACGTTGTGTAGGCATAAGAATAGGACTGCTGCCTAACTGCTGTCAGGTCACATCACCAGATGCCAAGGCAGCGCAAGGCGAAGCAGGCCTTCACGCGAGGCAAGCCGGCAGGCTTCACTACAGTGTGGCCTCACAGCGAGCTTCGCGTGGTAGTGGGAGGCCCTCGGAGCGATGTGCAGGCTTCGACATTCATGGGCTCCGTGAGGTGTTGCTTGGCCTCGCTGAAATGCACGCTTTGGAGGGTAGGTGCGCAAGCCTCGACTGACAAGAAAGCAAGCTTCAACAGCCTTGTCCTCGGCAACATACTTCGGCTAAGTGCTCAATCAGGAGACAACGCATGTAACAGTAACCTCTCTTCCATCGTTTTTCGTGCACTTGTATTAAATGCTTGTCATGGTTATTTTTGTGATGATTGAAATGCTTGTGAGTTAAATGCCTTGTTAGTCTACTTTTAAACACTTTATTGTTGTTCTTTTCGATTAGGACACCGGTCGTTTTTAGGCTAGATTATTTTCAGTACTCATGATTTGTTCGGTTGTTTGTCTGTTGAGGTGCGTTGGGTGTTGGGAGGAGGCCATTGATTCGAAAAGATTTTTTGAGGTGCCCATTCACCCCCTCTCCGGTCGCTACCCTTGGTCCTACAGAGGGTCTTGGGGATGTTTTGAATGTGGAGATCTTTCTCACATTAAAGCTAATTGTCGTAAATTGAAAATGAAAAATGAAAATGAGCACAAGCACCTGAATTGGAACAAGAAGCCCTTCTTTAAGGGGAAGCACGGGAAAGTGGCTAAGAAGGTAGCTAGAGATTTTGTGACCGTCCTCAGCAACGTCGACACTTCATCAAGTGAGGGGTCAAGATCGGATGAGGAAGAGCCTCCCAAGAAAGAGGAGAAGAAGGAGAAGAAGACAATGGACTTCCCCGGCCTTTGCTTCATGGCCGACAACATCCATAGTGGTGATGAGCTGGACTCATATGAGGTATATCTATCTCGTGACCAGCTTCTTGTTAAAAATGATGAATTACATGATGTTGTTTGTTCTCAAGATAGATTACTTAAACTAGCTGCTAAAGAACGAAAGGAACTAAAATTCAGACTTGAATCAATTTCTACTGAACTTGCCATGATAAAATCTAAGTCTGATGATGTTGAATGTGAGTCATGTCTTGTTGTAATGAGTGAACTTGCTCAGCTGCGTTCTACACTTGCTCAAATTGTTGAAAAACTTGAAATTTCTCAGAAGCAGCTTTTGTAGGTGGAATCTAGTCCTGCTGTCATCAACGAATGCAAGAATTGTCTGTTAATTGTTGAAAGCATTAATTTGAGAGATAAGCATGTTGATGAACTTAAGGCTAGATTGGAGAGTGCTGAGTGTTCTAAGGATGTGCAGCCGTCTTGTCCCATTTGCATCACCCTTAAGGACCAACTCAACTTTGCTAGAGAACAAGTAGAAAAACTCAAATGTGAAAATTATTATCTTCTCTCCATGGTGGAAAATACACTGAAGGGAAGGGAATGATGGATTTGCTTCTATCTAAAACAAAAATTTGTGCTGACAGGACAGGGTTAGCTCTAGGGTTGGGCTATGAGAGAACCACACCGAACATTTTGAATAAAATTGTGTTCACTCCGCCTACTACCCTTGAGAAAGAGAGAGCCCAGTTAGACACCAATCAAAAAGCCAAGAATTCTACTCAACCTGCAAACAAAGTTCTACCTCCACCAAAGAAAGATCCTAAGCAAGAACCCAAAATTTTTGTGAGATTTGTACCCGAGACTCATGCTCATACCACCAAGAGAGTGTATCATTGCTCCTATTATCAGTGGGTGGGTCACTTGGTTTGGTTTTGTTTTCGCCACATCAAGGATGAACGATGTTTTCAAGTGAAAAGTTTTTAGGACTTGCATTACTCATCTTCAGGAATGCGTGAGTCCATTATTCACTCTCATTCTGATTTTGAGGCTCCCCGTGCTCCCATGAGAGACTATGTTCGTCGTGGTGTACACCATGATTCATATGGTGCTATACCACGTGTAAGAGGTTTTCATTATCGACAGATTGGGAGACCTCGTCACTTTCAGGTTCTCACTTTGTAGGTAGACCACACACTTTTTATCTTGATTCATATCCTGTGCGTGAATAGTCTACTGCTACTTTGCCTGCTACTCGAGTTATATGGTGATGGATACCCCATCTGTTTTGCACTTACCTAGCACTAGGCACTCGAGATGTTCTCATTTTGTGTAGGCAGCGGACGGAGGTCTGGAGGACAAGCGGTTCAAGGATCCCAGTTGTTCACGGCACATGACCGGGAATACATCATGGTTCTCCAGCCTTTCCTTGAACTAGCGACTGAAGTACATCACCTTTAGCAAAAATCGAAGGAGTGGAGTGAAAGGGCCAGGTATGTTTCTGAGTTAACAGAATTTTCACTCTCACATTTGTTGTTTTGGGTTGGGATGTTTGGATAAAATTTGTTGTCTTCTTTGCTATGTTTTTCTTGCATGTTTTCTGCCGCAACATGCAGTCACAATTTTCTTCATTTTCACTCGTTGTTTTGTTCTCCTGGCATACCTTGCATATGACATTTTCACCAAGGCTCTTGAGGCTTTTCATTTTGCACTTTTGAGAGGAAAGCTTGGTATTTGTTATCTTTATGGCATCTTGTGAGGGGGAGTTTTGTATCATTGCATGAGCTTTTGTCATGTGATTAACTACTTTTACATGTACATGCTTTATTATCCCTTTGAACTATTGTCGGTGATACTTTTGATTATGCTTTTTTGAATATATCTGATAAATGTTATGAGCATGGCTTTTATTTGTGAAAATCTAAATATGATCACTGCTTTGTATGGCAACTAGCAAGAATAGGTTGAGCGCATTTGCTATATTTTACATGCCTGGTAGCTAAGTCCTTTTCACTTGGATGCAAACATGCAACTCATTCATTTCAAAAGCATTGCATGGAAATTTTGTACTGAATTTTTTTTAAAAAAAATGATAACCATGACTTTGGTGCTAAAATTGAAAAGATCCACGTGGGTTTGCTTTGTCGCACTATTTTGTTCTAGACTGCTTACCATAGCACTTTGGTATGAACTGGGACGTTGTAGTATATACCGAGACCAATGCTTTAAGCTTCCTATGGTCTTTTCTTGACCTAGGCTTAGCTTGGTTGGTTAGCATAAGGTTTACACGCAAATAACCCTTATCACTACAAAGAAAAAGGAATCATAAAGCTTGATTTAATTGCATAACAAGTTTGTTGACGCTCCTTGTATTTTGGATATGCTTATCTGGTTAGTATTTGCTAGCTTTTGCATCTCATGCCTTACCATGTGCATTATGCTAATTTGAGTGGTGATGCGTTTTTTGTTAAAACCTGAAAATGCTTGCTCATGTTTTTATTTGGATAGTATTCACCTGAGTTTTTCATACAGTACTTTTAGACAATACTCAAGGCAAATGCGTGGTTTGTACTGTAATTGGAGTTGCTCATGTTTTAGAAGCTTGCTTTTACACTTCGCCCTCACACTCCTCTTTGCATCATTTTTATCACCTTGATGCTTGCATTGCCAAAGGGAGAGAGTTTTTGATATGTTTTTGCCAAAGGAGAAGATTGGGAGAGATCTTTTATAAAGTGACATATTTTGGCTCTTTTCTGAGTTTTTATGGTCACTTGTGCGCTGAATTTGAAACTTTCATCATGTTTCTTTTTGGAGTTGTCAATGCACTCATCAAGGGGGAGATTGTGGAACTAAGTGGGGTCGCAGTGTGGTTTTTATCTTGGTGATGAGTGATTGACAAGTTTGCTCGATCATGGTGATGAGTGATTGCTTGTTTGCTTGCACCGATGGGATAGGTGTGTGTGGAGATTGTGTGACGATGGGATCGATGTGCGTTGCAATTCATGTTTTGGCTTGTCTCATGTGTGCAGGGTGGAGATGCTAGCCAACTGTCAACGGCAAATGATCAAGGGTCAAGCGAGGAGTTTGATGCCAGAGGATCAAGGAGGCCGGGTGAAGTTGGAGATGATCTCATAAGTACATGGGGAGATGGACCAAGTCATGGACGGACAGATGATCGAGGAACGTGTTGACCAATTTAGCGAAAGGGAGGCCAGTGCAAGTGATCAGGCGGCTCGAAGGGATCGAGAGCGGGAGAGACTTGATGGCGGTCGAGTTCGTAGATTGGTGACACGTGTCGGCGATCGGGAATGCTTTGTCCTTTTTGGCTGAAAACCATCGTATCAGAAAATGTGTTAAAATTCCAATAAATACGAATTTATTTTTATGTTTAGTCGTTTTAGTTTAAGTATAATCTTTTAGTATTTTTCTGAATTTTTTAATTCTGAAAAATACTCAAGGGTAATTAGGTAATTCTAGTGTAATTAAACCCTAAAGGCATTTTGGGAAATACCTTTATAGCTTTGGCTATTGTTGACACGAAAGCATGCCCCCGCACTTGGGTCAGTCCGATGATCCAAAAGTGTGCGGATACTTAGGGACAAGCCTAAGCTTAACACGGCACCAACGTCGCATTCCGACTACCCTTAATCGTGGTAAACCGAGTGAAATATATTAAACAACACAAACCAGCAAACCGAGTGAAGCCCGATTGTTCGAAGTATGGTGCGAAGGGTGTCACCGAAGTGTACCTTCGGCGTCTGATGCAAAGTGTCCTGCCGAAGGATACCTTAGGCATTCAGACTGATCTGGCCGAAGATGAAGTCTGAACGGATTTGGATGCGACAATCACCTCCGAACAGCGGGGTTTGGCGTTAAGTCTCCGATACAACAGGATACAGAGTAATGACTCAGGCGCAATGCACGGGCGTGATTTCATCCAGAGCGGAGTACGAGCGTGGCGAAGCCTGTCGTGACGAAGTCTGTTGGTGTGCGGTCGAAGCAGTAGTCTTACTGAAGGGTGTTCTGGCAACCTCTGAAACCGATCTCTCAACTCCGGACACCTCCAACGAAGTAGCTCCTAACGTGGAAACCTGCAATAGAGTAGATTCGAAGTACCAATTTGGCATGAGGACCGAATTCTGCTAAGTGTTGCACTAGTATCAAAGGTAGCAATCTGTTACGCAGATTAGCGGATACTTCACAGGCGAAGTAACAAGGTGATAGCAATCTATTACGCAGATTAGCGGATACTTCACAAGCGAAGTAACAAGGCGATAGCAATCTACTACATAGATTAACGGATACTTCACAAGCGAAGTAACAAGGATTACCACTGTTCCAAAGTGGCCGTCGGAGGGCTTCCAAGCAAACCCACGAAGAGTATAGAAAAGTAAAGATAAAGTAAATACGATTCAAAGATAGGGCTTTGTGGTTGATTTTGTTGGGGGGGCTCTGAACCGGCTTCGCCCCTATATTTATAGGGGCTAGACTTCTAATTTCTAAATCTAATCTGTTATGACTCGGCTGAATCATGCGTAGAGATAAACACTTAGCTAGAATCGGATTTAACTCTATCTCTGCCCGAAGTGGGCCTTCGGCCAGGCCCGCCGAAGTCTGCTCCTCGAGCCGAAGCTTCGGTGGGGTGCGCCTCCGAAGGCCTTCGGGCCGAAGGCTGTAGGCTTGCTGGAAGCTTCCGAAGCCTATAGCCAGGGGGGCCTTTGGCCCTATAGGCCTTTGGCCCAACCCGGGACATGTGTTTTTCTGGCCCAAATTACCAAAACTTATACTTTGATAATCTTAACCATTAATGCCATTTTTTTGCTATCAACACATGCCCGCTGCCTTTTAGTGAACTGAGTAAACTAAGAGCACAACAGGCTAAAGACGATACCTTCCATATCGGCCTTTCGACATCTTTTAAGTTGTTTGCCACACACTTGGGAAATACCTTTTCAAGTATCTACAATTCAAATCTCTTCAAAACTTCTCTCCTTGCAGAGATTCTAATACATACGCATTGCCAGGAGCGATTTCAGCTATTTTGAAAGGGCCTTCCCAACTAGGTGACCATTTACCAAACTTGAGACTCTTAGTGCCTAAGGGTAAAATCGTCTTCCAAACCAAGTCACCTACTTGAAACGATTTTGGTTTAACCTTCTTATTGTAGGCCTTAGCTACTCAACTCTTGTCTACTTCTATGGCTTCTAAAGCCCTCAATCTCTTATCGGACACTTCTTCTAGATTGTCTTTCAAAAGAGCTTCATACTCATCGACCGATAAGCCATCTTGCTTTAACACTCTTAGAGAGCCAAGATCTACTTCTACAGGTAGAACGACTTCTTGTCCATACACCAACTCATATGGACTAACTTTGGTAACACCATGCTTTGCAATTCTACAAGCCCATAGCGCCTCAAAGAGCACTTCATGCCACCCTTTAGGACACTCTTCAATTTTTTTCTTAATGAGCTTAATCACTGTTTTATTACTAGACTCGGCTTGACCATTGGCCTGATCATAGTAGGGCGAAGAGTTTATCAATTTAATACTATAATATTCGGCAAAGTCCCTCACTTCTTTAGAAACAAATGAACTACCTTGATCTGTAGTGAGAGTTTGGGGAATACCGAATCTATGTATGATGTGCTTCAAGATAAAGTCAAGTACCTCATTGTGAGTCATGTTCTTGAGAGGCACGACCTCGGTCCACTTGGTGAAGTAATATGTCGCCATCAACACGAACCGGTGCCCTTTTGAGGAAGGAGGGTGAATCTGGTCGATGAAGTCTAAATCCCAACCTTGGAACAGCCATGGCTTGACAATAGGGTTAAGTAATGAAGGAGGAGCTAATTGAATATTGCCAAACCTCTAACATGCTTCACACCCTCTTTAATACTTAAAACAATCCTCCATCATAGCCGGCTAGTAGAAACCCACTCTTTTAAGCATCCAACTAATTTTCTAGACCGACTGATGAGTGCCACAAAGTCCTTCATGGACTTCTCCCGTAGCCACTTTGGATCGCTCATGGTCTAGACACTTTAACAGTACTCCATCAATGGTTCGGCGATACAGTGTGTCGTCTAGCAACACAAATTTAAACGCTTGTCGCCGAACTTTCCGATTAACCCTTTGGCTAGCCTCTCTCAAATATTGGACGATTGGAGTTCTCCAATCACCCTCATGGGCATCTCAGGGTTTCGCTAGCTCACTCCCTGAAAAAATCTCTAGGCTCCTGATTTCGGGGTGCCCCCCAAGAATTCCTGCTTCTGCCGAAGCCTGGCTAGACTGGCCGTGCAGAGCGCATTACGCCGAAGCCCCCTACCGGAGGGTCCGGGCTCCCGGAGGCCCTCACTGTCCCGAGGACATTGGCTCACGAGCTCCGGCGTGCTAGACCCTTCGGTGGGCGGAGTACTCTGGCCCCGGGACCTCGACGCGCAGTAGTCTCCAGTAGTTATTGTGGTCCGACCCGGAGGGTGCGCTTGTCCGAAGTCACTGGCTTCGGTAGTGAGACCAAACATCGACTTCTCCTGTATAGAAAATTTTCCTCTCCTGACTTGGTAACCAGATGATTGCCGAGCCAAATCATTGGCAACTGAATTGGCCTCTCTCAACACATGAGAAATTTTGAAGTCATCAAAAGTAGCAACTATGTCCAGACACTTATCCAAGTAGCTATTTAGCAAGCCATTAAAACATTGAGCACTCTTAGACACTTGTACCACTAACAGGGAATCACAATGCGCATGAACATGTTTAACACCCATGTATTCCAACAATTCAAGCCCTAGTAGTAAAGACTCGTATTTAAATTGGTTATTAGTAGAAGGAAACTCCAAACGAGCCGAGGTCTCAAAGTGCACTCCGCTAGGCGATACGAGAACTACTCCAATACCTTGTCCATTTTTGCAAACTGAACCATCAAAGTAAAGTTTCCACGGTACTACCTCAATCAAAGCAACATTGTTGCTCCAACTGATGTCTATGTGGTGATCAACTATAAAGTTGGCTACGATCTGGCCTTTCATAGCTCTTAGGGGTTCATAGGCCAAATCATATTAAATCAAAGTGTAAGCCCACTTTCCGATCCTTCCACTTAGAATCGACTTTTGTAACATGTGTTTTATAACATCGGTTTGGCAAACGACAACACATGTAGTAGGGAGAAGATAGTGGCATAATTTGGTACACGTGTAGTAAAGTGATAAACATAAACGTTCCACAAACGCGTACCTGATCTCGGCATCCAGTAGGTGGCGGCTCAAAAACGTGATGATGTACTCTTTTCCTTCTACCACCTGGGTTAGCACAGCCCCGATCACGCTATCTTTGGCATCGATGTACAGCCGAAACGGAATCCTAGCTTTGGGTGCTCTCACCACGGGCGGTGATGACGAGCACTCCTTGATTTTCTCAAAGGCGCTTTGCTTGCTTGCCCCCCAAGTGAACTCGGCCTCATTCTTTAGCCGACGTATGGGGACAAAGGCATCAATCTTGCCAGACAAGTTAGATATAAAGCGACGCAAATAATTCATCTTGCCTAGCAACTTTTGCACATCTTTTTTGAATGTCGGCGCCGTAACATTTCTAATTTTCTCAAGCCTCTTAGGATCAATCTCTATGCCTCTTTCATGAATCATGAAACCTAAGAACTTACCCGCTGACACGCCAAAAGCACACTTGAGTGGGTTCATTTTTAAGCCATACTATCGCATCCTATCAAAAGCAACTTTCAAATCGGCTAAATGGTTTCCCATGGCGTCCGATTTGACTACACATCATCAATGTAAACTTATAACATAACTCCTAGCAAGCCATGAAAGATTAAGTTCATAGCACGCTGATATGTGGCGCTAGAATTCTTTAAACCAAAAGTCATAACGACCCACTCGAATAAACCAAGAAAACCAGAGCATTGAAAGGCTGTCTTGTAGACGTCCTCTTCGGCCATAAAGATTTGATTATAACCAGCGTTGCCATCAAGAAAACTTAGTACCTTGTGTCCTAAAGCATCGTTGATTAGCATGTCGGCTATCGGTATCGGATACTCGTCCTTCGGAGTGGCCTTGTTCAGATCCCTAAAATCAATACATACTCGTATCTTGCCGCTCCCTTTCTTCTCTACAGGCACAATGTTAGCGACCCAATCTGCGTACCTGCATGGCCTAATAAATCCAGCTTTGAGCAGTCGCTCTACTTCATATTTACTTCGGTCATAGACGGCCAAGTTAAAGAGGCGAGGAGGCTATTTATAAGGCCTAAATCTGGACTTGATACGTAGCCGATGCTCTACGAGCTCGCGGCTTAGTCCCGGCATCTCGCTACACTCCCATGCGAAACAATCGACATACGACCGAAGCAACTTTATTACTTCAGCTTTTCATCAGGTTGTAAATGTTGGTTTACAAAAGTCGGCCTCGGGATGCTACCATCACCTATGTCAACTTATTCTAAGGGATCGGCCGACACAAAACCTTGTCCTAATTTCTCTACTTCGCTAAAGTCCTCGATGGCTTCGGCAATAACGTCTTTAGTAGACCGATACTACTCTACACGAGACTTTAGCCAATCCATATTACTCTTGCTAGACATGACTACTAATATAAAAATAGCCGTGCTACACCAGCCGGCTTTACAAACACTGGTACAAAACGTCCTCCGGACACGCTAACAAAATTGTAATCCGAAAGATCTCTATCTGACAGACACTCTACCTTGTTGTGAACGGTGTCAACCGACACATCGGCCAATGCCACTTGGGCCGAAGTGTCTGCGGGTATGACTTCTACTTCATCGCCGTCCCACTGAATTAGGCACTAGTGCAGAGTAGAAGGAATGCAGCAATTTGCGTGAATCTAGTCGCGCCCAAGCAGCACGCTATAGTTACCTTGTACGTCGACGACGAAAAATGCTATTGGTAACGTCTTGTTGCCCACTTTCAACTCCATGGAGAGCACGCCCTTGGCCTCGGAACTCTCGCCATTGAAACCGCCGAGCATCAAGTTGGTCTTCAACAGCGAGTAGGACATTAGGTTAACAGTGGCGCCACCGTCAACAAGCATCCGAGAAATCGTCTTTCTGTCAATGTGACCCCTGATGTAGAGAGTCTTTAGATGGCGAGCCGAGTCCTCGGGCTTCTCGAAGATAGCATTGCGCGGGCCGAGGTTCAACTGAGCAACTTCAGCCTCGTCCTGCGGTAGAGCGAATTCAGCGGGCAGCATGACGACGTTGATGTCCATCGCCTGGGGTGCGGGCCCCTCGGAGACAGGCGAGTAGTCATCGTCGAGCATGTCTTCCTTGTCGTCACTCGGACTAGGAGCCGGATTGGTCATCTCAATCGGCTTAACTCTCCATACCTGTCTCGTAGTTCATCGAGGGTGGATTTCTTCAAAAATAGCGTCGCGCTCGTCCTCGGCTTTCTTCTCGCGCATCTCCTATGCCCGTAGTCGTTGTAGACACCTCTTTTGTGATTTGGACATGCCTAGAGGTGCCCAAGATGGTTGTGGCTTGGTGCCAGGTACCACTTCCTGGTTCCTGTCACCTTTAGCCGAAGTGGTACTGCCCACCTCGACCTCGTGCACTCTGTATTTGGAGGAGTCTTCGCTGCGGACCCCGACAGTCAGACCGGCCTCGTTCGCCTGATCAGACCAAGCTCCGGCGCAGGCTTCGGTTGAAGCAGGGGACTTACCTCTGTCAGACTTCGGCGATGGGACCTTTGGGATTGGGACTTCTTGAGACCCTACTCTGACTGAGATAGCTTCGGACTCCCTGGCCTTTGCCCCTTCGCGCCCGTACCCTTTGACTTCGCTGAGCCGACTCGGAGGTACTACGGACAGCCTATGGACGATGCCTCCCTCCGCTGTGTCTGTTTGTCCCTGCCATTCATAATATTCCAAAGAAAAACAAGGCATAGTGTTAAATTGCGGAGGGTACTCCGGCTGTGATACATATGGAGCCCACGGAGTCCCCGCCCAGTTGTATGGTGGAGGCATCGGCGGCTCTAGTGGCCTCGCCCACTATGAGCCGAACCTGTTACCCGGAGGGGGGTTCGGCAGAGTCGATGGTGTCTCGGACCATATCAATTAGTGGTCCTGCCAGGCCAGAGGTACGTTCGGCCAGTGCGGGCCGAAGCCTCCTGTCGAAGGGTTCATCCAGAGTGGTGCGAGGTTCAGCCATTGGGGGCCAAACTCGCTCCGCACGGGGTTCGGCCACTGGGGTTCAAAGCTGCTGCACGGGGGGTCTGACCATTGAGGTCCAAAGCCACCGTACGGATTGTTAGGCCACTGTGGCCCGAAGTCACCGTGCGGAGGGTTCGACCATTGCAGTCTGAAACTGTCATGAGGGGGGCTCGGCCACTGTGGTCTGAAGCCACCCTCCGGGTGCCTTGGGCCCTTCGGCTGACTTAGTTTCTTAGTGCGGGGGCCTGTTTCCTTGGCTTTTCTTTGGTGTTTGTTTAACAGAATCTTATATGTTACCTTCAGCTTCTCGCGAGCCTTAGCCGAAGGAATGCTAATATTTTGCTTCCACACTCCTACCTCAGGGTTCTTAGGTATGAGTGTGCGTGGTTCTCCAACAATTACCGCCTTCCCTCTAATCAACTAGGCCTGTTCTGGCCGAATCAACACCTTCTCATCGAGGTCGACGGCGTTGACAGGGAAGGGATCTTTGTCCAGCTTCATCTTTGGATTGTGGTCTATTTTCAATCGTCCTTCTTCTATGGCCGATTGAACCTGCTGTCAAAAAACATTGCAGTCGTTAGTATTATGTGAATGTGAGTCATGCCACTTATAGTATGGATGTTTCTTCAACTCATCGGTGGAAGGAATGACTTGGCCTTTAGGCAACCTGAGAAGCTGGTTCTTTAAGAGAAAATCAAATATTTTATCACACTTAATTATGTCAAATGAGTACTTGACCTCACTAGGCCGATTCTTCGTGGGAGACGGTCGTAACTCGGAGCACGTGATAGGTTTACTCTTAGCGTTCCAAACCCATTCGGTCGCGTACATGTCGGCCAAATCCTCCTCTTCGGACTCCTCATCGGAGTGTTCCATGACGTGGATTTCAGCCCTAGGCTTGTTAAACGTATTAATAAACATTTTATCTTTGGTTCGACCTTCCTGGACCAGAGCCTGCTGCAAAACTTGGCTAAGCTCTAAGAAGTTCTAGTTGTCTAGTCTCTCTTTAATCTCGGAACGCAACCCACTAAAAGCTAGATCCGCCAAATCCCTTTCTGAAATATTAAGATTGAAACATCGTTTCTTGTGTCCCTAAAATGCTTGATATACTCAGAGACACTGTCGTTATACTTCTGCCTAACCGATGTCAAGTGTGAGAGCCTAAGTTCCGTCTCACCCATATAAAAGTAGTCATGGAATTTTTGTTCTAATTCGTCCCATGTTTGGACGTAGTTCAGCGGGAGTGCCGAAAACCAAGTGAAAGCGCTGCCGGATAGCGAGAGAGAAAATAATCTAAGTTTTAGAGCGTCTGACCCGCTAGCTTCTCCACACTGTGCTAAAAATTGACTAACATGCTCTAGTGTGGTTTTGTTACCCTCACTGTCGAACTTAGTAAATTCAGGGACTCTATAGCCACGGGGATAGGGTATTGTATCGAAATGATCAGGATATGGCTTCCGGTAAACTCTAGGCCGACCGCTAGGCATGAAGCCAGCACATTCCCTAAACAATGCGCGGATTCGCTCTTCTAGGTCATCTTGGCCTACCTCCTGCGCACGTTTCTCGTGCGGGGGCGCGACACGCGTCAGGATATCGGCGTGTCGGCCATGGGCCTCTTCCTTATGCGCTAGCTGTGCGGCGTGCTCAAGCCCAGATGCTTATGCATGTGATGCGGGCAGCGCGGGCAAGGCTGGCGCCAGCGTAGGCAGTGGTGGTGCGTGGTACGCGGTGCTAGCTTGGCCGTACGCATAATGACTAGTCTCGGCCACGGGTGTTGAGGCCGGAGACGTAACGGTCTTGCTAGTGCTACCGTCAGTTCTGTTGTACACATGATTTACCGAGGGTATACTAGCAATAGGGGCTGATGGTATGGCCTAAGTAAAGCCGAACCTCCTAAGTGTCGCCTCTACTTGAGAGCTAACTACCGAATCTAAACGGTTGGCTAGCGAAGAGCTAACGACCTGATCTACCGATGCGGCTATTTTTTTCTCAATCTCTAAAGAAGATAAACGAGGCGATACGGGTGTTACCTGAGCAAGGTTGGGGGGCGACGATGTCGCGCTTGATGAAGACTGCGCGTGTCTTGACATAGTTCCCAAGCATCATGTCTTGGAGCGCCTTCAACTTTGCCTCGATCTCTGCTCGGTCTTCTGCGGCAATATCTTCAAGAGTAGGTGTTAGGATGTTGCGGTTGTTGATATCCACGCCTCCTATGGTGTCCATCGGCGGTGTAGACGTAGTAGTCATTGTAGATGTACCGGCGGCCGATGTATATGTACGCGTCATGTTGGCGTAGCTTCTCCCCAGCGGAGTCGCCAAAAAGTGTGTTGACACGAAAACGTGCCCCCGCACTTGGGTCAGTCCGACGATCCAAAAGTGTGCGTATACTTAGGGACAAGCCTAAGCGTAACACAACACCGACGTCGCGTTCTGACTATCCTTAACCGTGGTAAGGGGGTGGAGTTGCCAGGCAATCAGATCACACAAAATAATCCAATTAGCCGAAAGAAATATATTAAACAGCACAAACCAGCAAACCGAGTGAAGCCCGATTGTTCGAAGTATGGTGCGAAGGGTGACGCCGAAGTGTACCTTCGGCGTCTGATGCGAAGTGTCCCGCCGAAGGGTACCTTTGGTGTTCGGACTGATCTAGCCGAAGATGAACTCCGAACGGATCTGGACGCGACAATCACCTCCGAACAACGGGGTTCAGTGTGAAGTCTCTGATACAGCAGGATACAGAGTAATGACTCAGGCACAACGCATGGGCGTGACTTTGTCCGGAGCAGAGTACAAGCGTGGTGAAGCCTGTCGTGATGAAGTCTGTTGGCGTGCGGTCGAAGAAGCAGTCTTGTCGAAGGGTGTTATGGCAACCTCCAAAACCGATCGCTAAGATCCAGACACCTCCGATGAAGTAGCTTCGAACATGTAAACCTGCAACAGAGTAGATTCGAAGTACCAGTTCGGCCTGAGGACCGAATTCTGCTAAGTGTTGCACTAGTAGAGAAGGTAGCAATCTGTTATGCAGATTAGCGGATACTTCACAGGTGCAGTAACAAGGCGATAGCAATCTATTACGCAGATTAGTGGATACTTCACAAGAGAAGTAACAAGGCGATAGCAATCTATTACGTAGATTAACGGATACTTCACAAGCGAAGTAACAAGGATTACCACTGGTCCGAAGTGGCCGTCGGAGGGCTTCCAGGCAAACCCACGAAGAGTACAGAAAAGTAAAGATAAAGTAAATACGATTCAAAGATAGGGCTTTGTGGCTGATTTTGTTGGGGGGGCTCTGAGCCGGCTTCGCCTCTATATTTATAGGGGCTAGACTTCTAATCTCTAAATCTAATCTATTATGACTCGGCTAAATCACGCGTATAGATAAACACTTAGCCAGAATCGGATCTAACTCTATCTCTGCCCGAAGTGGGCCTTCGGCCAGGCCCGCCGAAGTCTGCTCCTCGGGCCGAAGCTTCGGCGGGGTGGGCCTCCAAAGGCCTTCAGGCCGAAGGCTGCTGGCTTGCTGGAAGCTTCCGAAGCCTATAGCCTGGTAATCTTAACCAAAATTGATACTTTGATAATCTTAACCATTAATGCCATTTTTTGCTATCAACGGCTATATAAGGACCCAAGGCCTTTGGGTTTAGGTGGACATTTGTATAGGACATTTGGGCATTATTTAATCCAGAAATTTCAGAAGTCTTTTACCCTCTTTTTCTTGCCGTCGGCTTGTTCTGTTCATTTTCCGAGCATTCTCCAGAAGCTCCGTCCCGGATGGGCTACAGCGGCGCCGCCACGCCGAATCAATCAAGAGCGCCGCCGTAGCCACATGCAGCAGAATTTCACTATCGCCGGGAATTGAGCGCCACGTGCAAGCTCCGCTGTCCTAGAAGATCTACAGTGCCGCTGTGCCAAACAATCAAAGTACCACCTCATCCAGGAATAGAAGTACAGTAGCCGGTCATTTTGAGAAGTCATTTTTGCTGCCTGTTTTTTTGTCTCTCTGGATTTCTTGTTTTCCACCGGATTAAGTCACCAAAGTGCGCCATAGCCGCCACTGTGCCAAGTTTATCTACAGTGCCCGGAAGAACTGTGTTCGGTTTTCCAGAGAAGCAATGTTCCAGTTTCTTCTGGATTTGTATTTTGTTTTATTTTTTGGATTGTTCTGCTGGCTAATATTTTTTTGCCTTCACCTCCGAAGCATCAGGAAACTGCCAGGCCATCACCGGTGGTGAACACATTGCACTACTAAGTTTCTGCTTCAGCAATCCGATTTTATTCTTTGATTTACAACTATCTTTCTTGTTTGATCACCGTTGCTTGTTTTCCAATTGAAATAATTTTTGTTCTGTGAGCTGAAATCATACCACATGCAATATAAAGCAATTTTACTTTCTTTCCTTCCACAGAATTCTTTTTTAGTTGCAGCTGAATGTTTTTGGCCGGTCTTCTCTTTTAGATTGGGTTCTAGTTCCAGTGCTTCTTCTGTGAACAAATTCTAGAGTCAAGCATAGCCCGGCTCACATATATTTTGGTGTTCTTCAATTTACTTTATCTGTGTTTGATTTCCCTTGTTTCTAGCCGACGGCTACATACGGTCTAACATTGTTTGCTGTCCTGAAATTTTCAAGCGATGAAAGCATTTGTAATATTGCCGTTCAGTGCAGCCACTGATTGATATTCATCTCTTTGTGTTTGGTTCTTCCGAGTTCAGTATTTTCCGGGTTAGTTTTCTTGCAGCTGATTTATTCATCTATTGATTTTGTTCTTGGGTAGTCCTCTGTTCAATATCCTTTGTCAAGAATTTTCAGCACTGCCTTTTTAGCATTGCTCTTGATTTGTTTCATCTACTTGAGTGCACTGTTAAGTTTATTTTCAATCTGTGAACTATTAAGTTCTTCAGAATATGCAAATTTTCAGTGTGTTGTTACTCTTATTTGAATTCATACTGAAGCCAGCCTGTGTTTTCTATATTGTCTGCATTTTGTCGGCGTTCCATTCACCGACTGAAGTAAGTCGGAGTTTCAAGTGCTGAACTGATTAATTGAAGTCGGCAATTCATTCTTCGACTGAAACAAAGTTAAGCATTTCGTTGTCCGACCAGAGACAAAATTTGAGTGCAGTCTTTGTGGTTGCAAATTCAGTGTTGGTGATCTCTCACTCTGTCACCTCACATCATATTAGACTGGAGGGTAATAGCATATGTTTTTATCGGATTTTTTTACTGTGTTGTTACATCTGCTTCCGCTTGTTCAATTAGAGGTGCGTTGGGTGATTTGAAAAGGCCATCATATTCACGAGAATTTGTCGAGGCGCCTATTCACTCCTCTCTAGTCACCATTTCGATCCTACAGTATTCGAAATATTCATTTTATATTCGTATCCGAGAACATACGAATTCATATTAGTATTCAAAATAAAATATGGTAAATAATGCAATTTGATTTGTTTCGATCCATATTTGATCCTAATCCATCCATAGACAAGGTCCGATCATGATATTTTAGGTTCATATGGTGCACTAAAAATTAAGGTCGTTACCACTATAATGATATAATATATATATATAATTAAAATATATAAAATATTAATATATAATAATGTTTGCTTATTAAATTACCTAAAAAATTATTACTTACATTTCATCATTCGAAGTAACTAATGATGGTGTTAATATCAATCTCATCCAATAATTTATCAATTGACCCACTTTGTGATTGAATTAACTCATTAACCGTTTCTCTTTCTCTTTTTGTCACTCCTTTTCTTGCTGGTATGATTCTCTTTCTCTTTTTGTCACTCCTTTTCTTGATGGTATGATTATGTTAAAATTTACAAAAAGAAATAAGCATTAGATTGATCAAACATTCAAACATATAAATATTACCTTAGTTCTGAAATATGAATATTATAATCTTATCTAATCAAATAATCCCTAATTAGTTCTTAAATGTTTAATTTAATCTAGAAGCAGTTGGTAGTTTGAAAGGATCCCGAGTCCTACGCTCGGAAAATGTCCCGACCGTAGTCACTCGAATGACCTGCGTTAATAGCCAGACCACCCCATCAATGACAATAAGTTCTGTCGGTCGGACAGACTTGTGCCGGTAACGTCCTGATGAAGGTGGCATGGGCCAGTCGGACCGGGTCCACACTGTTGGTTAGACCGGCGATAGTAGATTCGATCGTCGGTTCTATCCGGTTATCTCCTTGCTGGTATGGGATGGAACCCAAAATCTTTGGCGATGAATATGGAGGCGTATTCTCTGCAAAAACACAAAAATCAAATACCAATTCGTACTAGAAAACCATATAAAGATGATAAAAATCAGCTACGTGAATTAAACGGGTTATTCACAAGTGAATCAACATGGCTTACCACAATTACGACATGATGCATGGAGGGCTTTCAATGCAAACCCATGAAGACGGACTGACCTAGGGCACAAAATTAGATGAAAAGTAGACGTACGATTCAAAACTAGGGTTTTGAAGTATTGATTTGTGGAGATGCCCTTTGAATCGACCTCACCCCTATATTTATAGGGGCTGGTCTCAAGTTCCCTGGCGCCTAATCTGATTAGGATTCGGCCAAAAGTTGTTAAAATTTAATTAGAGATCAAAACATCCCGAAACCAGCTCTATCTCTAATTTTCACACTAGGCCGGTTGGATCGGCCTATGCTAGGAAATGCATATTTTCGGTCCAAATTACTAAAAATTGATATTTTGACAACTTCGACCATTAATGCCATTTTTTTCTATGAACACATGGCCCGTGCCTTTTAGCAAACTTAGTGAGCTTAAAGCACAATGAGCTAAGGGCAATATACCCCATATCGGCCTTTTGACACTTTAAGCACTTTGCCACACACTTGGGAAGTACCTTTTCAATTACCTACCATTTAAAGCTCTCCGAAATCACTCTCCTTGTAGAGACTCTAATAAGTATGCATTACGAGGGGCGATTTAAGTTACCTTAAAAGGACCTTCCCAACTAGGCGACGATTTACCAAATTTGGGTCTTTTAGTGCCTAAAGGAAAAATCGTCTTCCAAACCAAGTCAGCAACTTAAAACGATTTTACTTTGACTCTTTTGTTGTAGGCTCTAGCTACTCTCAGGTTGTCTCTTTATATAGCCTCTAGAGCCCTCAACCTCTTATCGGTCACCTCTTCCAAATTATTCTTCAAAAGTGTTTCATATTCTTCGACCGATAAGCCATCTTGCTTAAGAAATCTTAAAAAAACAAGATCTACCTCTACTGGTAGAACAACTTCTTGTCCATATACTAACTCATATGGACTAACTTTGGTAGCACCATGCTTTGCAACTCTACAAGCCCATAACGCCTCAGAAAGCACTTCATGCCACCTTTTAGGAAACTCTTCAATTTTCTTCTTAATGAGCTTAATTATAGTTTTATTACTATACTCGGCCTGACCATTGGCCCGAACATAGTATGGTGAAGAGCTTATCAACTTAATACCATAGAATTCGGCAAAGTCTCTCATTTCTTTAGCAATAAATGAAGTACCTTGATCTGTAGTAAGAATTTGGGGAATACCAAATCTATGTATAATGTGCTTCAAGATGAAATCAATTACCTCATTATGAGTCATGTTCTTGAGATGTCAGCTTCAGTCCACTTGGTGAAGTAATCCGTCGCCATCAACATGAACCGATGTCCTTTCGAAGAGGGAGGATGAATCTGGCCGATGAAGTCCAAGCCCCAACCTCGGAACAACCATGGTTTTATAATAGGGTAAGTACTGACGCAGGAGCCAACTGGATATTGCTAAACTTTTGACATGCTTTACACCCTCTATAATACTTAAAATAGTGCTCAGTCATAGTCGGCCAATAAAACCCTACTCTTTTGAGCATCCAACTTATTTTCTGAGCTGACTGATGAGTACCACAAAGTCCCCCATGGACTTCTCCTGTAGCTACTCTAGATTGATTGGCATCTAAGCACTTTAGAAGTACGCCATCAATAGTTCGGCGATACAACACATCGTCAAGGAATACAAATTTGAACGCTTGTCGCCAAACTTTCTGATCAACCTTTTGATTAGGATCCCTCAAATATTGGACAATTGGAATACTCCAATCACCCTTGTGGACTACAGCAGTGTTCACCAATTCACCACTTGAATTGGTTTTCAAATCATAAATTTGAAGTTGCCCCCCAAGCCTTAAGCTACCCTGACACATGTCGGTCAGACCGGCCTTGGTGGGCTGGTCAGACCGCCCATTGTCGGAGGGCTTACAAGGGCCAGTCAGACCGACAGCACGCATGCGGTTGGACCGGTCTTTTCTGGATGGTCAGACCAAAGTTCATGTTTTGGTTGACAACACACTTTCAAGCATCGGCTTTTCTTGTGCAAAACATTTGCCTCTTTTCACTTGATAGCAGATGCTTGTTGAGCCAAATCATTTGCTAATGAGTTGGCTTCTCTAGACACATGAGAAATTTCAAAATCATCAACAATGGCAATTATGTCTAGACATATATCCAACTAGCTATTTAGTAAACAATTAAAACATTGAGCAATTTTAGCTACTTGTTGCGCAACTAATAGAGAGTCGCCATATGCATGAACATGTTTAATACCCATGGAATTGAACAATTCGAGTCCAAGCAATAAAGCTTCATATTCGGCTTGGTTATTAGTAGAAGGAAATTCTAAATGGGTCGAGGTCTCAAAACGCATACCATTAGGTGATATGAGAACCACTCCAATACCTTGGCCATTCTTGCAAGCCGAACCATCAAAATAATTTTCCATGGTACTACCTCAATTAGAGCAACATCGCTACCCCAATTGATATCTACATGGTGATCAACTATAAAGTTAGCGATGATTTGGCCTTTCATAGCTTTCAAGGTTTCATAAGCCAAATCATACTCAATTAAATCATAAGCACACTTTCCGATTCTACCACTTAGAATCGGTTTTTGCAGCATGCATTTTATAACATCGGTTTGACAAGTAACAATACACGTGCTAGGGAGAAGACAGTGACATAATTTGGTACATGCATAATAAAGTGATAAACATAAACGCTCCACAAACACGTAGCTCATCTCAGCATCCAACAATCGGCGGCTCAAGAATGTGATGATGTACTCTTTTCCTTCAACTTCTTGAGTCAACACAGCTCCTATCATTCTCTCCTCCGCGATGACATATAGCCGAAACGGTATCCCAGCCTTGGGCGCCCTCACCACCAGTGGTGATGATTAGCATTCCTTAATTTTTTGAATGCGCGTTGCTGACTTGCCCCCCAAGTCAACTCGACCTCATTCTTTAACCGAAGTATGGGGGAAAAAGCATCAATCTTGCCAGACAAGTTGGATATAAAGTGGCGCAAATAATTCATCTTGCCTAGCAACTTTTGCACATCTCTCTTTCTGGTCGGTGCTTCAAAATTCTTAATCTTCTGAAGCCTCTAAGGATCAATTTCAACACCTCTTTCATGAATCATGAATCCTAACAACTTTCCCACTGACACGCCAAAAGCATCCGACATACTAATGCATTCTATCAAAAGCAACTCTCAAATCGGCTAAATGGTTTCCCATAATGTTGGGGGAAAATATTCCATCCTCAGGGTTATTGCAGTGACAAGATAAAGACTGGAGATTAAGCTAAAGACTTCCAGCGTATACCTTTGGAGGTACATTGAGTCAAGTTCGAAGCATGATGATGGGCTCTAGTTCGAAGTATATCTTCGAACTTGAACTCTTTCGGGAACTTCTTTGCCAGCTAAGATGGAAGACTTATCTTCTTTCTCATTAGATTAGTCTTTTACCATTTTAGCCCTATTAAGGGCACCGAATAGTTTCCACTATGTCGGTTGTAATAGAGGGGTAAAAAGGTCTTTTCCTTAATGTTTGGGCCTATAAATACCCCCCGTTCTGCCCTGTAAAGAGGACCGAATACAAGTTATTCAATACACACATTCAAACTATTCTAAGTTATTATCCTTTCGGAGGCTTAGAACAGTTCACTTCGCAAACACTTCGTTTGTTGGTTTCTAAACTTCAGAAACATGTTATCGTAATCTTTTACGCCAACAGTTGGCGCCGTCCGTGGGGAACTTAGTCCAAGAAACTTCGTTCTCTACCAACTTCTTACATCATGCCTCCTAAGCGGAGCGCAACTCGTAACCCTGTTCGGAGGTCCCCTCGGACCTCCGGAGAGGCACCTCCCGACACTGTTGAGGCCGGAGGACCTTCGACGTTTCCTCCACCTCAAACTCCGGAAGGAGTTCCCATTCCTCGAGCATACGGAGTTCCTCCGCCAACTCCATCTATACTTCGACCACCCGGAGTTCCTCTTCCACCTCAAGTTCCACTCCGAACTGATCCTTACAGTTCTCAAGACCCGGAAGATCCTTCCGGAGGAGATGAAGATAATCTTGGTGATATGGCCACTCAAATGGCCAGTCTCCAAGCTGAAGTAGCGAGATGGCGGCAAGAAGCTGCAAATAGACTTCGCTCTCAAACCATCCCTGTTATTCCGAAAGTGCCTGAAGACGACGAACCTATTTATCCTGAAGCCCCGGAGAACGCCTCCTTTGATACCGAATCTCCGTTACATCCTGAACTGCAAAAAGTTCGCTTCGATCCGAAGTTTAAGACTTCGAAGCTTTGCAAGTATGCCGGAGATGAGGATCCTGGAGAATTTGTCCGTTCTTATGCCCTAGCAATTGAAGCTAGTGGAGGAGTTCGGGACACCATGGCAAAATGCTTTCCCTTAGCTCTTCAAGGAGTGGCATTGAGGTGGTTCTGGTCCTTGAAGCCAGGATCAATTAATTCATGGGGGCAGCTGAAGAAGAAGTTTGTAAGCAATTTCCAAGGCACCTTCGTGCCTCCAATGTCGACGGGAAGTCTTTTCCAGTTGAAGCAACTCCCTGGAGAGACATTGAGGCAATATTTCAAGCGCTTCGCTCATACGAAGTCGCAGATCCGAGGGTTGACTACATCTTCAGTAGTTGACGCAGCTCGAGAGGGAGTCATTCATCCAGGCCTCCTTGATAAACTTCACTGGAAAAGCATATCTTCTGTTTCTCAGTTGATGTCATACTTTGAAGAATATGCGAGGTCGGAAGAAGGCTGGCTTCGAAGAACTGCAGCTACTCCGTCCGTATTGCAGGAAGTAAAATTGGAAGTAAAAACTTCGACACAGCCACGGGAACCTGTCTTCGAAGTTCAGCATGATAGGAGAAGGGGGCAAAAGCATCCTCGTTCAGAAGTCCTGAACATTGCACCCCCGCAAAAGTTCGCCCAAAGAGCTCCACAACCTTCGGGAAACAAGGTCAGCGGCTGGAGGTCGCTAGGGAAATCGGCTGGCAAAGGCCAGACCCTTTTCTGCTGTATTCATGGTGAAAACCGAAGCCACGCAACTGATACTTGCAAGGCTATACTTACTCTGAGAGGAGAATATCTAGAAAGAACATCGGGTCGAGGTACTACTGACCGAGTTCCAGCTGAAGTACGCCCGGAGCCTGTCCAGGCTGTGGCGCGGATAGAAAACTTCGAAGCTGCAAGACGCCCTTCGGTGGTCAATGTTATGCCACCTCCGAAGCAAGAAGAAGGGCAAGACCGAGGAAAAAGAGTAGTCCTCTCCATCTCCGGAGGAGGTACTCTCGGAAGCATGTCAAAAAGCCAGAGAAGAGAGTATGTCAGAGAAGTGGGCCACATTGGAACTTCGTCGTCTGCAGCTGCTATGCCTGAATGGTCCCATGTGCCAATATCTTTTTCTGCAGAGGATGCAGTTGGCATTAAATTTCCACATGCAGACCCACTTGTCATTACTGCTGACATTGCAGGAACTGAGGTTCAAAGAGTGTTAATTAACGGAGGCAGTTCGGCGGACATTATTTTTGTTCAAGCCTTCGATCAATTGTGCATCTCCAGAAAGCACCTTCTTCCAGCGGCTCATCCTTTGCAAGGCTTCGCAGGACCTCCGCTTGATGCACTCGGTCAAATAGGCCTGGAAGTTACTTTCGGAGAAGGACTGTTAGCCAGGACAGAGGAAGTAATCTTTGACGTTGTAGATGCTCCATATGCCTACAATGTCATCTTTGGAAGAGGCATGTTAAATCAGTTCGGAGCTGTGGCACACCACAATTACTTGTGCATGAAGATGCCCACGCAAGCAGGAGTGCTCACTATCTTCGGAGATCAAGCTACCGCCCGAAGAGCGGAATATGGTCACGGCCCTCCTCTTGATCCAAGACAAGTGAATAACGTGCAAGATAATCAAGAAAATTTTTCAGCTCCTTCCGAATCTTCGAAGAAATCCTTCCCAAGACCAAGTCCTGAAGGAGAAATTGCAACGAAGATTATTGTTAAAGATGGTAAAGAATATGCATTTCAATTTGGTAAAGATTTACCACCAGAAGTTGCTACCTCCTTGGAAAAAGTAGTGGAAGAGAATTTAGATGTCTTTGCTTGGTCTGATGAAGACATCACCGGAGTCAATCGGGATATTATAGAGCATAGTTTACTTGTAAACCCGAAGGCCCGACCTGTTCGGCAAGGACTCCGAAAAATGTCTGCAGAAAGAGCTGTTCTTGCAAAAGACGAAGTTGAAAAATTGTTGAAGGCTGGGATTATCAGAGAAGTGGCTCACACAGAATGGTTAGCCAACCCAGTCTTCGTCAAAAAGAAATCCTCCGGGAAGTGGCGCATGTGCATTGATTTCACATCCTTGAATAAAGCATGCCCTCGTGACCCCTACCCCATGCCCAGAATTGATCAACTGGTCGACTCCACTGCAGGTTCGGAGTTATTAAGCTTCCTTGACGCGTATTCTGGTTATCATCAAATATGGTTGAAACGCGAAGATGAGATCAAGACAAGCTTCGTAACTCCTTCGGGAGTCTTCTGTTATGTAAGAATGCCTTTTGACTTAAGAAATGTCGGGGCTACTTTTTCGAGGTTAGTTGCTAAGGCTCTAGGTCCTCAATTAGGTCGCAATGTGGAGGCCTATATGGATGATATTGTAATAAAGAGTGCTTTAAAGCACCAACATAGCCTAGACTTAGCAGAAACATTTAATAGCCTTCGGGTATGTGGGATTCGTCTTAACCCCGAGAAATGTATCTTCGGAGCTAAGGCTTGGAAATTGTTAGGGTATTTAGTTTCAAGTAGAGGGATTGAAGCTAGCCCTACTCAAATAACTGCACTACAAAAGATGGCTCCCCCAGAGAATTTGAAGCAAGTGCAAAAGCTGACAGGTCGTCTAGCAGCACTTAGCAGATTTCTGGCAAGGTCTACGGAGAGAAGTTTGCCTATTTTCAAAGCTTTGAAAGGGTCCGAAGATTTTGCATGGACACCGGAGTGTCAAAAAAGCTTCGAAGATATTAAAGAGTATCTCAGTAATCTTGCTACACTAACGGTGCCTACTGTGGACGAAACCATACACCTTTACCTTGCGGCTACTGGCTCTGCTGTCAGTGCAGTTCTTGTCAGAGAGATTGATGTCAGTGGGAAGTTGGTACAAAATCCAGTTTACTTTGTGTGCGAAGCATTGTCCGGAGCAAAAACAAGATATTCCGAGCTTGAGAAGTTCGTTTATGCTCTGATAATGGCTTCGAGGAAACTAAGGCATTATTTTTTAGCTCACAATGTAATTGTACCAACTTCGTATCCTTTGGGAGATATGCTCCGAAGTAAAGATTCCACTGGAAGAATTGGGAAGTGGACAGTTGAGCTAGCGCCCTTCGGCATATCCTTTCTGGCAAGGACAATAATCAAATCGCAAGTCTTAGCAGATTTTGTAGCAGAATGGACTCCCCCTGTAGCGTTGGTTCCAGAGAAGTCAAGTGAAGGAATTTGGATTGTTTTTTCTGATGGGGCTTTCCAAGCATCCGGAGCAGGTGTTGGAGCAGTTTTAATTTCGCCTTCAGGGCAAAGAGCAATGTACTCCGCAAGACTCAACTTTAAGTCTGCCAACAATATAGCGGAGTATGAAGGGATTTTACTGAGACTCCGAAAAGCACGTGCTCTAGGGGCTACAAGAGTTGTTATAAAGACAAATTCTAAAATAGTAGCAGGGCACGTAGATAAAAGCTTTCAAGTTCGGCATCCACAGCTTGCAAAGTACTTAGAAGAAATCCGTAAAATCGAAGCACAATTCAAGGGTATTTCAATTCGGAGTATACCAAGAAAAGAAAATGTGCAAGCGGACATCTTAGCAAAAGCTGCAGCCGGAGCTATGGATATACTAGAAGAAGCTTTTTATGAGGAGCTCAGTACACCTTCGGTTCCATAAATTCCCTCCGCAGAGATTCTTTGCATTCCAAGTGCAGATTGGAGAAATTCGATCATGGAACTTTTGCAAGGAGGAGCAAATTCATTTGAAGAGCCACAATTTTCAAGATTGAAACTCAGGGCTAGGAATTATCAAATAATCAACGGTATATTATACAAGGCCGGAGTATGTTCCCCTCTACTCCGATGTATATCTCAAGCCGAAGGTCAAGAAATTCTTCGAGAAATCCATGAAGGACTTTGCGGTAGCCATTTGGCCCCTCGAGCTTTGGCAGGAAAAACACTTCGCCAGGGGCTTTATTGGCCTACAATAACAGCTGATACGGAGAGCTTGGTCCGCACTTGTCAAGGATGTCAGTGGATGGGTCGACGAAGTCATTGCCCACCAACAGCTCTTCAAGTTATTGCTCCGGTATGGCCTATGACCAAATGGGGTATGGATTTGATTGGTCCCTTTCCAGTAGCTAAGGGAAATTTAAAGTTCGCAGTGGTAGCTATTGAATATTTTTCTAAGTGGGTAGAAGCAGAGCCCTTAACAGCTATCACTTCGAACAATGTACAGAAATTCTTTTGGAAAAGTATCATTTGCCGGTTCGGAGTGCCTAGACAACTTACAGTTGATAATGGAACACAGTTCGATGCAGAACCTTTCAGAAAGTTTTGCGAAGATCTAGGCATCCAGTTAAGTTTTGCTGCAGTGAGGCATCCTCAGTCTAATTGAGTTGTAGAAAGAGCTAATGGAAATATTTTGTCAGGGCTAAATCGAAGGATAGTAGGATTAGCAAAAGGACTGTTGACCGAAGAACTTCCGAAGATTTTATGGTCCATTTGGACTACACAAACAAGGTCCACAGGTTTTACTCCATTCAGATTGCTATTCGGAGATGAAGCTATGACTCCAACGGAGCTCAAAGGAGGATCACTTCGCAGCACTGAACCGGAGATTGAAGAAGAAAGACAAGCTTCGCTAGATTTAATAGAGGAGACAAGACTTCGAGCCGTGGCCAATTTATCAAAATATCACCAGCAGACGAAGGCTTGGTTTGACCCGAAGGTTAAGATCAATGAGCTTAGACCGGGTCATCTCATTTTGTGAAGCATTATAGCGCCAGGAAAATTAGGAAATAAATGGGAAGGTCCATACTTAATTGTCCGTTCAGGACGTCCTGGCTCTTTTAAATTAGCTAATTTGGAAGGTGAAGAGTTAGCACATACGTGGCATGCGGAGCACCTAAAGCAATACTTCGCATAAGGGCTCCTTGTAATCATGTGTAATCATGTGTAATCATGTGTAATCACTTTTCGAATCAATAAAGCATATGGTTCAGATAGTGCCTACCCCTCATAAACTTCCAGCTTCCGAGTGGACGCACTGGAACCGCGGAGTTGACCGAGAGGGAAGTGTCATTAATTTGAATCATATTTTCCGAGGTGGTGGGCTGACATAATCTGGAGTCCAAGCCACCGGCTTGAAGACATCCGTAAAAGAGCCCGAATACCACAGAATGCGGAGCCCAAGCCACCGGCTTGTAGGTATCCGTAAAAAGAGTCGAAGGAGACCCAATAATGCGGAGCCCAAGTCATTGGCTTGTAGGTATCCGTAAAAAGAGTCCAAAGAGACCACTGTGAACTCCAAACCACTGGTTTGACAGAATTCGCAAAAAAGAGCCGAAGGAGGCCAAAACAAAACAGAGTTTGAGCCATGAGCTTCGAATGTCTGTTAAGAAAGTCCAAAGTGACAAATTATCTAAAACACTAAAGTGTCTGGAAAGTTATCTTAAGTGATTTCTTTCAAAAACATAAGGTGCTAAGTCGCCATTCTTCAGACTACAAATAGTCGAAGAGAATTTTATAAGATTTTAAAAGATCTCTAAGTTACAGAGGGACTACGAACCCCCAAAATTGTACTCCGAAGTTTTTCTTTGTGCCTAACCATCTTTGAATACAGTTCAAAGTTGCTTACACCCAAAGAGGGGCTAATAAATAGGGAGACAATTTTAAATCGATATTTATTATTCGAACAAATATGTTTACATCATGAAAAATTGGTATCTATACCAAGAAGGAATCTAAGACCTCTTCGATCTCTAGAGCTAGGGTTGGAACGACTAGTTCCAGTGCCGGATGTTCTAACAACTTTACATTTAACTCTTTTGCCTCCCTTCGAAGCTCTAAAGTCTTTTTGTTCTTGTTGAAGCTCGGCCCAAGTTCGAAGCCGTTCGGGGCTCCTTTCCCAGCTTCCAAGTTCTTCAGGCTTTTTACTTTGAGCTTCATCTTCGTCTTCGGACCATATAATGTCTTCAGAAGACGAAGTTTCCAAGTTAACTTCTTTTTCTTCCTCTTTAATGCAAGATAATATGTCTTTACTTATTTCGGACGTAATTGCTCCGGAACTATCTCGAGGAAATAGAAATCAAGGACGCTTGTGAAGTTTTAAGATATCGAAGGTAGCCCATAATAAGCGAAGTTCGTCGTTAACATTTAACACTTCGACATCTTCAATATGAGGCAAAGCCTTAAAACATGATAAACAAATCTTTATTCATAAATGTACATAAGCATAATGCTTTACATAGTCAAAGATCCTAAGATATTTCTAAACCTGCGGGTTTGGAGGAGGCTGACTGCTCGAAGCTTGGGTCCGAGCCTGCTTCTGGCGTTGTCCTTCGTCAATCCAGGCCTTGATCGCAGAGCGACCTTCGGCTCTCCATGAAGTTTGGAAGGCTTGCCAAGCAGCGGCCACACCTTCGGAAGGAGTGAGAAGTTGATCGTTATCAAAGGTAATTGGGCCCTCTCCTGCGCTCGGAGCTATCAACCTACCCAGATCTTCGTAGTAACGAAGTAGTCCAACGGCGGCCACTTGTCCGGAGATTTCTCCGTAACGAATGCCTGCTGTCTTCATTTGCTTCGCTACTCCTTGAATCCTTTTCAACCGGCGCAGCAGGGAGATGTTGTCATCCGAAGGAAGCATCCCAGTAGTACCGAAGTACTCCAGAACGCCTAACAATTGGTCCATGACCTCCGCAGCTAACTTCTCAGACTTCAGCTTATCTTCAATTAGCGCATCCTTCACCGAAGTTAGCTCTTCTACCACTCCAGAGAGCCTAGCTGCTTCCGTAGTTAAAGAATTTTTGAGATTCAGTAGCTGGCTAGCTTCTTCTCGGAGTCTAACAAGCTCAGCCCCTGCAGTAGCGTGCTCCGTCCGCATCTTTTCAACTTCTGCTCGAAGCACAATTTTTTCTGCTTCGAGCTCCTTGTTCGCAGCCTCAAAGCCTTGTCTGGCCCTGCGCTCCGTTGAAACCATGCTGTCCATATGAGTCACTCGACCTTCGGAGATAATGAGATTCCGTTGAAGAGTTGCGTTTTCCTCTCGAAGGCGAGCGATTTCCCGTTCATTTGATATGTTCGCGGCTCGGGCCAAGACTGTTTGCTGCGAAAAGAAAAGACCAAGGTAAGAAATTATTTGTATATAAATTTGATGTTGTTTTGCACATACTTCGTACCTGGTAGGCTGCACGTTCCATGGCAGCATTAAGCTCTGAGCTCTCCGCCTCACTCAAGATGGCCACCAAGTTCGTCTCTCCAACTTCGCGACTAGCTCGATCCAAAGGCTCGAGCAAAGTCCGAAGACCAGTTCTTCGCTCTAAGAAAGGAGCTAGAAGGGGGAGCATGCTTAAAGCTTGTTTGTCATCTTCATTTGGCGAAGGCCCGGAGTGTTGAGCTGTAGTCTTCGGAGCCCCCGGAGACTGGCCCCCCTCGGTAGATTGGCTCTCGTTTGTTGACTCAGACGGAGTTGATCCGGAGCTCGGAGCAGGGAGGGGGTCCATCTTTCCTTTGCCATTTCCAGGCCCCATCTGAGTGGCTCCTGGGATTGGCACCGAGGTTGTCGAAGGTCCAGAAACTGTATCTTCAGGACGGACCTCTTCCATAGAAGTGGACTCTGTAAAAACAAAGGTATTATACATTGTATAATTTCGCACTTAAAAAGAAGAGGATAAAAATTATTCGAAGTTTACCTTCGACATTTTGGCGGCGGGTAAGCATTGGACTGCTTGGCGGATCGAAGGCGAGATCTTCATCCGAATCAAGCGTCAAATCTTCGACTGTAGGAACATTTTCCTGTACAGTCGTTGTTTCTTCATCCGGAATCGAAGCCACAGTGACTTCGATTCCACTCTCATCCACAGGAACTCCGTCCTGAGGTAAATCCTCTTGAACTGCCGAAGTCCTCGTTTGCTCAAGATTCTCTTGAGACTCCGGCACGTTCGCAGGTTCATCAACTTGTGCAGTTCCTTGGGCTGCATCCTCGTCAATCAGCCTCACAAGTAACCTGCCGTCGTCCTCCTGAGAGTCAGAGATTGAAGCTCTTGGGCTCGAAGGTGCAGGGTTTTTTGGCTTTCGAACCACCTTCTTGACCGGAGTCTTGGCGGAGCTCGAAGTCCTAGCTTCAGCTTTCCTCTTCTTGGGCCCTTTTTCCGAAGGCACCCGATCCACCAAAGGGGGCGGAACCACTTCGAGTAGCCCCCATACTCGGTTGGATCGCTCCCAACTACCAACCAATTTAATTCTCCATTCTTTCTCGGTCGGAGTTGGGACGCCCAAAATCTTCTCCGAAGCTCGTACGATTTGCTCCGAAGTTATAGGGGCTGAAGAGGCTAAAAAATGAGTTAAGTTTGTTAAATCTTCGAATAAATATGCATAGAGTATGTTCTTTTCGAAGTTACCTGCAGGACTTGCAGTTGAAGAGATTTTCCGAAGACCGCCTTCCGAATCCTCTTCGAAGGTGATTGGCCAGTTGGCCATGAAAGGAGGGATTTGGAGCCCGAGGAATTCTTCGGCTAAGTCTCGCATGCTCAACCGATGACTGATCTTTTGAAGCAAGCTAAGGCGAGCTTCGAGCTGACCCGGATCTAGATGCACAAGGGCTTCCTTTCGGAAGTTGATGTCTTGCAGAGGTCCAGTTAGACGGTTGCTCGCCCCAACTTCGGCATAAAACCATTTCAGGATCCAGTCTGTATACCATCTGGCGTTGATAGCCTTGGCTAGAAATCAGAGAGCATACTCGTCCCGAAGCCTGAAGTTAATACTTTCGAAGTCCACTACCATTTTTTCACCTCCGGGGCCTACGAAGGTCTTCGGTTGGCACGAAGCTCTGTGCAGTGCTGCGAAGATCTCTGCCCTCCCCTCACAACCCTCGGCTCGCAACGCCCATTCGAAGATGGCGAGACGTGCTACAGCATTTGGAGAGAGTTGGGGCAGAGTGACGTGGAACAACTCCAATACCTCGGCCAAAAAGTCTACTGCTGGAAGACCCAAACCAGCTTCGAAGAAGGCTTCGAAGACGACCACTTCTCCGGGTCTCGGTGAAGGAATAATTTCCTTCCCAGGTTTGCGAATCATCACCCCCGAACTAATTTTCCCTTCTACTGCAGCCGCAAGAGATTCTCTTCTGCAGGTCGACGGCCCTAGTTGATAAGATTGGTCTGTGTACTTCGTCGAGGCTGGAAAGAGGTCTTGAGGGCCGGCATTCTGGGGATTTCCTCCCACTGGCGCCATTGCCGCCACTGAAGGATTTGGAGTCGCTGCCGCCAAGGTTGCAGCCGCCGCTGCTGCCGAGACAGGGTTGAAGCTGCTCCAGGGCCCTTGAAACTAGTCTTCGCCATTGAATCTCACGGATTGCTTCAGAAGAAAAATGGAGGCTAGGGCTCGGGTTGGAGGCTAGGGCTCAGGTGATGGTTTGTTTGCACGAAAGCAGTGAAAAGGTATTCAAGCAGGGTTTGGGCCCTCTATTTATAGCCCAAGTCCTGATTTTTTACCGTTTGTCTGTGTCGCTTCACATTCCCAACCGTTACTTTACTCCGAAATTAAAGCATTCCGTAACTTCCGTTAGAAGAAAGAAGCTAATGGCTATTTCTTCTAAGTCTAAAAAGGCTTTCAGACTTCTTGAGTTAGTTCTAAGTTACTTCGAATGTAATTTTATTAGAAACTGATTGGAAGCTTACATCTCCACATAGTTCGGAGATGATTTAAATCTCCTAACCCCTGCGCATGATTATTTTTCTTGCGTATACTGCTCTCCTAACATTACAGATTTAGCGGAGAAGCATATTCGAGGGGCTACTGTTGGGGGAAAATATTCCATCCTCAGGGTTATTGCAGTGACAAGATAAAGACTGGAGATTAAGCTAAAGACTTCCAGCGTATACCTTCGGAGGTACATTGAGTCAAGTTCGAAGCATGATGACGGGCTCTAGTTCGAAGTATATCTTCGAACTTGAACTCTTCCGGGAACTTCTTTGCCAGCTAAGATGGAAGACTTATCTTCTTTCTCATTAGATTAGTCTTTTACCATTTTAGCCCTATTAAGGGCACCGAATAGTTTCCACTATGTCGGTTGTAATAGAGGGGTAAAAAGGTCTTTTCCTTAATGTTTGGGCCTATAAATACCCCCCGTTCTTCCCTGTAAAGAGGACCGAATACAACTTATTCAATACACACATTCGAACTATTCTAAGTTATTATCTTTTCGGAGGCTTAGAACAGTTCACTTCGCAAACACTTCGTTTGTTGGTTTCTAAACTTCAGAAACCTGTTAGCGTAATCTTTTACGCCAACACATAGCATGTGATATGACTACAACATCATCTATATAGACTTCTAGCATAAATCCTAGCAAGTCATGAAAGATCAAGTTCATAGCACGTTAATATGTAGCTCCAGCATTCTTTAAACCAAAAGTCATAAAAACCCAATCAAACAAGCCTACAAAACTAGGGCATCGAAAGGTTGTCTTGTAGACGTCCTCTACAGCCATAAAAATTTGATTATAACCAACGTTGCCATCAAGAAAACTTAGTACCTTGTGTCCTGAAGCATCATTGATCAACATGTCGGCTATCGGCATGGGGTACCCGTCCTTCGGAGTGGCCTTGTTCAGATCCCTGAAATCTGTGGGATCGGAATGGCGACTAGAGGGGGGTGAATAGGCACCTCAACACTTTCTTTCGAATGTGATGGCCTAATTAAATCAATCAGTCCAAATTTGAGCTAAACTAGATTCAAGAACCCAAAACAACTTTGTTTCAAGATTTTTTTAATCAACACAAATCAAAACAATCACACACAAGATCAATTCAAGTTTGTAGAAACGAATCAGCTTGTTTCAATTCAATCTCAAATGATATCCTTGTATTTCTGAAAATTGTCGGACGATGAATAGTAATAGTTACTTTCAAAACGGATCAGAAATCAGATTATGGTTCAAATTGAAAATTTCAATTTCTTAACATGTTTTAATTTCATCAAATCAGATTCACTAGCTGAGAGCAGAAAACACTAGATGAAGAATAGTGGTTTTGTTACTGCAAGAGTAAACAGCATACGTCAAACAGTGTTGTCGACACAGAATGTAGCACATCTGAAAACAATTTTAAGTGCACTGTATCTTGTCAAGAAATGCTGAAACAGGAAACTAAAAACTGAACTGTACCAAATCTGAAACAATTCAGCCAACACTGTTTCTAGTAATGAGCACAAAGTGATTCTAGCCTACTTTCAATTTTCAGCACACACTGTCCAAAAAAAACTTGTCAACCTTGCTGAATTCAGAATTATCAATATGTTGATCAGCTATAACAGAAATCCTGCAATGCATTCAACACAGCAAATCTGACCAAAACTGACAAAAGCCAATACTCACTGTTTCAGAATAGACAATCCATTTCACATAATATATTTCAAGTGATTAGGTTTGAAATGCTACACACAACAAACTTTGATTCTCAGCACATGATCTGAAACCAAACTGAACTAATCTGGATCTGAAATCACTCACAATAAATTTGAGTGCAGCTCAACCATTCAATACAGGACTAGAAATGAACTTTTCTAGAAACAGCAGAACGTACAACTTGAAGCAAATTTGTTTACTCAAGAAAGTATTTAGCCATTCTAATTGAGATAGCACTTACAAGCAAAGAAATACATTCAGATCAAAAGCTTAAGACAGATAATGTTGACGGCTGCTATACTACAAAAACTGAAAACCAGCCTTGAAAACTTGTATATCAACCAGTAAAGTTACTGATAAATTTCAGACAAAAGATACAAGAAACTGTATGTGAAGATCAGTAAAATTGAAGAGATGCTTATGAGGTTCTAAGAGTCAAGCACCAACACACATTCAAGGGAATAGATCAGAATATATTTCAGGATTCAGCACAATCAGGACAGAACTGAAATGGAGAATAACACTTCACATCAAATATCTAACTGAGATAGATCAGAACTAAAACTAAGATCATTTTCAATCCAGCTCTCCATCAGCCACACCTAAACATCTTTTATCCATGCACACTAATTCAGTCACACATATATATGACTCATATCTGAGCAACAAGATACATGCTAATCTGTGATCAATAATTTCAGTGAACAAAATAGAAACTACATGAAAACTGAACCAGTTCACTGATCAAAACTCATCAACATGTATAACAATCAAATCCTGTAGAAATCACACGAGAATATAGTTCAGATCATCACGATTTCACAGAAAAGCATATGTAGAACTCACCTGAACATATACTGAAATCAGGCGCTTCTTGATGATGAACAGCGAAATCAGCACGTCCTGTTGCCGAACCGACAAAATCCCCAATCGCTGTTCACAATCATGTATGCATCGCAGGATAAGTATTCTGGTTTTTGAAATGAAATTTTCTGAAGAAAATTTTGATTCGATCACAAGGTTCTGTTCGGCCAGCATAAAAACAAACTAGAGACAAGATCCTCAAAATTTTTGTTAGTTAAATCACAGTAAAAAGAACTCGATCCTCATATCAAAAATTTGTTCATCCTTCTACCATGAAATCACTCAAGAAATACTACAATGATCAGCCAAAAACATGATGAACACTTGATGAAACATTTCATCAAACATGTGGGGAGCAAGATCAAAACTGAACCACTTTTGAGAATAATTTTTCCAGCACTGTGGTGCCTACTTTGAGAAGCAAAATAATTCAGAAGACATCACAGCAACATGTTGTAACTTTCGAAAATGGATCATTCAAACTATTTCCAACAAAATTTACATAAATTTCAACGTCAACTTCTGCACTAGATTTTCCAGAAAACGCAGCACAAAATCGATTTCGACCACAAAGAGTACCTGCGCTGCGCTGGAAGGAGCCTTACGGTGAATAGTATTGCCTGCAGAATCCAGAGAAACAAAATAGATCACTGTTCATCATCCAATCTTCCTTCAAAGCAAAGTTTCGGTGGTTTTTTCATAGAACAAATGGCTGTAAAAAGTCTCAAATGGTTCAGCCAACTTAGGGGGATAATATCCTACCAACTACTCTTCTATAAGCCTCCAATTGACACATAGATCCTTAGTAATTTCAGAATTAACAATTCTGAAAATTACCCTATAAAAACTAAAAGTAAAATTACAAATTGACTCTCCTTTTAATATAATTTCAGAGTAGAACCACTCTAAAAATTATACCAATAGTTTACACTACAAAACTGAAAATTTAAACTAATACTAGACACAAATTTATTGAATTAACAAAAACATTAAACGTTTCGACGGTTTTCAGCAAAAACCGACAAAGCCTCTCAACCCTTCGACTCGTGACACCGCTTCATGACTCCGAGCGCCAGCAAGCCACTTCCGCTCTCGATCCCCTCGAGCCACCTGAATGCTCTTCCTGGCCTCCCTCTCGCAAGCTCGGTCGTCACGCCGTCGCCATCAGCCATCCGTCAGAGTCTTGCTCCGTCTCTTCGTGCACTCTTGAGATCTTCCCAAACTTTGCCCGGCCTCCCTGATCCTTCGGCATCAAGCTCCCCACTCAACCCTCGATCACCCACCGTCGACAGTCAGTCAGCATCTCCTCCCTGCACAAACAAGACAAGCCAAAACAAGAAAACAACGCACTGCTGAAACCCTTGGCAGCCAAACCTCCATCTCACATCGAAACCCTCGATACACTCTCAACCACTCAACCGTTCAGATGCTCATACTTGTCAATCACTCATCATCTAGACCAAAACCACCCTTGGTTTCTCAAAATCAATACAAACTCATATTTTGCCGCTCCCTTTATTCTCTATAGGTACAATGTTAGCAGCCCATTCAGCATACTTGCATGGTCTAATAAATTCAGCCTCGAGTAATCATTCTATCTCCTCTTTAACTCGGTCATACACGGCTGAATTAAAGCGACGAGGGGGCTGTTTATAAGGCCTAAACCAAGGTTTGATGGGCAGACGTTGCTCCACGAGCTCACGGCTTAGTCCGGGAATTTCACTGTACTCCCGTGCAAAACAATCGACATATGACCGAAGCAACTTTATTACTTCGGCCTTTTCATTAGCCTACAAATTTTTGTTTACAAAAGTCAGCCTTGGAATACTACCATCACCTATGTCGACCTCTTCTAGAGGGTCGGTCGATGCAAAACCTTGACCTAACTTTTGTACTTCACTAAAATCTTCAATGGCTTCGGCAATACCATCTTTAGAAGACCGATATCATTCTACACAAGACTTTGTCCAATCAAGATTACTCTTACTAGACATGATTAATAATTTAGGGATAGTCGTGCTACACCAGCTGACTTTATAGACACTAGAACAAAACATCCCTTAGACACGGTAACAAAGTCATAATCTGAGAGATCTCTTCCTGATAGACACTCTACATTATTGTGGACGGCGTCGATAGACACATCAGCCAAAGCAACTTGGGCCAAAGTGTTAGCTAGTACAACGTCCACGTCATCACCGTCCCACTGAATAAGGCATTGGTGCAAGGTAGACGGAATTCAATAATTTGCGTGAATCCATTCACGCGCAAGTAATACGCTATAGTTACCTTACACGTCGATGACGAAGAATGTTATCAGCAACATCTTTTTGCCCACCGTTAGCTCAAAAGAAAGTACCCCTTGGCCTCCGAGCTCTTGTCGTTGAAGCCGTTGAGCGTCAAGTTGATCTTCTTAAAATCTTCTTCATCTTTGTTGGTCTTCTTCAAGAGAGAGTACGACATCAAGTTGATGGTTGCACCTCCGTCAACCAGAATCCTAGAGATCGGCTTTCCGTCAATGTGCCCCTTGACATAAAGAGGCTTCAAGTGACAAGCTGTATCCTCAAGTTTCTCGAAAACAACATCTTGTGGGCCGAGGCTCAACTGAGTGACCTCAGCCTCGTATAGTGGTGACGATGTATATGTACATTGCCTAAGGTGCGGGCCCCTCGGAGATGGGCGTGTAGTCGTCGTCGAGCATGTCATCATTACTCGAAATGGAAGTTGAGTTGTTCGCCTCAACCGGCTTGGGCTTCCAGACTTGCTTCACGATTGGCCGATGGTGGATTTCCTCAAAGATGGCGTCCCGCTCATCCTCGGCCTTCTTCTCACGCATCTCCTATGACCGTAGACATTGCATGCACCTCTTCTTGTTATTTGGATATACCCAAGGTGCTCAAGATGGTTGTGGCTTGGTACCGGGTGCCACAAGCTTGCTTCTAGGATTTTTGGCTGAATGATAATTACCCGGATCGGCCTCAAGCTTTTTGTGCTTGGTGAAAACACTCTTCTGCATCTTGTCGGTCGGACCGACCATGGGAGGCCAGTTAGACTGCTCGGTGTCGATCGTCTGGGACATGCCGGTCGGACCAGCCAGAGTAGGCCGGTTGGACCGAGCACCGAAGGTGGCTTTGGCTGGCCCCAAGGGCTTACCTTCATTGTGTTCTGGTGAGGGGGCCTTTAGGATTGAAACCTCCTAAGCCCCTACATTAACGATGATAGCTTCAGAGTCTCTCTCCATTACCACTTCGCGGCCGTCTTCTTTGTCTTCGTTCTACGCGAGTCAGCTTTGTGGTACCACGGACAACCGGTGAAAAATGTTCCCCTTCACCGCATCTATCTGCCCCTACCAATCATAGTACTCTGAAGGAACAAAGGGGGCGACACCATACTACGAAGGGTACTCCGGTGGTGAAGCGTAGCTCGGAGCCCACAGAGATACTGTCTAATGGTAAGGCAGAAGCATTGGGGCCTCTAGTGGCTTTGTCTAATGTGGGCCGAACTCGTCGCTCAAAAAAAGGTTCGACTGATGTGAATGGCTCGGCCTCCTTGGAGGGTTTGGCCGTCTTGGCACCTTCGGCTTAGTGTTTGTTTTCTTGGCCCTCTTCTGGTTTTTATTCAGCAGCATATGGTATGTTACCTTTAGCTTTTTCTGAGTCTTAGCCGAAGATGACGCGTCGATGTTCTTTTTCCACACTCCTACTTCAGGATTCTTCGGTATGAGTGTGCATGTGCGGGGCTCTCCAATAATGACCACTTTCCCTTTAGATGACTCGGCCTGCTCCGGCTGAATCAATACCTTCTTCTTGTCGAGGTCGACTGTGTTCAAGGGAAGGGGGTCTTTGTCCAGCTTCATCTTCGGACTAGAATCTATTTTCAATTGTCCTTCTTCTATGACTGATTGAACCTACCGGCAGAAAACATTGCAATTGTTAGTATAATGAGAATGTGAATCATGCCACTTACAATAGGGGTGTTTCTTTAGTTTGTCGGCGGTTGGGATGACCTGGCCCTTGGGCAACTTGAGAAGCTAGTTCTTCAAGAGGAAATCAAATGTTTTGTCGCATTTAGTCACATCAAAAGAGTATTTAACCTCATTGGGGCGAATCTTAGTGGGAGATGGTCGTAGCTCAGAGCAAGTGATAGGTTTGGTCTTAGTGTTCCAGGCTCATTCGGTCGCACACATATCGGCTGAATTGTCCTCTTCCTCTGACTCTTCCTCGTCGGAGTGCTCCATGATGTGAACTTCAACTTTGGGTTTAGTAAATGTTTTAATGAATTTTTTATCTTTGGCTCGGCCTTCCTGGACTAGAGCCTATTGCAGGACTTGGCTGACCTCTAAAAAGTTTTGGTTATCTAGCTTCACTTTAATTTCAGAACGCAACCCGTTAAAAGATAGATCCGCCAAATCTCTTTATGAAATATTGAGACTAAAACATAGGTTCTTGGTGTCCCTAAAGTGCTTGACATACTCAGAGACACTCTCACTAGATTTATGTTTCACCGATGTTAAGTGTGAAAGCCTAAGTTCTGTCTCACCCCTATAAAAATAGTCATGCAATTTATGTTCTAATTGGGCCCATGTTTGGACGGAGTTCGGATGCAGCGCCGAAAACCAAGTGAAAGCGATGCCAGAAAGCGAAAGAGAGAACAATCTAAGTTTTAATGCATCTGACCCACTAAAATCGCCAAACTATGCTAGAAATCGACTAATGTGCTCAAGTGTGGTTTTGTTACCCTCTCCATCGAACTTGGTATATTTTGGGACTCTATAGCCGCGAGGGTAGGGTATGGTGTCAAAGTGATTGGGGTACGACTTTCGGTAGACCCTTGCCCGATCCTGAGGTGTGAAGCCGGTACATTCTCTAAACAGCGTGTGGATCCGCTCCTCAATGTCGTCCCGGCCTCCTGCTTGAGCACTTCTCTCGTGCGGGGGTGTGACACGTGGTGGTAGATCGGCGTGTCAGCTGTGGGGCTCCTCCTCTCGCGCTGGATCACGGTATATGGCATGCTCGGGCCTATGCGGGTGTGTTTGAGCATGCGGCGCGGGTAGCGCAGGAAAAGCTAGCACAGGCGTAGGTGGAGGCAGTGCATAATAAGCAGGGCTAGCCTAGCTGTAACTGTAGTTGTTGGTCTTGGCCGTAGATATCGAGGCCAGAAACGTGATAGCTTTGCCAGTACTCCCGTTAGTTCTACTATAAATGCAATTTACTAGGGGTATACTGGTAATCGGTGTTGGAAGAGTGGTCTCGGTAAAGCCGAACCTTCTAAATGTTGCCTCGACCCAAGAGTTAACCACCGACTATAGACGGCTGGCTAGCGAAGCGCTAAAAGCTTGGTCTACAGACGCGGCTATTTCCTATTCAATTTCTAAAGAAGATAAAAGAGATGACAATGGTGTTACCTGAGATCTGGAGAGGTCGGGGATGTTAACGTCGCGCTTGATGAAGCCCCTGCGTGTCTTGACGTAGCTCCCGAGCATGAGATCTTGGAGTTCTGTCATTTTCACCTCGATCTCCGCCCGACCTTCCTCGGGGATATCTGCAAGGGTGGGCGCCATCATGTTGTGGTTGTCGATTTCGGTGCCCCCTGTTGTACTCATCGGTGTTGTAGACGTATTCGTGGTATTAGAGGTACTTGTAGCCGATGTGGAAGTACTCGTCATGTTGGTGTCGTCCCCAATGGAGTCGCTAAAAAGTGTTCTGACACGAAAACGTGGCCCCGCCCTTGTGCCGGTTCGATGATCGAAAAGCGCGCGGACGTTTCAAGGATAAACCCTGAAACGTTGCAAGGAAATTCAATTATATCTCCGAAATATAACCTAATTAACCAAAAATAAATAGTATCAGACTTAATCAACCAGCTAAAAACGATTATACCAAAAAAACAGAGGAGTCGGTCAGCCCGGCCAAGTCTAGCCGGTCAGACCGTGCGAAGTATGTAATTTTACCCCAAAAGACAATGGAGTCTGAAGGGTCCTAGAGGGGCTTCGACCTATTGGACGATCAAACTAGAGTGCAGACCCCGGTCGGACCGACACTGTTGCGCCGTGGGGTTCGCCGAAGGCTTCTTCAGCGTGCTGATGCGAAGTGTTCCTCGGGCGGTCAAACCGGCAGAGGATTCCCGGTCGGACTGACGGCAAGGCCTCGGTCAGACCGAGGGCTTCGACGCCGTAGGGTCCGATTCGAAGTGGCTCTAGTGCGAGGTGATTCGACTATGGAGGGGGCCTTCCGCGTACACTCGGCCGGTCGGACCGACCAAGCTCCGTCGGTTGGACCGACTGGTGCTGGCAAGGTCCTAACGAAGGCGGCATGGGACGATCGGACCGGGTCCACGCCGCTGGTCAGACTTGCGATAATAGATCCGATTGCCGGTTCTGTCCAGTGATTCCTTGTTGTTATGGGATGGAACCCAAAATCTTTGGCGATGTATCTGAAGGCGTATTCTCTGCAAAAACTCCAAAATCAAATACCAATTCGTCCTAGAGACTGAATTCTCAAATGTGATCAAGAAAAATGAATAAAGACGATAAAAATTCATTACATGGATTAAACAGGTGATTCACAGGTGAATCAACAAGGCTTACCACGGTTACGACGTGAAACATGGAGGGCTTTCAGCGCAAACCCACGAAGATGAACTGACCTAGGGCGCAAAAGTAGACGAAAAGTAGACGTACGATTCAAAACTAGGGTTTTGAAGTGTTGATCTATGGAGATACCCTTTGAATCGGTCTCACCCCTATATTTATAGGGGCTGGTCTCAAGTTCCCTATCACCTACTCTGATTAGGATTCGGCCAAAAGTTGTTAAAATCTAATTAGAGATCAAAACAACCCGAAACCAACTCTATCTCTAATTTTTTGACTGGGCCGGTCTGACTGGACCCATTGGGCTGGTCTGATCGGGCCTACATGGCCGGTTGGATCGACCTACTATGGCTGGTTGGACCTGCCTATGCCAGGACAGGCATATTTTCTGCCCAAATTACCAAAAATTGATATTTTGACAATTTCGACCATTGATACCATTTTCTGCTATCAACAACAGCCATTGAATTTTGATCATACAAGTCCTCTTACGCCTATAAAAAATACCACTATGGGTAACCCCATGGAGGAATGTCATACTTACGTAGCAATAGCCACACTATAGTATGCACCTTGCAGAATGGTGAATTGGATATTGCCAGGGAGCACCGCCACTAAGTGGTGCCGACCATGGAGGCATGGAGCCATAGGCTGCGCAATATTGCAAGTACCGTAGCGCATGCATAGATATGCTCAGGTGATAGGATTTAGCCATTCAAACCTGACTAGCAGGCAGAGACTTGATTCACCTCTCACGGCCTCACAGTCATAGGGAAGGGTTACAATGGAAAGCCTATACAAAGGGAATGGCGATTTGATGCTCGGTGGATGGTAACATGCCTTTTCACGTGCAACCACTAATGTGTTGTGATCACATAATTACTATTGCATTCCACGTTGTTTGGTGGTTGTTTATACATCGTATAATATGGATATGCATACAATATATGTATAAAAAGTGGACTTGCATATATAGGCCTATAGGATGTGGGGCCTGATTGAGGCAGTGGCACCGCTGGCACTTTCCTAGGGATATAGCCCTACCCTAAATTAAAGAAAGTTAGAATCCTACTCGTGTAAGACTCGAAGGAGGTAATACATGTAATTAATCCCTAATATACCTTAACACTTGTAATTAATCCCTACTTAATCACATTCCTTGATTATTTATGATTAAATGAATTAATTATATAATAAATTTGTAGTAACTTGTTACATTTGATCACCTCTTATCCCGTTACCCATATTATCTCTCCTATGGCTTGCATTCTCTCTATAGTTAATCTTCTTTCTCCTACATTTGATGCATGTTCCCCCTTCACCTGCATCCCCCATCTGTTTCCTCTATGTCCTAAAGTCACTACACGATCACATCGATTTATCAATATAAAATATGTTGGTGAAAGCTATAAGATCAAAATAAACTAACCACGACAACCAAAGGGGTTGAATGGTTGCAGTACCCAAAAAATCAACTAAAACATATTCAGAAAACAAATTCAAACACTTCTAAAAATTCCCAACACTCAGAAATTTTCCGAGGAGTTTCTCGGCCATTTCTGAAATTTCCCAAGGAGTCAAGAATTTCCCGATGAATTTTCCAAGGACTTTTCAAAAGCTGAAAATAGTCTGACCAATGAATGGTAAAATTTAACATAATAAATTTCCCAATAAACTAGACTTCATTATGAAACTTTTATGAGTGGATTCACTCAAATCTGATTTCCCAATTAAAAGTGATGATCCTCAAAATTAGCTACAGTGTAAAAACATAATAGGTTCGATCGAAAATTTAAAACTTAAGTACTCCCAAAATACGAGGAATTAACCAATGCAAACCAATGAACATTAAGAAGAAAGAACATTACACCACACTCCTTGATGCTTGAAGATGAATCTTTATGCATAAGAGTGTTTACAAGGTGCATCCAAAGCATCCCTCACCAAATTACGAATAAATCCTTAGTTTGAGAGCAAAAGGCTAAACCCTAAATGTAATCTTTTTATTTGAAGTATGTCACTACCACAGAACCACTTAAAAGTAGCACCATACCAATGCTGGTTACGTTTAAGCTGACATTAAAGCTGTATCCAGCTAGTTTAAAACATGGAAGTCATTAAAATTTTCAAACTTGAATGGAACTGGTACTATTGCGCATGTTTTAGTACCGGTTCTATCCACCAACCAACATCTATACTTCAGTGTCGGTTCATGGATACAACTGGCACTGAAACATGCACAACAATGTTGGTTTCTGGCTTGAACCGACACTAATAATTCAGTGTCGGCTCGTGGCTAGAACTGATACTATGGCAGATGCTTTAGTGTTGGTTGTATGACTCGACACTGATGTGTACTGCTATAAAACAGTAAAATAGTAGCCCAAGCTTTACAGTGAAGTGATCGGAATAGTGCAATGCGAAATAGTATCGAAGGTCAAATATTTGTGGAGATAATATTTTTGTTAGCCATTTTGCTATTCTTTTTCTATTACCATTTTGATCTTATTTCTCTTTGTGGATGAAATTGAATACGTGGAATGAAATGAAGGATCAAATTGAATGTTTGGAGGCCATGTTGAATGTATGGTTGCATACATTTATTTGTCTTCATGGATGGAATTGAATGCATGGAATGGAATCAATGGAGGCTATGTTGATTTAGTGCTTGGAGGCCATGGTTGTATACACATTGAATGTATGGAGGTTATAACGATTTAGTGGTTGTATACATGCATGTTGAATGTATGGAGGTCATGAATTATTCTTAATGGATTGAATATGTTGAATGTATGGATGCAATTTTAATCTTATGAAAATTACTCTTACCCTCATGTATTGCTCTTCATGGTTAATTGTAATAACCTTTCCATGCCAGGGTAAAAAATGAAAATTGAAATTATTTTTAAATTAAAAAAGGATGCGCTAAACTAATGGTTTAATACATGGTATATGATTACGCCATTGATATTCACAACATTCCGAACATATATTCTTTATGTTGAAACCTATATTTTCACCACCTTTCTAGGAGAGTATTGAAAAAAATGGAAATATTTTTAAAATAAAAAATGAAACACTAAACTATTATATTGTAGGAATGGAATGTTCCAAAGTAGATTCTCTAGGTCAGAACAAGTACCGGTAAACAATTATGGTTCATGATATGAGGTAATTAAACTATCACTATCGATCTTTTTTTTAAAAAAATATCGGCAATTTTATGTGTATGAAAGTTAATTATATGAAATTAATTATAATGATATGCAAGTGGATAGGTCATTTATGTACAATGATAATGTGCCTTAGTTCATTAATATTGTCAATGGTTTTATACTAAAACTTTTAGTCTTACAGAAATAGAAATAATGGCGGTGCTAATCAGTACATATGTTGTCCATGTATCCATTGCAAAATGAAAAGAAATCCATAAACGTTGAGCAAATCCATGCACAATTGATTCTTAGAGGTTTCAAAGAAGGATATACCTGTTAGATAGAACACAGTGAACTTGATGATATTGTGCATGAAGAGCAACCAATAGTTGAAGAAACCACATGCAATGACACTACAATTGACCATGACATAGATGACACATTATTTGATGCCAATGATAGAGAGATTGATCAAATGTTTTGTGATCGCGAGGGTGACTTCACTAGTGACATACAACATGAAAAGTTTTAGCTTATGGTAATTGACTCTAAAAGACCAATTTATCGGAACTATAAAGAGGAGCAAAATAAGTTGAATGTGGTCCTAATTAACACCGATGCAAATGAATGTTACAACGGTTTGTCTGATAAGGGTTTCAATAAATTGTTGGTATTTTTGAAATGTGCAAAAGTTGCTAGGCAAGATGAATTATTTGTGTCTCTTTATATCTAACTTGTTTGGCAAGATTGATGCCTTTGTCCCTATACTCCGGCTAAAGAATGAAGCTGAGCTCACTTGGGGGCAAGTGAGCAAAGCGCCTTTGAAAAAAATCAAGGAGTGCTTATCATCACCACCTGTGGTGAGAGCACCAAAAGCTAGAATTCCATTCCGGCTGTACATTGCCACCAAAGATAGCGTGATAGAGGTCGTACTAACCCAGGAGGTGGAGGAAAGAGAGTACATCATCACATTCTTGAGCCGCGGCCTGATATATGCTGAAACCAGGTACGTATTTGTGGAGCGTTTATGTTTATCACTTAATTACGCATGTACCAAATTACATCACTATCTTCTTTCTACTACATGTATTGTCACTTGTCAAACCGATGTTATAAAATACATGTTGCAAAAGCTGATTCTAAGTGGAAGAATCGAAAAGTGGGCTTATGCTTTGTTTGAGTATGATTTGGCCTATGAACCTCTAAGAGCTATGAAAGGCCAAATTGTCGCTAATTTTATAGTTGATCACCAAGTAGACATCAATTGGGGTGACACTATTGCTCTAATTGAGGTAATACCATGGACACTTTATTTTGATGGTTCAACTTGCAAGAATGGCCAAGGTATTGGAGTGGCTCTCACATCACCTAATGGAATGCGCTTTGAGACCTCGGCCCATTTAGAATTTCCCTCTACTAATAACCAAGCTGAATATGAAGCTCTATTGCTAGGACTTGAATTGCTAGAATCTATAGGTGCAAAACATGTCCATGCATATGGTGATTCTCTATTAGTAGTAATACAACTAGCTAAGAATGCTCAATGTTTTAATGTCTTGCTAAATAGTTACTTGGATAAGTGTTTAGACATAGTTGCTACTTTTGACGACTTCAAAATTTATCACGTGTCAAGAGAAGCCAATTCAATTGCAAATGATTTGGCTCAGCAAACATCTGGCTATAAAGTCAAAAAAGGTAATTTTTCTATACAGAAAGATCCAATGCTTGATTCTACTACCGAAGACAGAAGCTTCAGGCAGGCGCGAGGGCTGTCGAACCCTTCGGGTCGGACCCCTCTGTCCACCGGAGAGTTCCGTGCGCCAGAGCCCTCAGGCTGGGACACTTCATCCGCCGAAGGATCTTGTGCGCCGGTGCCACTATGCCAAAGCCTGTTAGACAACAGAGGTCTTCAAGAGCCCTAACCCTCCGACGGAAGGCTTCGGCCTGATCAACTCCACACGGCCGACCCCGCCAGGCTTCGGCAAAAGTGTGAAAGGCCCAGGGGGCACTCTGAGATCAGCAGCTTAGACATCACTCTAGGAAAGGAGTCAGCAAATCCTCTGGCTATCCATAAGGACGATTGGAGAATTCCAATCATCCAGTATTTGAAAAATCCTAGTCAAAGGGTTGATCGAAAAGTTCGGCGACAAGCGTTTAAGTTTGTGTTTCTAGATGATGTATTGTATCAACAAACTGTTGATGGAGTACTTTTAAGGTGTTTAGACGATGAACATTCCCCGGTAGCTATAGGATAAGTCTATGAAGGGCTTTGTGGCACTCATCAGTCGGCCTATAAAATGAGTTGGATGCTCAAAAGAGCAGGCTTCTACTGGCCGACTATGACAGAGGATTGTTTTAGGTATTATAGATGGTGTGAAGCATGACAGAAATTTGGGAATATTCAGCTAGCTCCTGCTTCATTGCTTAACCCTATTATCAAGCCATGGTCATTCCGAGGTTGGGGTTTAGACTTCATCGGCCAGATTTATCCTCCTTCTTCAAAAGGGCATCATTTCATGTTGATGACAAAAGACTACTTCACCAAATGGACCGAAGCAGTGCCTCTCAAGAATATGACACACAATGAGGTACTTTATTTTATCTTGAAGCACATCATACATAGATTCGGTATTCCCCAAACGATCACTACAGTTCAAGATAGTTCATTTATTTCCAAAGAAGTGAGAGACTTTTCCAAACTTTATGGTATTAAGTTGGTAAACTCTTCACCATACTATGTTTAGGCCAATGGTCAGGCCTAGTCTAGTAATAAAACTGTAATTAAGCTCATTAAGAGGAAAATCGAAGAATTACCTAAGAGGTGGCATGAAGTGCTTTCCGAGGTGATATGGGCTTGTAGAATTGCAAAGCACGGTGCTACCAAAGTTAGTCCATATGAACTAGTATATGGTCAAGAAGCCATTCTACCTGTAGAAGTAGATCTTGGCTCTTTAAGAGTTCGAAAGAAAGATGGCTTATCAGTCAATGAGTATGAGACTCTTTTGAAGGATAATAAAGAATAAGTGACCGATAAGAGGCTAAGGGATTTAGAAGCTATAGAGATAGACAATAGGAGAGTAGCTAAAGCCTACAACAAGAAATTTAAACCAAAATCATTTCAAGTGGGTGACTTGGTTTGGAAGACGATTTTGCCCTTAGGCACTAAGAGCCCCAAGTTTGGTAAATGGTCACCTAGTTGGGAAGGCCCTTTCAAAATAGCCGAAATCGCTCCAGGTAATACATATGTGTTAGAATATCTACAAGGAGAGCGGTTTTGAAGATCGTTGATTGGCAGGTACTTGAAAAGGTATTTCCCGAGTGTGTGGCAAATGACTTGGAAGTGTCGAAAGCCTGATATGAGAGGTATCGTCCTTAGCCCATTATGCTTTTAGTTCACTTAGGTCACTAAAAGGCAGGTGGCATGTGTTGATGGCAAAAAATGGCATTAAATGGTTAAAATTGTCCAAATATCAATTTTGGTAATTTGGGCCAAAAATACACATGTCCTGGATCGGGCCAAAGCCCTACAGGGTCGAAGGCCCATTGAGCTATGGGCTTCGGAAGCTTTCAGCAGGGCTGCTGGCTTCGGCCTGAAGGCCTTCGGAGGCCTGCCTCGTCGAAGCTTCGGCGGGCCTGGCCGAAGGCCCACTTCATGTTGAATTCTAGAGATAGAGTTTGAGTCTGATTCTGGCTAATTTTATCCCTACGCATGATTAGGTCAAATCTTAACAGATTAATCTTACAGATTAGAAGACTAGCCCCTATAAATATAGGGGTGAGGCCGGTTCATTAACCCACCAACACAAATCAAACACAAAGCCCTAGCTTTGAACCATACCTTTACTTTTATCTTTACTTTTCTACAACTTTCGTGGGTTTTCCTGGAAGCCCTCCGTCGTCCACTTCGGAATAGTGGTAATCCTTGTTACTTATCTTGTGAAGTATACGTTGATCTACGTAATAGATTGTCATCGTCTTGTTACTTCGCCTGTGAAGTATCTGCTAATCCGCGTAACAGATTGCTACCTTCGTTTCTCTAGTGCAACACTTAGTAGAATTCGGTCCCTAGGCCGAATTGGCACTTGATCTCTGTTCTATTGCAGGTTTTCATGCTCGGAGCCACTTCGCCGGAGGTGTCCAGAGCCAGGAGACTAGTTTCGGAGGCTACTAGAACACCCATCAGTGGAAATACTGCTTCGACTACCCCTGCCGGACCGTCATGCTGTTGTCGGTTGGACCGAGTCCCGCACACCCGCACGCTCCATAGAAAGCTTCGTCGAGACAAGCTTTGCTATGTTCGCACCCCGTGCCAGACGAAGACACGCTAGTGCATTGCCTTTTGAGTCATTTTATCGGGTCAGAGACTTCACGCCGAACCTCGCTGTTCAGAGGTGATTGTCGTGTCAAGATCTGTTCGGAGCCCGCCTTCGACTAGATTAGTCCGAAAGCCGCAGGCACTCTTCGGCGGGACCCTTCGCATCAGATACCTAAGGTACCCTTCAGCGATACCCTTCGTACTATATAATTCTAATCAGTCAGGCTTTGCTCGACCTGCTAATTTATTCTGTCCAATATATTTCATTTCGGCTAATTGGATTATTTCTGTGTGATTTGATTACCTGGCGACTCCACCCCCCTTACCACTATTAAGGGTAGTCAGAACACAACATCAGTGTTGTGTTACGCTTAGGATTGTCCCTCAGTTTCCACACACTTTTAGATCATCAAACTGACCAAAGTGTGGGGGCACGTTTTCGTGTCAACAGAAGCCTGTCCACAGCCTCCTGCCTCCATCTTTCCACCTCCACCTGAAGCCGGGTCATCTGAGTGGCCACGTCTTCGAGGAGTTCCTCACTTCCTCCGGAGGGGTCCTCCGGGTCTTGAGAACTAACATAGTCAGTTCAGAGCACAGACGGAGCTGTCCGAGGAACTCTGGTTGCTCGAGGTTTATTGAGTACTTTAGGAGTTTGAGGAACGTCTGAAGGTCCTTCTCCAGAGGTCCGAGAGGACCTACGGAGGGGGCCAGTGGCTATACTCCGCTTGGGAGGCATGAATTACGAAGCTAAGCAGGGTCCGGAGACCAAGAGCTTTGAATGGTGGTGGAAGGCGAAAAAGGCCTTCGAACTGTACTTGAAGACCCTTGCCGAAGGGTGTGCGTAATCCTGGGACTCCAAAACTCCCTCCACAAATGCACTTCGAAGTATACAAAGTGGCAGAGAACTAGATTTTAGTACTAAGTTCCGCACGGACAGCACCAACTGTTGGCATAACAGATTACGCTAACAGGTTCTATAAAACCAAGAACTAACAAACGAAGTGTTTGTGAATGCGGACTATCTTAAGCCTCTGAAAAGGATAATAGCTCAGAAATGGTTCGAAGTGTGGATTGAATATCGGAATATTCGATGCCTCTTACTGGGCGAGAAGGGGGGTATTTATAGGTAAAACCTCTAGAGAAAAGACCTTTTTACACCTCAATTACAACCGACATAGTGGATACTATTTCAATATCCCTTATAGGGTTAATACAGTAAAACATGCTCGAAGGATGTTGATAAGGTAGACGTCCTATCCTTCTGGTTGTTTTCTACTCCGGAGGGGAAACCTTTCGGAGGGTCTCCTTGAACCGGAGCCTAGACAGACCCTTCGGCTTCGATCCCTTCAATCTGGAGGCAAGTCTTGGGCTCCGAGATTAAGACTTGCATTTATCTTGGAGTATCATGAGGATGAAGTATTTTCCCCGAACACAAGTCATACTCAATTAAATCATAAGTCCACTTTCCGATTCTCCCACTTAGAATCGACTTTTGCAACATGTACTTTATAACATCGGTTTGACAAGTGACAATGCATGTGCCAGATAGAAGATAGTGGTAGAGTTTGGTACATGCATAATAAAGCGATAAACATAAATGCTCTAAAAACATGTACCTCATCTCGTCATCTAACAGGCGGCGACTCAAGAATGTGATGATGTACTCCTTTCCCTCCACTTTCAGAGTCAACACAGCTCCTATCATGTTATCTTCTGTAGAAACGTACAACCGAAACATAATCCCAACTGATGGGGGAATGGTCCCGATCTTCCGCTAGGTAAAGGATAAACTTGGGTTGGTGGAGAATCTCGACGTTGGCGATCCAAGGCTCCGGTCCGGCGGATCAAAACCTTGCAATCGTTACACCACTGTCTCCGTTGGTTATCAACCACGCAGGACGCGATTGACCTCGCCACGAAGGCTAATTCCTGCAAGCGAACCCAAGAACACAAGCAAGAACAGGAAGGATACAAGTCGAATGCCAAAACACAGACAAACGATGATAAGGTGAGGTTTCACAAACGCCAATGCAGCAGCCAATCGGTCCGGTGCAAGAGGCGGGATCTAAACACAACAGTGTAGATGCAACAAAGCAAAACCTAACCCTAGAGGCGGATGGCGTGAGAATATATAGGGCGGCAGCCTGTGGAAGGCGAACAGACACGGGCTGTGGGCTAGAAGACGTACAGACTCAGACTATGGGCCAACATGGCCCAGTTCTATCACGCAGGACTGTTTAAATCACACAGAACGACTCGAGACTCCAAATGAGGTGAAACCAACGGCAAACGATCCGTCTTCTCCTCATCTTTCCAAAAAGTCAAAGAACGCGCCAATCGGACTTCGTATGAGGAAGTTATGCCCATTTTGGTGCAGGGTGGTTGATGTAGTCCGAACCAGCGAAATCTTGACTTCAAAACATCCGTGCGACTCCGTCTTCAGCTCCAACTCTTCTATTCCATCTCCCATGTTCCTAAGCAACAAAATATCACTAGTATTCAGTAGCATCCCATCCAAACAAATATTGAAATAGTTGCTAAGGAAAGAATTAACCTCATGGTTCAAGCGACGGGCACGAGCGCGTGTGATTCGTCCTAGTAACTGAATTGTAGGTGGAGGCTCCATGTGTGTATCATGTGAAGTGATGTCCTCATCACCAACCTTGTGTGCTCTTACCACAAGTGGTGATGACAAGCACTCTTTAATTTGATCAAAAGCATCAATCTTGCCAGATAAGTTAGATATAAAGAGACACAAATAGTTTAACTTTCCTAACAACTTTTGCACATCTCTCTTACATGTCGACGCTTCAATGTTCCTAATCTTCTCAAGTCTCTTAGGATCAATCTCAATACCTCTCTCATGAATCATAAATCCTAGGAACTTGCTAGCCGACACACCGAAAGCACACTTGAGCAGGATCAATTTTAAGCAATACTGACACATTCTTTCAAAAGCGACTCTCAAATCGGCTAAATGGTCACTCACAGCATCTGATTTGACTACAACATCATCTATGTAGACCTATAGCATAACTCCTAGTAATTAATGAAAGATCAAGTTCATAGCACGTTGATATGTAGCGCAAGCATTCTTTAAACCAAAATTCATCACAACCCACTCAAACAAGCCGACAAAACTAGGACATCTAAAGGCCGTTTTGTACACATCCTCTTCGGCCATTAAAATTTTATTGTAACCAACATTACCGTCAAGAAAACTTAGTACCTTATGTCATGAAGCATCGTTGATCAACATGTCGGCTATTGGCATGGGATACTCATCCTTCGGAGTGGCCTTGTTCATGTCCCTGAAATCAATACACACACGAATCTTGCCACTGCCTTTCTTTTCGACAGGCACAATGTTAGCAACCTATTCAGCATACCTCCATGGCCTAATAAACTCATCCTTAAGTAATCGCTCTATCTCTTCCTTAACTCGGTCATACACGACCGAATTAAAGCGACGAGGAGGCTGTTTATAAGGCCTAAACCCTTGTTTGATAAGCATTCGATGCTCTACGAGCTCATGGCTAAGTCCAAGCATCTCGCTATACTCTCACGCAAAACAATCGACGTATGATCGAAGTAATTTTATTACCTCGGCCTTATCACAAGCTAGTAAATTCTAATTTACAAACGTCGGCCTCGGAATACTACCATCTCCTATGTCTACCTCTTATAAATGGTCGATCGACGCAAAACCATGACCTAACATTTCTATCCCACTAAAATCCTCAATGGCTTCAGCGATACCGTCTTTACAAGACCGATATTTCTCTACACGAGACTTTAGCCAATCAAGATTTCTTCTACTTGACATGACAACTAGTTTAGAGACAACCGAGCTACACCAGCTAGCTTTACTTAGATTGGAACAAACCTCCCCTCAGATACACTGACAAAATCATAATCTGAGAGGTCTCTACCTGATAGACACTCTACATTATCATGGATGGCGTCTATGGACACATCGGCCAACACAACTTGGGCCGAAGTGTCAGCCAGTGCAAGGTAGATGGAATATAGAAAATTGTGTGAATCCAATCACGCCCAAGTAGCACACAATAGTTACCTTACACATCTACTACAAAGAATGCTATCGGCAACGACTTGTTTCCCACCGTCATCTCTAGAGAAAGTATGCCCTTGGCCTCAGAGCTCTCACCATTGAATCCATTCAGTGTCAGGTTGGTCTTCATCAAGTTCTCTTCATTCTTATCGAGCTTCTTCAAGATAGAGTACATCATTAGGTTGACGGTGGCGCCTTCATCGACGAGCATCCTGGAGATCGGCTTGTCGTTGATGTGTCCTCGAACGTACAAGGGCTTCAAGTGACGAGCTGACTCCTCGGGCTTCTCGAAAATACCTCCACAGGGGGGAGAGGTTTAGTTGAGCGACCTTGGCCTCATCTCCTAGCGGACCAAACTTAGCAGGAAGCATAACCACATTCACATCCATTGGTTGAGGGATCGGTCCCTCCGAGACAGTTGCGTAGTTGTCATATATATCATGTCATCTTCAGCATCACTTGGAATGGGAGCCGAGTTGTCCACCACAACCGGCTTGGGCTTCCATACCTTCTTAGGTACTGGTCAGGGACGAATCTCCCCAAAAATCATGTCCCTCTCATCCTCGGCCTTTTTCTCTCTCATCTCATGGGCTCGAAGATGTTGTAGACACCTCTTTTGGGACTTGGTCATGCCTGGAGGTGCCCACGAAGGTTGTGGCTTCGTGTAGTGCGCCACGAACTTGCTCTTGGAATTTTTGGTCGAATAGGAATTACCGAGGTCGGTCTCGATAACTTTACGCTTAGTGGGGGTACCTCCCTGTACCTTGTCGATAGGACCAACCTTACTAGACATGTTTGACCGGGCCTTGTCAAACGGATGACCAAAAATGACCGGTCGGACCGGCCATAGTAGGCTGGTCAGACTAGGGTGGTATGGGCGGTCTGACTGACCCTAAAGCTGTGGTCAGACCTGTAGGTAACCCTTTGGCTTTCTTCTCTGGCTCACCTCCGTTCTGCTCAAGTGGGGCCCCTCAGTGAATGGGACATCCTAGGAATCCACTTTGACAACGATGGCCTCAGAACTCCGGTCCAATTGTCCCAATTGTGCGACAGATATCTGACTTAAGACGTCGCCTCCCACTGCGCTCATCTGCCTATACATGTTATGGATCTCGGGTGGCACAAATGGAGTGCCCGTAACAAAGTAAGGGAATGGGTAACCAGCGGGCGAAAAGTAAAATGGGGCCCACTGCACCAGCGGGAAGTGGTACGAAAGTGGAGGTATCAGTGGCTCTAGTGGTCTTGCCCACCGTGAGTCGAACTCATTCCTTTGTGGAGGGTTCACCTCACTGGTGGTCCTGGCCAAGTGCTCGCCTTCTCTGATGTGCACGGGTGCCCGATCTTCCATCAGAGGGGGTAAACTCGATTGGTGGAGGAGTCGATATTGGCGATCCGGCTTCCGATCAACACTGATCCGAACCCCGCAATCGCTACACCATGGTTCTGTTGGTTATCAACCATGCACGAATGCAATTGACCTCGCTAAGAAGGCTTATCCCTGCATGCGAATCGAGAAAACAAGCAAGAACACGGAAACACAATCTCACAAACAGATGAAATATTGATTTCTCGAGCGGTGTTCTACAATCTGACGAACGTCAGAGTTCAATCTGCAAGGCAGTTCGAAACTAAGCAAAACCAAACCCTAATTCATGACGGTATAGAGTATTAATACCTAGGGTTTGTGTAAAGTCTTCCCTAATGTTGGGCTTAAGGCCCCAAATAGATACAAGGCCCAAAGTGGCCCAAAATGGTGACGCAACATCTTATGACTTGTTCAGACGACACAAAACGTTTCGTTATCATTCCAACGCCTTAAAGAATGCCTCAATCCGCTTCCGTACGAGAAAGTTATGCCAGTTTTAATGAAGGGTGTTCTGCTGAAACCGAACCGAAGACGGAGTTTGAAGTGGAATCCGAATTGGATTGTTGCGCCGCCTCTCCCTCTTGTGTTTGATCTATAAGTGCATCTCCCAAGTTCCTTAGAGTCAAAATATCACCCATAAGTAGCATCCCATCTATATTCATACATTATATAAAGTAAGAAACGAACGCATCTCATAATTAAGCTTGCGGGCACGAGAGCGGGTGATTGGTCCAAGAATGATAGAGAGTTGGATGTCTTTATCATTGTTATCAATGTCCTCATCATCCTCCCCTTCTTGAATTGGAGTCGTCCTCAGCTCAAACTCGTCTTCTTCTACCAAATATGGCTTCAAATCTAAAATGTTAAATGTGGAGCTAACTCCAAAATCTGCAGGCAACTCAAGCTGGTATGCATTGTCATTAATTTTCTTAACTATCTTGAAAGGACCATCAGCTTGAGGCATAATTTAGACTTTCTCAAATCTGGAAATCTATATTTATGCAAGTGTAACCAAACAAGATTACCTATTTCAAAGGTTAAACACTACAACAATTCGACAAACTTTCGTTGGCCAAAGCCGACGAAAGTTAGCCCTTTTGCGACAGAAGAAGCTAACTTCCATCGACAAAATGCTAAGTCCCGTCAGCATTTGGCCGACGGAAGTGGTTCGACGGAATTTAGCTAACTTCCGCTGCCGATGGAAGTTAGCTAACTTCCGTCGGCTTCACGTGGCCAACGGAAGTTATCGGGGTATTGAGCCACGTCAGCAAAAGCACTCTTAACTTCCTTCGGCTAATATACGGCCGACGGAAGTTAATAGAAAAACATAAAAAAAACGAAAAATAGTAACTTTCGTCGGCTAATGTGTGGCTGACGGAAGTTACCTTTTCCTTTTTAAAAAATGTACATTTTGTTATATCAGTGCAATTTCAAGCATATAAATCATAGCAAGAAAAAAGGCAAATGCAACAGACAACAAACATTGCAAAAAAAGGACAATCAGGTTATTATGAGGATGGATAAAACTAGCATAGATGACTTGTTTGTCACAACATTATGATTATCAGTAAAATGTTTACCCAGACGCATCCACACAGGCACATCAGAAACAATTGTCATATGATAGAAACAGCACAGATTGTTCGCCCATCAGTATGAAAGTTGTTCGCCCAGAGAAATCCCATATATGAACCTAAAAACAACAGGCATGTGACAAAAGGAAATAATTTGAGTGTAATTCCATGACTAAGTGAAAAAGGGGCACGGTCATTAGAAAAATACCAGTTCAGAGTCTGCAGTCAAAATCTTGTTTGCACGTTTAAAGTTCTCGGAAGACTTATCCTGAGATGTTAAGAACAAAATAAAGGCATAAGGTAAAACTTTTCTATAGATATATTACTAAAGAAAAATTTATCATTTGAAACAACATGATGTGTGATTAATAAACAACAAGAAAGCAATCAAGCTTTGAAAAAACAGCATAGCATTACTAGTATGTCCAAACTCAAAATGGAACATAGCATTACCACCCTCCATGTTTTGATGCAATCAACAGTGCAATGAAGCTACTGCCTACAGCATAGAAAATTACACTGCTTCCTGCCAGTCATAAGAAATCAAAGTTTAACACTAGGCATTGTTCACGACTGGCTCGCACATAGCATTCTAGGGTAAAAAATCTGACGAGCTATTCTCAAAGATGGAGAGAAGGGCACCAATCCATTGTGCAACAGGAGGAACAACTAGCCTGGTCGGAGATGAACATACTGAGCATCTTCATACCATAGGAGGACGGGCCCGAAGGCACCGCGGCATACGGCACCCCTTGCGCGTCGATCCCAACACCGTCCTGCGCCTCCCTCCACCACCTGCATTCGTAATCCGCCCGTGCCCTCCTCCGGTCAGTCAAGGCAGAGCGGCCGAGATCGGATCGGGGCGTGGCTAGGGTTTCCTTACCGATGGAGCAAGAGGAAGACGTGGTCATCGTCATCGATGGCGGCGGAGGTGGTCGGATCATCGCCGCCGCCCACGCCGACGGGCGGAGCGGTCTCTCTCGATCGACTCGACACCGACGGTGCTCGGCTAGTCAACTCTTCGCTCGACCACTCCATTGACGGGGGAGGCGATGGCCGGCTGGGCAGGGTGGGCGGAGGCGGTGGTCGGCCAAGTGGGGGAGGCAGCCGACCGAGCAGCGGCGGTGATGGCCGGGCGGTATGGTGGCGGCAGAGGAGGCGGGGAGGTGGCAACCGGGAGGCGGGGGCGGAAAAACAAGGGTTAAACTAGGTAAGCGCATGGGGAAAATAGAGGCTGGTTGGGAAAAATCGCGCTGTTGGAAACATATCTTCCGTCGGCCACAGCTAAAGCCGACAAAAGTTAACTTTAACTTCCGTCGGCTTTAAAGTTGGCCGACGGAAGTGAAAGTTTTTATCCCGGGTAGGGAATGAAGCCTTTTAACTTCCGTCGGCCATTGTTAAAAGGCAACGAAAGTTAATTTAACTTTCATCGGCTCCTGTAGGCCGACGGAAGTGAATTAACTTCTGTCGGCTTTTCCGAAAGCCGACGAAAATTAAAATTGCCGACGAAAATTTCATGTTTTCTTGAAGTGAAATGTCTCCTACCCTTACTACCAGCAATTTTATACTTTTTAGTCATCTTCTCAATGTGTTCTTTAGTTGTGGTATGTAATTTCAGAATAAAATCAACACGTGTCTTAACATCTAAATGCACATGTTCAGAAGTAGGCAATGGCAAAAGATCAATGGGAGGACGGGGATTGAAGCCATACACAACCTGGAAAGGACTCACCTTGGTGGTAGAATGTATCGCTCGATTATATGCAAACTCCACATGAGGTAAACATTCTTCCCACATCTTCAAATTCTTCTTCAAAACATCCTGCAACATGGTGGATAACATATGATTAACTACCTCTATTTGCCCATCGGTTTGAGGGTGGCATGTGGTGGAGAATAGCAGCTTGGTTCCCAACTTGCACCATAAACTTCTCCAAAAGTGGCTCAAGAACTTCGCATCGCGATCAGAGACAATAGTGGTGGGTACTCCATGTAGGCGAATGATATCCCTGAAAAACAAATCAGCAATGTTTGTAGCATCATCGCTCTTATGACAAGGTATAAAATGTGCCATTTTTTGAGAATCGATCGACCACCACAAATATACTATCCCTCCCCCTCTTTGTTCTAGGTAAACCTAAGACAAAGTCCCTTGATATATGCTCTCAAGGGACGCTAGGAACAGGAAGGGGCATATAAAGTCCAAAGGGATTCAAGTGTGACTTAGCTTTGTTACATGTAGTGCAGCGTGAGACGTAGCGCACGACATCCCGCCGCATCCTTGGCCAAAAGAAGTGTGTGGACAACACATCCTCAGTTTTCTTCACTCCAAAATGTCCAATCAATCCTCCCCCGTGAGCTTCCTGTAAAAACAAAAGGCGAATGGAGCTAGCTGGGACGCATAGCTTGTTAGCACGATATAATAAACCATCATTCAGCACATATTTATTCCAAGTTCGGCACTCTCTACAATTTTCAAAAGCATCCTTGAAATCTAGATCAGTAGCATATAACTCTTTTATTGTTTCTAGACCAAATATCTTATGATCAAGCTGAGATAACATAGTAAAACGTCTGGATAAAGCATATGCAATGATATTGTCTTTACCACATTTATGTTTAATGATGTATGGAAATGACTCTATGAACTCAACCCATTTTGCATGTCCCTTATTTAGTTTTGCCTGGCTTCTAATATGTTTAAAGGATTCATGATCAGAATGAATGACAAACTCCTTAGGCCAAAGGTAATGTTGCCAAGTCTCTAACACCCAAATATTAGAACTCCTTATAATAAGTGGAATAATTCAGATTAGGTCCATGTAATTTTTCACTAAAGTAAGCAACAAGTTTACCTTCTTGTATGAGAACTCCTCCTATACAAATCCCACTAGCATCACATTCAAGCTCAAATGTCTTACCTAAGTCAGGAAGTTGTAGTAGAGGGGCATTCATAAGTTTCTCCTTAAGCATGTTAAAAGCTCGTTCTTGAGCTGGGCCCCATGTGAACGAAGCTCCCTTCTTTGTCAACTCATTGAGTGGAGCAGCAATGGTGCTGAAATTCTTCACAAATCGTCGATAAAAAACAGCAAGTCCATGAAAACTTCTCACTTGCATGACGGTTTGAGGTGTTGGCCAGCTCTTGATGGCTTCAATTTTCGCTTCATCTACCTCAATACCCTGTGGAGTAACAACATAGCCAAGAAAAGAGACTCTATCCGTGCAAAAAGTACACTTTTCAAGATTACCAAACAAGTGTGCATCTCTCAAAGCATTAAAAACAACACGCAAATGATTCAAATGTTCATCAATAGACCTACTATATATCAAGATATCATCATAGTAAACCACCACAAATTTACCAATAAATACTCTCAATACTTCATTCATTAAACGCATGAAAGTGCTAGGTGCATTAGTTAACCCAAAAGGCATGATTAACCACTCATATAAACCAAACTTAGTTTTGAAAGTTGTTTTCCATTCATCTCCTAATTTCATTCTAATTTGGTGGTATCCACTATGCAAGTCAATCTTTGAGAAAATGATAGACCCACTCAATTCATCGAGCATATCATCTAACCTAGGAATAGGATGACGATACCTTATTGTAATATTATTGATGGCTCTACAATCAACACACACCACTCATATAAACCAAACTTAGTTTTGAAAGTTGTTTTCCATTCATCTCCTAATTTCATTCTAATTTGGTGGTATCCACTACGCAAGTCAATCTTTGAGAAAATGATAGACCCACTCAATTCATCGAGCATATCATCTAACCTAAGAATAGGATGACGATACCTTATTGTAATATTATTGATGGCTCTACAATCAACACACATACACCAACTATCATCTTTCTTAGGGACTAAAAGAACAGGCACAATACATGGGCTAAGGCTCTCTCGTACGTACCCACGGTCCAGAAGTTCTTGGACTTGTCGCTGAATTTCTTTAGTCTCCTCCGGATTTGTTCTATATGCAGCACGGTTTGGCAATGTCGCTCCTGGGATCAAGTCAATTTGATACTCAATACATCTAATAGGTGGCAGCCTCGAAGGCATCTCTGCTGGAAACACATCCTTATACTCCTGCAAAAGGTTAGTGACAGCAGGAGGCAACGAGGTGGAAGAATCCTCAAATGAAAACAAGACTTCTTTGCATATCAATGCATAATAACAAGGAGAATCAAACTCATTAACATCAACCAAATTAGATTTAGTAGCAAGCATAACACCCCCTTTTAATTTAATTCCGTCCGACTTAGAGCTATTGTCTTTCTTATCTTTCTTAGGTGGAAAAATAGTGTTAGGTACTTGCTGATTTTCAGATTGTGGTGCAATCTTCTTTTTGCTATTCTCAATACTCTCTTTCTCACATTGCATAATTTCAGTGGGAGTCATAGAAAGCAATGTAATTTTCTTTCCCTTGTGCATAAGTGTATATTTATTACTCCTACCATGATGTGTAGCATCCATATCAAATTCCCACGGCCTACCCACTAAAAGTGAACATGCTTGCATGGGTACAACATCAAAATCAACAAAGTCATGGTACATACCAATAAAAAGTGCACTCTCACAGAGTGTGTTACCTTGACCTTGCCACTATCGTTGAACCACTGAATGTAGTATGGATGAGGATGTGGACGTGTGGTCAATCCAAGCTTATTAACCAGATCTAAGCTCACCAAATTGTTGCTGCTCCCTCCATCAATTATGACACGAACACGACGATAATTGACAATGAGGAACATTTGAAATAAGTTATGTCGCTGAAGTGTATCCATTTGCTCCACTTGAGTGTTTAAAACATGTTGTACAATCAACGCCTGATACTTCTTGGTGGCGGTAGTACCTAAAATCTCCTCGCTGTCACTTTCAGTCTCCTCATCGTCACCTACATTGTTAGTACCACCTTCAGCAATATCACTAGCACTAACATACCCACCATCCTCAGTAGCAATGAATGTCCCACTCTGGCTTGGGCAATCTCTCATGAAATGGCCCTTCCCTTTGCAAATCTGGCAAATGATTCCATTGGTTCGACCTGTAGAAGCAACAAATGAGGAACTATTTGCTGGTATGGCTGTTTTACTCTTATCCTCTGGTGGTAGTGAAGACGACGGTGCTACTGAATGCACCCTAGGTATGAAGGGGCAGTAGACCATGCAGGAGAAGGTAGTGTTCATTTTCTCATTGTAGGTGCCGCTCTTGTGTCAATGAAGTTGCTCTTTGACTTCAGCTGATGTCCCTGCAATTCTCTTTCTGCCTTCATAGAAAGGTGAAACAATCTATTGAGAGAATTATATTCCTTATAATCAACTATGTCCTGTATTTCTCTTAAACCACCAAAAAATCTAGCCATTTTACCATCCTCATCCTCAACTACCTCACAACGCAACATTCTTATTTGCAGTTCTTGGTAGTACTCCTCTACAGATTTATTTCCCTGGTTTAAACGCTGTAATTTTTACGCAAATCACGTTTATAAGTAGTGGGGACAAATCTACCACGCATAGCTCTCTTTAGCCCATCCCATGTGTCAGGTGCTAAGCCTACATTTGATAGCTCATTCCACCAAATAATAGCAAAATCGGTAAACTCACTAGTGGCTTGTCTAACTCTATGAATTTCTAGAACAAGATGGGAGTTAAATTTTTGTTCTACTATCATCTCCCAATTCAGATGTGTCTCAGCATCATAAAAGCCAGAAAAAGGTGGTATGCTAAACTTAACCTACGAAACGAATTATCAGCACGAGGGTTGTTTTCATTATTACCTCTCATACCTTGACGATGTGGATTTCGTTGATGGGAAGGAGGGTCTCGAGCAAGGGGGTGGATATGCTCTTCTTGATTTATGCCATCTGCGTTGAGATTCTCAGCTCTATCGTTAGGTGGTGCTTGTTGTACCTCTATGTTCTCCATCCTGGTGACGAGGGTGGCAATGCTCCTCTCTATCCTCTCCAATCTGTTCTCATTGTCCTGGTTATTCTTAACGATGTTTGCATTGAGTTCTTGCAGCAACTTTCAAAGTTCGAACTTGGACCCACATTCATCTCTATCGCCTTGGTGTGATCCTGCCATGGTTAGTGGAAACACAAAACACAAACAAGCTCACAAGTGCGTTAGTTTCCTATGAACTACTAGGATGTGGAGTCGCTCACACACAAGCATTTCACCAAGTTCTTGCAAGCTTCTTACCAATCATAGCTGGTGGCACAACCGGTTGGCTTGGGGATGATACCATTGAAGTCGTGATTATAGCGATTGCCAGCTGGTCACCGTACTGATCAGAAGGAAGGTAGTGGAGCTCGGAAGGCTGATCTTTGGTAGCAAGGATTAGCACAAATCGATAACAGTTAGTAAAGCTCAATAATAATCCACAATACTTGTCTTGGTTGCTGGTCTAACTTGTGCTCCTAGAAACAAAAAGAGAAGCCAACTCTAATAACAAGAACACCAAAATCAGCACTTAGAAATATAGGTAACAATGCTGAACTTAAACTAGAACAACTTCCTCCTCTTATGCCTCACAATTTTTTTCTTTTCTTCTTTTTTTCTTTTTTGGCCTCTTTTTTTCTTTAGGCCTCTCTTTCTTTTTTTTCTTTTTTTACAGATTGCTCAAACAATAAGTACTCAATGAGTTACCCAACAAGAAAGAAGTTATGCTAGCTGCAAACAAAAACCCCTCTAGAAATCTGTCTTCCTGGCCGAATTTAGCCACCTTACCCTAATTGGAAGCGGCTTTTCAGATCAGGGCTAGATGCGTTTTTTCGCCCCGATCATTTTGACGGGTGGTAAAGCTCAAACGGAGTTCGTATGCAAAAGTTATGGCTGTTTTACCTTGGAAAAGTCGAACTGACCCCGAACCGACTCCGACTAGGGTTTAGGGTTGAATTCAGATATCCTGGGACTAAACAAGGTTATGGATTTGACTCGCGATCAAGAACACAACTCTAAACCAGCAACCCGACATCGACCATGGATCAAAACTCAGCAATATGAAACCATGACGAAATTGCAAAGGCTCAAAATAGTAGGACGATAAGGATAACTTGCCCTAGATGTCTACGACTCTTTTTTTGCGGCTTTTTCTGGAGTTATAGGAGAAGGCGAAGAACAATCTAAGGGATACGGTGATACCTGATGGGAAACTTGGGCTCTGATATCACTTGATGCGCACGGGTGCCCGATCTTCCATCAGAGGGGTAAACTCGATTGGTGGAGGACTCGATGTTGACGATCCGGCTTCCGATCAGCACTGATCCGAACCCCATAATCGCTACACCACGGCTCCGTTGGTTATCAACAATGCACGAACGTGATTGACCTCACCAAGAAGTCTTATCCCTGCATGTGAATCGAGAACACAAGCAAGAACACGGAAACACAATCTGACGAACATCAGAGTTCAATCTGTAAGGCAGTTCGAAACTAAGCAAAACCCAACCCTAATTCATGACGGCTACAGAGTATTAATACCTAGGGTTTGTGTAAAGTCTTCCCTAATGTTTGGCTTAAGGCCCCAAACGGATACAAGGCCCAAAGTGGCCCAAAATGGTGATGCGGCATCTTATGATTTGTTCAGACGACACAGAACGTTTCGTAACGAACCAGGACTTGTCACCAGATTCATTGGAAATATATTTTCGTTATCTTTCCAACGCCTTAAAGAACGCCTCAATCCTCCTCCGTACGAGAAAGTTATGCCCGTTTTAATGAAGGGTGTTCTGCTGAAACCGAACCGAAATCGGAGTTTGAAGTGGAATCCGAATTGGATTGTTGCGCCGCCTCTCCCTCTTGTGTTTGATCCAGAAGTGCTTCTCCCAAGTTCCTTAGAGTCAAAATATCACCCATAAGTAGTATCCCATCCATATTCATATCATTATGTAAAGTAAGAAACGAACGCACCTCATAATTAAGCTTGCGGGCATGAGATGGAGTGATTGGTCTAGGAATGATAGAGTGTTGGATGTCTTTATTATTGTTATCGATGTCCTCATCATTCTCAGCCCTCTTCTTGTGCTTCTGGAGTAGCATCTCATATGTCACATTCAGCTTCATTTGTGATTTAGTCAAAGACGCTGCATTGGTGTTCACCTTCCACACCCCTACCTCAGGATTCTTTGGCACAAGCATCTGCGGGCGATGTTCACCAACCACAACCTCCTTCCCCTTAGCCGACTCGGCCTGCTCAGACCGAATAAGCACCTTCTTCCGATCGATGTCGATGGTGTTCACGGGAAGCGGTCTTGGTAGAGCTTCATTTTGGCATTAGTATCCAATTTCAATCGTCCATCCTCTATTGCCGATTGAACCTATCGATGAAAAACATTGAAATCGTTAGTAGAATGAGAATGTGAATCATGCCACTTACAGCAAGCGCGTTTCTTCAAATCATTAGAAGTGGCAATGATGTGGCCCTTCAGCAACCTGAGGAGTTTGTTCTTCAACAAAAAATCAAATATGTTGTCGCATTTGGTCATGTCAAACGCATATTTGACTTCATTGGTCTGACTCTTAGTGGAAGATGGACGTAACTTAAAGCAAGTAACGGGCTTGGACTTACTAGACCAAGTCCACTCCGAGGTGTACATATCGACCGAGTCATCCTTGCTCTTCGATGATTCCTCATCGGAGTGCTCCATGACATGTACCTCGGCCTTGGGCTTGCTAAAGGTCTTAGTGAATTTTTTATTCTTAGCTCGGCCTTCCTGGACCAGAGCTTGCTGCAAAACTTGACTAACCTCTAAAAAGTTCTGGCCCTCTAGCTTCTCTTTAAGGTCGGAATGCAAACCATCAAACGCTAAGTCGACCAAATCCCTCTAGGAAATGTTTAAATTGAAACATCAGTCCATGGTGTCTCTAAACCGTCTAATGTAGTCGGAGACGCCCACATTATACTTTTGTTTAACCGATGTCTAGTGCGAGAGTCTAAGTTGGGTTTCTCCAGTGTAAAAGTAATCGTGAAATTTCTGCTCTAACTGGGGCCAAGTCTGAACGGAGTTCGGCGGTAGCACTGAAAACAAGTGAAAGTAGTGTCGTATAGCAACAAGGAGAATAGTCTAAGTTTAAAGGCATCCGACCAACTACCTTCGCCACACTGTGCTAGAAACTGACCTATGTGCTCCCAGGTGGTTTTATTACCCTCGCTGTCGAATTTGGTGAATTCAGGAACTCTAAAACCACGAGGATACGGGATTGTGTAATAATGGTCTGGGTACGGCCTATGGTAAACCCTAGTCCGATCCTAGGGTGTGAAGCCCATGCACTCTCTAAAAAGCGCGCAAATACAGTCATCTATGTTATCTATGCCTCTCTCTTGTGCGTGTCTCTCATGCGGGGGCGTGACACGTGGTGGTATACTAGCGTGTCGGTCGTATGGATCCCCTCGATTGCCCTCCTCTCATGGTGGCTCATGATATGCAGCGTTATCTAGCCTATGCGGTGTGTGGGACCAAGATGAGCGGGTAGAGTGGGTAGAGGTAATGCAGGTGCTAGTGGATGTGACACATAATGTACTGTGGGTGCGGTCTGGCGAGCCATAGGGATGGTTTGACCAAATGTATAATGACGGGTTGGACCAGCCTGAAGACCGATCTGACCTACTGTTGTTGGTGGTGCGGGGTGGCACATGCTGGTATGACTGGCCTAGGGGGCAGTCTGACTGGCCCTTGTCGACAATGCAGGGATGCCTTGGTAAAAGTTACTCGGTGCCAACTGACACATGTCGGTTTGACCGGCCGTTTTCGACAATGATGTGATGCCTTGGTAAAAGTTACTCGGCGCAGGCTGACACATGTTGGTCTGACCGGCTTAGGGGCGGTCTAACCGACAGTGCTAGCGATGTTCTTGGCCATGGATGGTGAGGCCGAGGGCGTAATAACTTTCCCGGTATTCCCATCAGTTCTACTGTGTACGTGGTGAATAGGGGGTATGCTAGAGATCGAAGTTGGAGAAGCGGCCTCAGAAAAACCGAATCTCCTAAACACCACCTCCATCCTATAATCGACCTCGGGCCCTAGTCGTTTCTAAAAACTAGCGCTAACCGCTTGATCTACTATCGTGGCGATATTTTGCTCGATGTCTGAGGGAGATAGAGTAGGGGATGGTGGCATTACCTTATCCATGGAGATGTTAGGGAGATCGAGGGTACACTTGACGAAGCCCGCATGAGTTTTGGTGTAGCGTCTAAGCATGAGGGCGTGCAACTCCTTCATCTTGGCCTTGATCTCAGCCCTGTTCTACTCGAAGATGTCATCGATAGTGGGGAGGATGGCATTATCGTTGTCGATTTCCATGCTTCCTGCCATGTTTGCCGATGTGGAGGGTACCATTGATGTAGATGTAGTAGTCGTACCCGTCATCGGCGTAGTCGTTCTTGGCATGTATGTCCCTAGCAGAGTCGCCAAAAAGTGTGTTGACGCTAAACTCTGTCGATAAAGCACCAACGAACACTGACGTTAGTTTGGCAATCCAAAAGCACGTAGATGCCTAGGGATGGTACACTAAACGTCATGTGATGCTGACACTGCATTCTGAGTGATGGATATGCCCAAAAAAATTCCGTGGATCAGAAGTTTCGGTAGGTAGTATCAGATGTTCCGATTATTTTCTAGTCTCGATTCAAAGAGCAAAAGTTGCTTCGGAAGTTTTGGAAGTTCCGACGAGTCAGAAGTTCCGATTTGGATCCCTCATATATGTATGGAGATACATGGTGGAAAAATAGATCAGATATGTTTCTGTCCGTGGAAAATCGGATGTTCCGATACTGATCGGAAGTTCCGTTGGCGGATCGGAAGTTCCAATAGTGATCGGATGTTCCGATATTTAATAATGATTCGATATAGAGATCAATTGGTGCTGTTTGGGTTCTGATATTGATCGGAAGTTCTAGTATATCGGAAGTTCCGACACAGCCAAATTGAAATTCTGAGCCTGTTGAGCTGGGTTTCTCAGATCCAGAATCCAATAACTTGTAGATTGCTTGCCTAACTTTGTTTTGTAGAGAATGTTGTGACTAGCATGGGTTGGATAAATGTGATGTATGAGATGCATGCAATGAATGTAAATTATTACAGCTTGCATGTTGTTTCCGCGGTGCTTTGGCCCATGTAATTAGTATAGGCTATGTAAGATATACTAGTACTCTTCATGGAGGCCGGGAGCACGCACTCAATGACAAGAGCCATGGAGATGGAGATCGCCATGTGAAGAGGGCCATGCTATGTAACAATTAATATGATTGTCTGTGATGCTTTCTTATGGTGCTCTTATACTATTGTGCTAGGGATGTTACCATGATAGAATAGTTTTCCCTCGGAAAATTAAGTATTGATGCTCTTTCCAATAGCTGCACCCACCAAGGTTCTTGCTCATCGATAGTGGGTCTGCCAAAGTAGTGTGCTATCTTTTATTTTCACTAGCTGGGGCGGAAGTCAAACTTCTGCACGTATAGTATTGGTTTACTTGACAGGGCTATCAAAACAGTTTTGGGCCTTGGAGCATAGAGTTGGCATGGAGCATAGGATGCTTATCCAATGACAAGAGTCACATACGATGTGATTAGCAAAGTGTTACTTACCTATGTCAACTAGCTTCTTGTAGTGATGCCAAAGCTCACTATGAGTTAGAGTCAATATGGATCTTGCACCACTATTAGTCATTAGAGGGAAAATGTCTGGTTTTAAAATAGTGGAACATCTTTTATTGGATAGAAGATAAATATTGCATAGTGTTGAACCTTGCATTTAATCTTTTGTAAATCATGGCACCTACTACTTCTTCTGTTAAGAGCACTCCAATTTTTAATTTGCGATCTATTCTTGAACGTGAGAAATTATTTGGAACAAACTTTATGGATTGGTATCGAAATTTGAGAATTGTTCTAAAACAAGAGAAAAAGGATTACGTTCTTGAGGAACCTCACCCCGATGAACCAGGAGAGGATGCTTCCGCAGTAGACAAGCGTGCTTATGAGAAGCATGCTAGTGATTCTGTGGATGTTAGCTGTCTGATGCTTGCCTGCATGTCCTTTGAGTTTCAAAAACAATATGAGGAACACGATGCTTATGATATGATCGTAGGTCTCAAGGGCATGTTTCAGAACCAGGCAAGGGCATAGATATACAATGTGTCTAAGTCCTTGTTTGGGAGTAGGCTGGCTAAAGGGAGCCTAGTGAGCCCTCATGTGATCAGGATGATTGGTTACATCGAGACTCTAGAGAGAGTAGGCACTTCACTCGATCCATAACTAGCTATTGATGTCATTCTCCAGTCGCTCCCACTGAGCATTGAGCCGTTCATCATGAATTATAACATGGTTGGACTACAGAAGACACTAGCTAAGTTGCATTGATGCTAAAAACTGTTGAGGAGAGTATCAAGACATCTCCAAGTCAAGTGATGATGGTTTAGAAGGAGGGCAAATGAGAAAGAGGAAGGGCAAGGCTAAGACTATAGATTCAATCTCTAGTGCAAAGTGTAAACCTGCTGGAAAGTCCAAGTCGAGTCCACTATTGGCTTTGATGTGTGCCACCACTACCACAAGCCTAGGCAATGGAAGCGCAATTGCAAGGTGTACCTGGAAGAGCAGAAGAACAAGAAGGGAAGTGTGACTTCCATTTCAGGTATTAATGTTATTGAAATTAATCTTCTACTCGTCCAAATGATTCATGAGTATTTGATACCGGATCGATGGTTCATACTTGCAAATCGTTCCAGGGTCTGAGTAGAGTAAGAAATTGTGCAAGTGGTGAGCTGGATGTCCACGTCGGGAATGGTGCAAAGGTTGTAGCATTGGCCGTCGGCGTTTATTCACTATCTCTACCGTCAGGACTAGTTTTGGATTTGAATAACTATTATTTCATTTCCTCCTTAGATATAAACATTATCTCTTCATCATGTTTAGAGGAAGATGGTTTTGAATTCGTAATAAAGAACAAAAGTTGTTCAATATTTTTGAATAGCATGTTCTATGGTGTTTGTCCATTAGTGAATGGATTATATATTCTGAGTCTTGAAGATGCACACTTTTATAACATTAGTTCTAAGAAACAACGACTCAATGATTTGAACACATATGGCATTGTCATTGAGTTCATATAAATGAGAAGAGCGTGCACAAGCTCCATTGTGATGGACTTTTGGAGTCATTTGATTTTGATTCATATCACACATGCGAGTATTGCTTACTTAGCAAAATGACAAAGACGCCTTTCACTGGACAGAGTGAGAGGGTGAGTGAGCTATTGGCCATATTACATACTGATGTGTGTGGTCTGATGAGTCACATGACTAGGAATGGTTTTCAGTAATTTATCACTTTTACTTATGACTTTAGTAGATATGGCTATGTCTGCTTGATGAGGCATAAGTGGGAATCCTTCGAATAGTTCAAGGAGTTCCAAAATGAAGTACAAATTCATACGGGCAAGAGAATTAAATTTCTATGATCTGATCATGGGGGTGAATATTTGACCATGAGTTTAGTGATCATCTAAAGCAGTGTGGAATGGTTCCACAACTGACTCCACCCGGCACGCCCTAGTGGAATGGAGTGACCGAGCAGAGGAATCGTACCTTATTGGACATGGTTCGGTCCATGATGAATCACACTGATCTTCCATTATCCTTTTGCGGTCACGCTCTAGACACCGCAACTTTCACGATAAATAGAGTTCCATCTAAGTCAGTAGAGAACACTCCATGTGAGATGCGGTCTGGGAGGCGTCCTAGTTTGTCTTTTCTAAAGATTAGGGGATGTGAGGCGTATGTCAAACGTATGATGTCTAACAAGCTCAGTCCTAAGTATGATAAGTGCTTCTTTGTGGGGTATCCTAGGGAAACCAAAGGATACTATTTCTATAATAGAGAGGAGGGCAAAGTGTTTGTCACTCAGAATTGTGTATTCCTTGAGAAATAGTTTCTCTCAAAAGGAGTTAGTGGGGGGACGATGCATCTCAAAGAGGTTCGAGGACCATTGGAAAGTATTTTATATCCCACTTAACAACAATAGGATGCGTAAGGCGTTGCATAGCCTGTTGTGCATGCGGCCAGCCCCATGGAGGTCTGAGAGGGTTAGCATGCGCCGAAGAGGTTCATGTTTTTGACCACCGGGCATCACGACGTGTTGTTGTTGGACAACGTTGATCCCAAGACCTATATATGCGGAAGTAGTGATGGGACCAGACTCTAAGAAATAGCTTGGAGCCATTGGATCCGAGTTGGAGTCCATGTGAAAAAAACCAAGTTTGGAACTTGGTTGAATCACCCCATGGTGTAAAAACTATTGAGTGCAAATGGGGCACAGTGAGTTTGAAGAGTTCCAAGCAAGAGATGGTGGCCGACTATACAATAAAAGCTGAGTATATCGCCGCTTCAGAAGCTGCGAAGGAGGCCATTTGGATCAAAAAGTTTGTTTCTTAGCTGAGTGTTGTTCCTAGTGCGTCCAGTCTAATGGACCTCTATTGTGATAATAGTGGTGCCATTGCGCAAGCCAAGGAGCCTTGATCACACCATAAGTCCAAACAAATACTTCAGCGATATCACCTGATCCACAAGATCATTGAGAGAGGTGATGTTAAGATTTGCAAGGTGCACATGGATTTGACCATGGCGGATCCGTGGACGAATTCTCTTCCATAACCCAAGCATGAGGCACACATAAGCTCCATGAGTATTGGATACTTGCGTGAGTGAGTCATGTGTATGTGGAAGATGCTAGTAGAGTCTATGCTGATGTGTGAAGATAATTGTTATCTTGTTCCTTGAATAAATGTCGTTTACATTTAATTAATGAGTGGATGACTTGTTATGTGAAACTATTTGTGTTATAACGATATTGTTCAAAAGGAATCCCTGATCTTGTCATCCTGTGGGACAGTGGTGACACATAGATTATCTCATTTGACTGATTTATCATCACGTTTCACAGATCATAGACATAGAGATGTCAAATCAGTGATGTGGACACATGTTGGTGAACATGGTGTTGGACAGACCAACTTGACATACTACTGGGATTGTTATTGTAATGTGCCATCCGTTGTCATCTCAAATGGTGTACCTGCAGAGTCCTTGGACCCGAGATTGTCATTTGATTCCACGATGCGTAGTGACACACCTAGATGCTTCCTAACGTTATTCCCTAACATGGTAGTAATAAGGGTTGTTTTCAAGTGTGTTGTGAAACATGTCATGGTATGTGAGCAGTCAAGATGGAATTTACACCTCCTAATAATGGGAGAGTCGTCTCTAGGCCCCTCGAGGTATTGGATTGGAAAAGTGCATGGCCATGCAACTATGACTAAGGAGTTAGTCATGATTTGAATCCGATACTTGATTGAGTGAAATGTCGAGCTAACAAACAAGGGTGGCACGTATCTCTCCTTGAGCTTGACTGACGGTGCGTGGTAAAAGGACTGGTGCTTGCGTATATCAAGGTTCAGTGAAAATTGATTTTGTACGCTTTCGAGGGTCAATATGTGCTGCTAGGTACTACTATTGATCAGTGAGTTAGAAACGGTTTCCGATCAATTTCCGTTACTGTATGAACCTATCAGGTCACACACTTATGGGGATGTATTAAGAAACAAGCAAAGAATTGGTTCTTGTGCAAGTGGGAGATTGATGGATATGCCCAACAAAATTCCATGGATCGAAAGTTCCGATCGGTGTTATCGGAAGTTCTGATTATTTTCTGGTCTCGAATCAGAGAGCAAAATTGTACTGATTGGAAGTTTTGATATGTGCATCGGAAGTTCCGAGGTGGACAAAAATAGATTAGATCTATTGCATGTCGTACTGAATCAGGAGACCTAAAATACCCTGTTGGAAGTTCTGATCCAAGATCAGAAGTTCTGTCGTGTGCAAATAGACTGGATCTATTATGAATACAAATTGGTTGTAACCAATTTGTGGGTTTCGAGATGTGCATGACCCGAGGTCTCAAGCCTATATAAAGAGAGAAGAAGGAGGTCTTGGAGACAAGCAATAAGCATAAATTAGACCTAGCCACCATAGACTCCTCCTACCTTTATTGATCTCAATCGTTGAGGTCGAGGATTTCCCGTCTCTCATGTGCGGTGCTAGCACGCTGCCGTGGGAAGAACTCCATACTTGTACGTGTAGATACTATGGAGGCGTTGCTTCGATAGCGACTCTTGTGGACTTCTTAACGTGAACAACTACATCGTCGTCACCAATCGGATTGGCGAGGAATGACCAGGATGAAGCGAGTATAGGCTTGACGCTCTACTACGACATCTTCTTCTAATGCACCTAGTGTGTCTCATGTTAGAAGGTAACGATCTATGATCTCACACGTGCATGGATCTTGGGCTTAGGGTGGAAATTTTGTATTTTCCGGCTAGCGTAGCTCCCTATTCCCTAACATCGACGACCCTTGACTGTGACAAGGGATGTAAACGGAGTCGCTAGGCAATCAAACAATACTGAAATAATATTATTTAACTAACCAAAGTGTTGGGGAAAAAGCAATCAAATTGGACAAATTAGGGCTGGTTTAACCGAAGTACAAAGGATGGTCGGACTGGCCTAGATGGGCTGGTCAAACCGTTTGGTGTCGGCATGCAGGGTGATAGACCTGGCATGGCTCGGACGGACCGAATGCCCACCATCGGTTAGACTGAAGTGGCAATCAACAGTGGCCTCGCATCATCGGCACGCGTGATGATGAATCTAGCATGCTCCGATCAGACCACCATTGTGCCGTCGGTCAAACCGATAGCTAGGGCAGTAGCCTTCCTAGTTCACCGGGGATGGCTCTGATAAAGAGGCTTGGTGTAGCACTTCTTGGTGATGAAGATCAACGCTTAGTCTCCTGTAAAACAAATGAAATCAACAGTAATTTGCCCTAGAGACTGAATTACCTTGTGTAGCGAATAAAAACCGATAAAAGGATAGAAATCCATTGTGGGGATTAAACGGACAATTGACGAGTGAATCGACAAGGATTACCGTGATTACGACATGACTGATGGATGGTTTATAGGGCAAACCAACAAAGATGGATGCTATTGCTAATCCTATGGCAAGGAAAGGTAGTAGATTGAGGAGAACAATTTAAGGGAATAGTAGATTGGATCTATTAGGGTTTCGGAGAGAGTCCCTTTGAATCGGCCTTTCCCCTATATATATAGGGGTTGGTCTTGACATTCCTGGGCTTCTAATTGTCTCAATTACGCGTCCAAGTCATTAGGATCTAATTAGAGATCAAAACAACCTGAAATAGATCAAGGTTGTTCGGAGTCAAACTGGTTCGGTCAGACCGTAGTGTTAAAGTCGGTCAGTCCGGCCTGTGCTAGGAAATTGCATATTTTCGACCAAAGGTACCAATTTCAACATTTCAACAATTTTGACCATTAATGCCACTTTTTGCTATCAACAACGTCAATGCCACTGCCACCATCGACCCGCACCCTCTTGAGGCGCACTATGAGGACGACCGGATCGATGACCAATGGAATGTGTCTGGGCATGGGGACATCTGTACAATGATCTCGTAGGTCAAAGGTGATCGGTATTTCTAACCACCTAAGGTGCTCGATTGCCTCAGTGCTGATGTCGTTGATGCGGTGAACCATCAACTTCTGCTAACGTCTGGATTCGGAGGAAATCATCCCCTTGAATTTCATGGAGACCGTTCTTGTGGGATCTTGGAAGTCGTTCTCCATTGATGGAGCATCGTCTTCCCTCTTGTCCTTGTCGGACTTCTTTTTGTTGTTGTCTCGATGACACTTGTCGGGTTGAGGGTTTCCCCCCACTTCCTTCAGCATCTTATTCAATAGCTGAAAGCAACGACAAGTGTTGTGGTTACTGTTAGGATGAATAATGTAGGGTTTGTTGAGTAGTTCCTACAATGCCGAGTCATCTCAGCCTCATGGTCGGGCGCTTCTGTTGGTGACCATGACATCTTTCCCCTTCCTCTTCTTGTTCTTGTATCAAAAAAAGGGCTCAGGGTTGTCACGATATTGAAGCGTAGGCGATCGACGGCATGCTGGCGATCGGCGTCGCTCCTTCTTCTTCTTCTTGTCTCCGCCGAATTCCCATGAATTCAGGAACATTTGCTCCTGTTCAGTGTCTTCAGTGCTGGCGAATTGCCCGACGATGGTGATCATGTAGCTAGGACTATTTTTCTCATTCATCACCTATTGACAGCGAAAATTGATGTGGCTGAGGCCCAACAATATGGTCAATAAAAGTCAAAAGAGTTTGGTAAAAGGTTGGTCAAAGAAGTACGTCCGTATTTTTATATGTGGCCGAATATGAAAAGAGTCGATAGATATAAAGAAAACAGATAAAACCACAATTGGTTATGATCCTATCATAGCGGACAAAAAGTCTCTGGACTATAAATATGTATTCATTAGTTAGGTCATAGGAATCTACAACTACAACCACAAAACTACTCTTGGCGCATCGCCACCTTTGTTAATTCAAGGTTAATCCCGGTGGGACTTGACACTCGGAGCTGGGCTACATCGCTTCGATCTCCGGCGAAGAGGTTAGTCCCACCACCCCGACGATCGTATCGACTAGATCAGTGTCTTTCGAGGCTACATCGTCTCGATCTCTTGAAGCATTGGTTTGGTCAGTACAATCACCGGATTATCTAAATAAAGCATGCCCGATATGTTAAAGTACTATTAATTATTCATGATTTAGCAACTATCTTGGTTAGGTTCGATCTTGTTGTTATGATGATTTAATAGTATGGTTGCATTTTCTGGTATGCTAAATTTAGTTTCTATCGGAGTACAAGCCGATATGTTATATTTAGTTCCTTGTTATGCCACATGGATATCAGTTGTTTTATCGGCTTTTTGTGCGCAATGCGCTATTCACACACCTATCCGTACGATGGCATGTTATATGCATTGGCTGATGTCGTAACCAATGCCGATGGTCTGACTTTGGCTATCACTTCAATAGTCGATGGGCGACAGCATCCCTGATTATTTCTTATCACCATGGTCATCGGCTCGATAGCCCATCGGCGTTGCTACTAACATTTTTCATTGCGCCTTATTAGTTGCAGGATCATACTAATTGGCATGCTCAGAACCTTCCAAGATTGTAGGACTTGCATTGGAGTTAAGCAGATCTCCTAGGCCACGCGTGTGACCAAAAACGACACCAACACGCTTTTTGCACGCCCGGTGGGACATCCCTCGGACGACTCAATCATAGCGAGCGAAATCGACAACAGTAACATCATTCCAGTTACCCTAGAAGCATTGACCGACAAGCAAAGGGAAGAGGTACCGGAGCACGTAGAAAACTACCAGAAGTTGTGCCTCGAATCCTTCATCATGACCCAATCTGACCTCATCCAAAGTAATCAATTACCAAAGCTAACCCTGATCAGGGAGATCGTCCAATGGACTGAAAGCCCTCAAATCAGTTTTTAGGAAGTCGTCGACAACGCTCTCCACCATGGCCTAATCAATCAGTCTGAGGTATTGCTCAATACGTTCATGGGATGATCAAGAACACCGTTGATGACACGATAGCTCAAGAACCGGCACAAGGCACAATGTACTTCCCCATCAACCATGCCCGCATACTGTAGAATCCACATCACACTTGACCGGTGCCACCGCCACAAGGGCCAACGAGGCATGATCCACCGAACACCTCGTTTGGTGTTGAAGGGAGCATGACGGCCTAGCTACCGACTCCTATGCCCCAAGGGATAGGCAGGCAGGACCCATCATAGAACACGTACGTCCTCGGGAGGGGTACTCCACCATCCCAGCATTCGGCTTCTCTGTAGTGGCCAATCAGGCAAGAAGAACCCCAACCCAACTACGGAGTCACAAGGAATATGCTGCTCGATCCCATGCCACCAAGGGAGGAACCTGATGGCATCCGTTAGAGCTACCATCAGACTGCATACTATGGAGCGCAACCCTACACCAATGAAGACCAATATAAGTACGGCGTAGCTCGGTTGGACCAATACCCTCAGGCTATGGCGTTTGACCGATACAACGCACCGAGCCATCAAGAAGAAGACTGGGTGAATCGTGTCACTAAAGTTATTCGATACTAGTTTGGGCTCAAACCCAAGGACCATACGTATATGTATTAGCATTCATACCAGAATGGTTCGATCGAGTACCATTGCCAAGCCAATACAAGGTACCCGACTTCACCAAATTCTTGAGGCAAGACTTGATCTCCACGATCGAGCACATCAGCCATTTTCTCGCCTAGTGTGGGGAGGCATCAGCCAATGAAGCACTGAAGGTGCGATTCTTTCCGCTATAATTGTCGAGATCAGCCTTCGCTTGGTTTTCATCATTACTGGTGAACTCTGTCAGAGGATGGGAAGACCTGTAAAAGAAGTTTCACAAGTATTTATTCACCGGCATACATGAGATGAAACTCACCGACTTGATAGCAGTAAAGAAGAGAATGGATGAGTTGACACAGGATTATGCTCAGAGATTCTAGGACGTGTAGAGAGGATGCTACAGCTTGAACCTCGACAATGCGCAACTTGCCGAGTTGGCGTTCCAAGGACTCCTAAACACAATAAAGGAGAGGTTTTCATCACAGGAGTTCGAGAGAATCTCACACTTGGTACAAATGGTATCGAAACATGAGTGTTGATTCCATGAAGAAAGAAGGGACAAATATCAAAAGAAGGTTGCTTATACTCAGGTGTTCCTTTCAGAGTCCAACAACGAAAGTGAGTCTGGTGCAAAAGTTGGGTTGGTCGAATGGTCTAGAAACAAGAAGTAGATCACATGTCCTTGGGTGGAAGCATCCAATAAGGAGGAGAAATATGATTTTGAAATTAGTAAGGCCAATAGGATATTAGACTTATTCCTCAAGGAAGAATAGATTCAGCTGCCATCCAATCACGAAATACCACCGTCGATGAGCTGAAGAAAAGGAAGTACTACAAATGGCACAATTCCCCATCACACCACACTAATGAATGCAAGGTGTTCAGACAGCAGATTCAGTCAGCCGTGGAGCAAGGCTGAATCAAATTTGACGATGGGTAGAAGCCGATGAACATCAACATGCATCCTTTCTTGGTCAACATGGTGCATGTGCACCATGCTAGTGATCGGCGCACGGAAGGGGACAATCGTACCAACAAGGACCGGGTCACTTCATCAAACCTGATTGACAAGTACAAAAGAAAGTAAAGGGAAGATATAGGCAATGAAGACGACCTAGACAACTCATGATTCAACCCCCACTAGAATTGTGAATTCTTCAAGTTTTACTGGAACAAAGCATTGTGCATGCCATCGCTAGATAATTATCCTGAGTGTAGCGACGACAAATACATGTGGAGAAGTGATCATAGCTCCCATAGCTACAGGACGAAGTCACATGATCAAGGAAGGACAAGCATACATTAGAAGTTGTCACCACCAAGGCCATTGACACTTGAAAGACTCAACCCCATCAACACCGAAGAAAAAGACCGATCGGCTGATGACAGTACATTGATAGGAAAGCCACAATGGTGCCCTAGCATTATTTTCATGAAGAATCGGAAGAGAAGAGTACAACGGTTGTGACAGAGGGAACTAAAAGTGTAGAGCCACAATAATGGAGTTGATCGGCCCAATAGGATCAAGAGTGATTTGTGGGTTAAAGAGAAGGCCAATCACGGCAACGAAAAGAACACAAGGGTAAACATGACATTCTTTCTCCCCATAGAGTACCAGGCTATCCCTGACAACGACATTGAATAGGCCGAAGCAATAGCCCAATTAGTGTTGGCTCCCTAATCGGCAATATTCGACAAGCCAGAACACTCTAGGCATCGGCACCTGAAACCTCTTTATGTTAAGGGACTGGTCAACGAAAAGCTGATATCAAAAATGATGATATACGGAGGGGAAGCCATCAACTTGATGCCATATGTCACCTTCCAAAAGTTGGGAAAAGGTCTAGAGGACCTCATTAAAACCAGTAAATTGTCAAAAATGATGGGAGTGCTGAATGCAGAATTGATAGTTAGAAGTAAAATAGTGTCGATCATGTTCTTAATTATAGAAGGAAAATGATCCTACAACTTGCTGCTGGGGCGCGATTGGATTCATGCCAATTGTTTCATCCCATCAACAATGCATCAAAGCCTCGTGCAGTGGGTCAGCGATCAAGTGGAAATTGTCCCCACTGATAAATCGGTCAACATAGCAATAACCTATTTATCGGTATGGGAAATTGAAGGAGTCGAGTGTCTATCAAGTAAGGCCTAGGACGGTTATTTTCTCGAGGTATCAAGTGATGGAGTTAAACTAGTTAGCAATGAATAGCCCAAGCTCACCCTATGAAGATACCATCGATGAAGTAGAAGGTAAACTCGGTTAGGGCTTTGCCACAATCGATGAGCTACAAGAAGTAGACATCGAACCTAGTGATAGACCGAGGCCAACTTTTGTAAGTGCTCAACTTCATAATGAAATAAAATATGAATTAATTGCATTATTGTGAGAATATCGGGATTGTTTCGCATGGGAATACCATGATATGCTAGGTTTAAGCTGATCAATTGTAGAACATTGGCTCTCGATAAAGCAAGGATATATGCCCTTCAAGCAATCACCTTAGTGATTCAAGGTAGAAATATATCTAGATATCAAGGCTAAGGTAACAAGATTGTATGATGCAGGATTCATAAGACCATGCTGATATGCAGAGTGGGTATCAGATATCGTGCCTATATGGAAGAAAAGTGGGAAGCTCACGATATGTGTTGACTTCAGATATCTAAACAAGGCGACCTCGAAAGCTGAATACCTGATTCCAGTCGTAGATTTATTAGTGGATGCCGCATTAGGTCACAAAATTATCAGTTTCATGGATGTAAATGCGTGGTATAATCATATTTTCATGGTTTACGAAGACATCCACAAGATGACTTTCTGGTGTCTAGGCGCTATCAGAATTTATGAGTGGGTAGTGATGACCTTCAATTTGAAAAATGCCAGAGCAACTTATCAAAGGGTTATGAACTACATCTTCCATGATCTGATCGACCTATTGGTAGAGATATACATAGATGACATCATGGTAAAGTCAAGAGATACTCAAAATTATAGAAGTATGGAAAGGACCAGGAAGTATGGATTAAAGATGAACCTATAGAAGTGCGCTTTTGGTGTATCTGCAGGTAAATTTATGGGCTTTATTGTATATGAGAGAGAGATTGAGATAATCCAGAGCGGCATTGAAGCAATCAAAAACACTTAGCCCCTACCGATAAAACCAAGTTGCAATCACTAATCGGAAGATAATCTTTTTGAGAATATTCTTATCTGACCTTCCAAGGAGAATGTACCGTTCACACCACTACTGAAGTTAAATCCTAACTAGGAATTTATATGGGGTGAAAATCATTAAAAGGAATTTGATGAAATCAAAGAATATTTGAGCTCACCATTAGTACTGATCCCACCACAAAAGGGGATCTCATTCAGATTATACCTATCTGCCGATGATAAAGCCATTAGGTCGGTCCTGGTACGAGAGATTGATAAAAAGGAAAGGGTGTTTTTCTATCTCAGCAGAAGACTATTAGATGCTAAAACCTGATACCCCATAGTGGAAAAGCTCTGTTTATGTTTATATTTCTCGTGCACGAAGTGGAGGCTTTATTTCCTATCAGCAGAATGCACCATAGTATGCAAGGCCAATGTCATCAAGTACATGCTATCGGCCCTAGTGTTAGAAGGGTGTATCGAAAAGTGGGTGCTCACCCTTACTGAATTCGACCTGTGATATGAATCGTCCAAGGCAATAAAATGCCAAGCGATAGCTGATTTAATAGTCTAGAATAGAGATGGGGCAGTGACTTATGTCGAGTCGGCACCATGGACTTTATTCTTCGATGGATTGGTGTGTCGGCACGGATGTGGTATAGGGCTAGTAATTATTTCCCTACAAGGGGCATCGTTTGAATTCACATACACAATCAAGCCTTTCTCCACCAACAATCAAGTCAAGTACGAGGCAATGTTGAAAGGGCTATTTCTGCTAGTGGAAGTCGGTGCCGACACAATAGAAGTCTTGGGAGATTCCCTGTTAGTGATGAGACAACTGTTAGGTGAATACGAGTGAAAGGATGATGTGCTGAAAGGATATAACGACCGATGTCAAGAGATCATGGCAGGTTTCATAAGCCTAACCCTCACACATTTCCTGATGGAGCGGAATGTAGAAGCGAACGATTTGGCCCAGGCGGTGTCGGGATACAAGCTGATGGACAGGTCAATCGAGGTAGAGATCACAAAAATGGAAGTCGATGACTGGAGGTGCGATATCATTACTTATTTCATAAATCCTTCGACATCAGCACCAAGAAAGCTTAGAAACCAGGCTACAAAGTACGTGCTGCTCAACGAAGATTTGTACTATCGGATGATGAACAGAGTCCTAATCAAGTACATAAAAAGTGAAGAGGCCAAAGTGGTGATGTGCAAGGTTCATGACAGCATATGTGGGACACACCATACTGCCTAGAAAATTATGTGGTTGCTTCGAAGAGCAGGTTACTTTTGGTTGACTATGGCGAAAGACTACATAAAATATTATAGGGGGTGTAAAGACTGTCAGAAGTTTGGGGCCATTTAGAGAGCACCCGCATCGGCAATGAACCCGATAGCTAAGCCTTGGCCCTTCAAGGGATGGGGCATTGATATGATCAGCCAAATTTACCTAGCATCAAGTAAAGGGCATAAATTTATACTAGAAACTACTGATTACTTCACAAAATGGGTAGAGGTCATTCCACTCAAAAAGGTATCTTCTGCCGATGTCATCGAGTTCATAAGGAACATATAGTGTATCGGTTCAGGATCCCACAGACCATCACGACGGACTAAGGGACTATTTTCATATCTAAAGAGTTCCAACAATTCGTAGCCAGTATGGGAATTATGCTCTTAAATTCATCACCATATTATGCATAAGCCAACGGGCAAGCTGAAGCATCCAACAAAAGTTTGATCAAGTTGATAAAGTGAAAGATTAATGAGCAGCTGAAGCGTTGGCATAAGTCTCTATCAGAAACACTATGTGCCTATTAGATGGCACAACATGGGTCTACACAAGTACCACCATATCAGCTAGTCTACAACCATGAAGCGGTACTACCTTGGGAAAATAATATCTGCTCACGAAGGATAGATCTTCAAGACTAGCTTACAATTGATGATTATTATAACTTAACGATGGATGTCCTAGATTGCTTAGCACAGATCCGATTGAGAGCCCTTGAGATGATTGAGGTGAATAAATCAATAGTTGCTAGGCATTATAATAAAAAGTGGTGCCCAAGTCATTTGAATAGGGAGATCTCGTGTGGAAACTTATCATGCCGATTAGGTCCAAAGATAATCGGTTCGGTAAGTGGTCACCTAATTGGGAAGGACCCTTCTAGATACATCGAGTTGTGCCTCGTAATGCTTATCTACTCAAAGGGTTCGATGGAGAGGTGTTCAGGAAAGCATTAAATGGAAAATATCTAAACAAGTATTTCCCGAGAATTTGGATAAATGCCTAAGGATGTACACGGAAGCAAAAATAGCCGATACTGAGGTGTTAACACAGAAATGCGCCCCCGCACTTGGGCCGGTTCGACGTCCAAAAGTATCGCAATGATACCGATGCCGCATTCCGACTACCTTAGATAGTGACAAGGGATTTGGAGTCGCCAGGCAATCAGATAAATAATTTATATTTCGATCCAATTGGCCGAAAAGTACCTGGAATCGGCCAATTCAGAGGCTGATTCGGAGTTACAGTGGAGACTGGTCCGAAGGGTCCCTAGGGCACCTTCGGCCTCAGACCTGGTCAGACCGGAGGTACAACCTCGGTCGGACCGGGGAGCTGCAAAGAGGCTTCGGGCGGAGTCCCGAAGGTTGATGCGAGGTGTGGCTCCGGCGGTCTGACCGGTGAAGCTTCTTCGGTCGGACCGACTGTGCTACCCCGGTCACACCGGTCGAAGGGATCTCTGAATGTTGGCCTTCAAACGTGCGGAGCTCCGACATGCAGGGCTTCGGTGGTTAGGGCTCCGACAGGCCCTGGCTTTGGCTTCAGCGCGCCCGGTGCAGAGGGTCCCGGTCGGACCGGCAGAGTGTCGTCGGTCTGACTGGATGTTGCCGACAACAACGTGACGAGGTCCGGTCAGACCGGTATCTCAACGCCGGTCGGACCGAAGTAATAGATCCGATTTGCTAAACCTCCGTAACCTTAGCAAATAATCTTCAATCGCCTCCAAACTTTGCAGAGATGTTTAGGAAGGCAATTGATCTGCAAAACACCCAAAGATCAAATCCAATTCGGCCAAGGGGCCGAATTACCAAGTATGGCGATAAAAAACGATAAAAGATAGCAATTTGTTACGTGGATTAACGGGAGGTTCACAAGCGAACCAGCAAGGGTTACCATGATTACGGATGCGGCAGACAGAGGGCTTCCAAGCAAACCCACGAAGATACGGAAAGTAATGAAATATAAATGTGATTCAAAGCTAGGGATTTGGATTTCTTGAGATTGGAGAGAGAGGCTTGAATCGGCCTTGCCCCTACTATTTTTAGGGGGGTGGGCTGGTTATCCCTGGCTAGAGATAGAGTAAGATTCGGCCAAAAATTTGTTATGATAAGATTTGGGTACAAATAGCTCGAATCCTCCTCGGATTCATATTCTGAACCCTAGCCGATCTGACCAAGCCCATGGGTCCGGTCTAACCAGACCTTGCCGGTTGGACCAGCCTACCATAGCCGGTCAGACCGGCCTTTGCCAGGTTTGATACATTTTTTGTCAAAAATACCATTTTTCAGTATTAGCCTAGTTTGACCATTAATGCCATTTTTTGCTCTAAAGACATGCCCCCTACCTTTTAGCAAGCTTAGTGAGCTAAAAGCATGACGGGCCTTGGGTGATACTTTCAATATTGGCCTTTTAACACTTCAAGCATTTTGCCACAAACTTGGTAAGTACTTTTTCAAATATCTACCATTAAAATCCCTTCGAAACTGCTCTCCTTGTAAAGACTCTAGGACATATGCATTGCCTGGAGCGATTTCTACTACCTTAAAAGGTCCTTCCCAACTAGGTGACCATTTACCAAATTTTGAACTCCTAGCGCCTAACGGCAAAATCGTCTTCCACACCAAGTCGTTGATTTGAAACAATTTTGCCTTGACCTTCTTGTTGTAGGCCCTAGCTACTCTTCTTTTATCTTTCTCTATTGCCTCTAGAGCCTTCAACCTCTTATCGGTCACTTCTTCTAAATTATCCTTTAGAAGTTTCTCATATTCATCGACTGATAAGCCATCTTGCTTAAGAAATCTAAGTGAGCCAAGATCCACCTCTACCGGTAGAACGGCTTCTTGTCCATATACTAACTCATATGGACTGACTTTAGTGGCACCGTGCCTTGCAAATCTACTAGCCCATAGAGCTTCGGAAAGTACCTCATGCCACCTCTTTGGAAACTCTTCAATCTTCTTCTTTACTAGTTTAATCATAGTTTTGTTACTAGACTCGGCCTGACCATTGGCCTGAGCATAATATGGGGAGGAGTTTACCAATTTGATCCCATAGTATTCGGCAAAGTCCCTCACCTCTTTAGCAACAAACGAGTTTATCAATTACCTCGTTGTGAGTCATGTTCTTGAGCGGTACGGCCTGGGTCCATTTGGTGATGTAATCTGTTGCCATCAACATGAACTGATGCCCTTTTGAAGATAGAGGATGAATTTGGCCAATGAAGTCTAAACTCCAACATCGGAATGGCCATGGTTTGATGATAGGATTGAGCATCAATACCGGTGCTAGCTGAATATTGCTAAACTTTTGACAAGCTTCACACCCTCTATAGTATCTAAAACAGTCTTCAGTCATAGTCAGTCAATAAAAACCCGCCCTTTTGAGCATCCAACTCATCTTCGGGGCCGACTGATGAGTACCGCAAAGCCCTTCATGTACTTCGCCCGCAGCAACTCTAGCTTGATTGGAGTCCAAACACTTCAAAAGTACTCCATAAATAGCCTGGTGATACAACACATCGTCGAGCAAAACAAATTTGAAAGCCTATCGCCGAACCTTCTGATCAACATTTTGGATTGGATTTCTCAAATATTGAACGATTGGGATCCTCCAATCGTCCTCGCTAATTAAAGGAGCAATGGCCAAATTCCCACTAGAATTGGCCTCGAGATTTCTCATTTGGACCTGCCCCCCGAGTGCTAAACCTTCCTGACAACAGTCAGTCGGACCGACCATGTTGGCCCAGTTCAACCGGCTATTGCCAGTCACCTGGCACGGTTCGGTCTGACCGTCCTGACATGGTCGGTCTGATCGGGAACGTAAGGGCGGTCTGACCGTGCTTACAAGGCCGGTCAGACCGACATCAGTACCCTCGGGTGCTACATCGTCTTCAAGCATCTACTTTTCTCGTGTGCAGACTTTACCTTTCCTAATTTGATAGCCTGAAGCTTGTTGAGCCAAGTCATTTGTAATTGAGTTGGCCTCTTTAGATACATGAGTAATCTCAAAATCATTAAAGGTAGCAATTACGTCTAAACACTTATCCAAGTAGCTATTTAGTAGACCGCTAAAACATTGAGCAAGCTTGGCTACTTGTTGCACAACTAATAAAGAATCACCATATGTGTGAACATATTTCACACCCATGGAGTTTAACAACTCAAGACCTAGCAATAGGGCTTCATATTCGGCTTGATTATTAGTTGAATGAAATTCTAAATGGGTCGAGGTTTAGAAGTACATACCACTTGGTGATATGAGCACCACTCCAACACCTCGGCCATTTTTGCAAGCCGAACCATCAAAATAAAGTTTCCATGGTAATACTTCAATCAAAGCGACTTCATCGCCCCAATTGACATCTACATGGTGCTCTACTATAAAATTAGCAATGACTTTGCCTTTCGTAGCTCTCAACGGTTCATAAGCCAAATCATATTCAATTAACGCATACGCCCACTTGCCGATTCTACCACTTAGAATCGGCTTTTGCAACATGTACTTTATGACATCCGTTTGGCAAGTGACAACACATGTGCTAGGGAGAAGATAGTGACACAATTTGGTACACGCATAATAAAGGGATAAACACAAATGCTCCACAAACACGTACCTTGTCTCGGCATCCAGAAGTCAACGACTCAAGAAGGTGATGATGTACTCTCTTCCTTCAATGTCTTGAGTCAACATGGCTCCAATCACACTCTCCTCCTTGGCAATATAAAGCTAAAATTGAATCCCGACCTTTGGCGTCGATAAGCACTCTTTGATTTTCTCAAAGGTGCGTTGCTGGCTTGCCCCCCAAGTGAACTCGACTTCATTTTTTAGCCGAAGTATCTGGACGAAAGCATCAATTTTGCCAGACAAGTTAGATATAAAGCATCGCAAATAATTAACCTTACCTAGCAATTTCTGCACATCTTTCTTACATGTCGGCGCTACACATCCTCCAATTTTCTCAAGCCTCTTAGGATCGATTTCAATGCCTCTTTCATGAATCATGAATCCCAAGAACTTACCCACCGATACGCCAAAAGCACACTTGAGCGGGTTCATTTTTAAGCCATACTGGCGCATTCTTTCGAAAGCAACTCTTAAATTGGCGAGGTGGTTCTCCATAGCGTCCGATTTGACCACAACATCATCTATATAAACCTCTAACATAACTCCTAGCAAGTCATGAAAGATTAAGTTCATGGCACGTTGGTATCTGGCGCCGGCATTCTTTAAACCAAACATCATTGCTACCCACTCAAACAAGCCGACAAAACCGGGGCAGCGAAAAGCCATTCTAAAAACGTCCTCTTCGGCCATAAAGATTTGATTATAACCAGTGTTGCCATCAAGAAAACTTAGTACCTTGTGTCCCGAGGCATCGCTGATCAACATGTCGGCTATTGGCATGGGATACTCGTCTTTCAGAGTGGCTTTATTCAAATCCCTGAAGTCGACGCAGATGCGGATCTTGCCACTCTCTTTCTTCTCGATAGGCATGATGTTAGCGACCCATTCCACGTACTTGCATGGCCTAATAAAACCTGCCGCTAGTACACGTTCAACCTCCTCTTTAACTCGATCATAGATGGCCGAATTGAAGCGGCGCGGCGGCTGCTTATAAGGCCTAAACCCTGGTTTTTTGGGGAGCCAATGCTCAACAAGCTCTCGGCTTACTCCGGGCATCTCGCTGTAGTCCCATGTGAAGCAATCAACATACGATCGAAGCAATTTTATTACTTCGGCCTTTACATCATTATTCAAATTCTGATTTACAAATGTCGACCTCAGAACAATACCATCTCCTATGTCTACTTGTTCCAAAGGGTCGACCGACGAGAAACCTTGTCCTAATTTTTCTACCTCGCTAAAATCTTCAATGGCTTCAGCGATACCGTCTTGAGAAGACCAATATTGCTCCACGCGAGATTTTATCCAATCAAGATTAGCGCTAGACATTCTGTTACCTTAGACACAACCGAGCCACACCAGCCGGCTTTACGGAAATAGGAACAAACCTCCCCTCTGATACACTGACAAAGTCGTAATCTGAGAGGTCCCGTCCCAACAAGCATTCTATCTCATCATGGGTGGCGTCGCCGGACGCATCGGCCAAACTAACATGGGCCGATGTATCGGCGTATACTATCTCGACTTCATCGCCATCCCATTGTATTAGGTGCTGGTGTAGGGTAGATGACACACACTAGTTTGCATGGATCCAATCACGCCCAAGCAATACATTATAATTACCTTGCACGTGGACGACGAAGAAGGCGGTAGGTTGAGAAACCAAGGCTGGTTTCGGTCTGGATGATGAGTGATTGATAGGGATGAGCGTCTGAGCGGATGAGTGGTCGAGAGTATGTGGAGTGCATCGAGGGTTTCGATGTGGAGTGAAGGTGTGGCTGCCGAGGGCTTCGGAAGTGCGTTTCTTTCTTATTTTGGCTTGTCTTGTTTGTGCAGGGTGGAGATGTTGACCGACTGTCGACGGCGGCTGATCGAGGGTCGAGCGGGGAGCTTGATGCTGAGGATCAGGGAGGCCGGGCGAAGTTGGAGAAGATCTCAAGAGTGCATGAAGAGATGGAGCGAGACTTGGACGGACGACTGACTGCGACGGCGTGTCGATCGTGTTCGTGAGTGGGAGGCCAGGACAAGCATTCAGGCGGCTCGAGGGGATCGAGAGCAGAAGTGGCTTGCTGGCACTCGGAGTCGCGAAGTGGTGTCACGAGTCGAAGGGCTGAAAAGTCTTTGTCGGTTTTTGTTGAAAACCGTCAAAACGTTTATTCTTTTTGTTAATTCAATAAATAGGTTTCTAGTTTCAGTTTAAATTTTCAGTTTAGTAGTGTAACCTTTTGGTATAATTTTTGGAGTGGTTCTACTCTAAAATTATATTAAAAGGAGAGTCATTTTTTAATTTTACTTTTAGTTTTTATAGGGTAATTTTCAGAATTGTGAAATCTGAAATTTCTAAGGGTCTATGTGTCAATTGGGGGCTTCTAGAAGAGTAGTTGGTAGGATATTATCCCCCAAGTTGGCTGAACCATTTGAGCACTTGATACACAAATTTTTCAATGAAGTTACCAGAGAAAAACACTTGAGTTCATCTGTTTTGATCAAATTAATCGCAACATTGTAGATCATCCGATAAGTGAATAGTTCCAGCGCTCGAACAGATTTTCTTGGCGCAGGTATGAAATTGTGGAGATGTGGTCTGGGAGGTGTCCCAATTTATCTTTTCTAAAGATTTGGGGATGTGAGGCGTATGTAAAACATACGACGTCTGACAACTCAGTACTAAGTCTGACAAGTGCTTCTTTGTCGGGTAACCTAGGGAAACCAAAGGATACTATTTCTATAATAGAGAAGAGGGCAAAGTGTTTGTCCCTCGGAATGGCGTATTTCTCGAGAAAGAGTTTCTCGCCAAAGAGGTTAGTGGGAGGACTATGCATCTCGAGAGCCACTGGAAAGTGTTCTGGATCCCACTGAACCAGAGTAGGAGGCGCAAAGTGTTGCAGAGCGTGTTGAAGATGCGCCAACCCCACAAAGATGTGCCAGAGAGGTACACATTCTTGACCACTGGGCATCAAGACATGTTGTTGTTGGACAACGACGAGCCCAAGACCCATGTGGAAGCAGTGATGGGACCAGACTTTGAGAAATGACAAATGGATCATCCAAGCTATTGACGCATTTTATGATTATGAGATATGGCAAATAGATGTCAAGACAGCTTTCCTAAATGGAAACCTAAGTAATGATGTGTACATGACACAACTTGAAGATCTTGACGTCCGCAGAATGCTAGGAAAGTTTGTAGCTTCTTGGAGTTGGAATCTTCATTTTGATGAGGTAGTCAAAGGGTTTGGCATCATCAAGAACGAAGAAGAACCTTATGTTTACAAGAAGGCTAGTGGGATCTCACTTGTGTTTCTGGTCCTATATGTGGATGACATATTATTGATAGGAAACGACATTTCTTTGTTGAATGTTGTTAAGACTTCACTGAAAAATAGTTTTTCGATGAAAGATCTTGGAGAGGCAGCATACATTTTAGGCATAACGATCTATAGAGATAGATCAAAACGGTTAATTGGATTAAGCCAAAGTATGTACATTGACAAGGTTTTGAAACGGTTCAAAATGCATAATTCTAAGAAGGGTTTTCTGCCAATGTCACATAGTATTTCTCTTAGTAAGACTCAGTATGCTATGACACCTGATGAGCTGGAGAAGGTGACTGCGATCCCGTATGCCTCCGCAATTGGATCCATCATGTATGCCATGTTGTGTACACGCCTAGATTTGTCATATGCTCTAAGTGTTACGAGCAGGTACCAATCGAACCTGGGTGAAAGTCACTAGGCTGTAGTAAAGAGTATCCTCAAGTACTTGAGAAGGACTGAGGATATGTTCTTGTTTACGGTGGTGAAGAGGAACTCATTGTAAGTGGTTACACAGATGCTAGATTTCAAACCGATAAAGATGATTCTCGATCACAATCTGGCTTTGTGTTTTGCCTCAATGGAGGAGCAGTGAGTTGGAAGAGTTCCAAGCATGAGACGGTGACCAATTCTACAATGGAAGCTAAGTATATCGCTTTTTCAGAAGCTGAGTATTATGGGAAACATATCGAAGTTGGAATCTTTGTTTTTGATGAGGTAGTCAAAATGTTTGACTCCAACAATAAAGAAGAGTCTTTTGTTTGCAAAAGGTCTAGTGGGAGCACACTTGTATTTCTGGTTCTATGTGTTGATAGCAAAAAATGGCATTAATGGTCAAAATTGTCAAAATATCAATTTTTGGTAATTTGGGCCGAAAATATGCCTTTTCTGGCACAGGCCGGTCCAACAGGCCAGAGTATGCCGGTCCAACCGGCCATGTAGGCCTGGTCAGATCGCCCTAATGGGTCCAGTCAGACTGGGCAAAGTTTGAAAATTAGAGATAGAGTTGGTTTTTGGATGTTTTGATCTCTAATTAAATTTTAACAACTTTTGGGCGAATCCTACTCAGATTAGGCGCCAGGGAACTTGAGACCATCCCCTATAAATATAGGGGTGAGGATTATTCAAAGGATATCTCCACAGATCAACTCAAAACACTAGTTTTGAATCGCACTTTTATTTCTATCTGCTTTCCTTGCCCTAGGATTAGTCATGTAACATCCATCTTTGTGAGTTTGCATTGGAAGATCTCCATCCGCCGCGTCATAATCACAGTAAGTCCTTGTCGGTTTGATCAAGAATCGTCTGTTTCTTCCACGTAACAGATTTCTATCATTTTATTAGATTTAACGGTAATTCGGTCTCTTGGCCGAGTTACCTTTGGTTTCTTGGTGTTTCTTGCAGCATTTTATCACATCTTCTCCGCCAAGAAGTTTTAGAGCAATCCGGTTCCCCTAAGACGGCCGCCGAAGCCCGGAGGCCGCTTTCCCGAGGGCTCTCAGTCTGACCGACGGCATCCCTCCGGTCTGACCGGCCTGTGCCGTGCCGTCATTAGGCGTGCCGGCACACCCCAGTCCAACCGAAGTCCCGAGGGCGATCTAACCAACCCCGCACACCAGAGCCTCGTGCCGGAGCACTTTGCGTCAGGGTTTATCACACCAAGGCCTGGTCTCACCAGTGTGCTAATAGCAAAAAATAGCATTAATGGTCAAATTTATCAAAATATCACTTTTTGGTAGTTTAACCGAAAATATGCCGAGACCTGGCACATGCCGGTCCATCCAACCATGTAGGCCCAGTCTGACCGGCCATGTAGGCTCGGTTAGACCGGCCATATGGGCTTGGTCACACCGGCCATATGGGCTCAGTCAGACCGGCCCAATTTGTATCCGACTTAGATTAGCTAATTTTGGGTCTATTTTATCTCTAATTAATTATTGACAACTTGGAACTCGTGTCCAACTCAAAATAGATCCTAGGCACTCATGACCAACCTCCGTAAATAGAGGCAAGGCCGATTCAAGGAGCCCCTAGAAAAACCTAATAGATCCAATCTATTATCTCTTTGAATTTTTCCTTTACTTTTCAATTTACTTTCTTGACCTAGATTCAATTCAACACGTAGATCTTCATGAGTTTGCACTAAAAACTCTCCGTACGCCGCGTTGTAATCATGGTAAGTCCTTGTCGGTTCGCTCGTGAATCGTCTGTTTCATCCACGTAACGGATTTCTATCGTTTTATCGATTTTTACCAGTAATTCGGTCTCCTGGACAAATTACCTTTGGTTCTTGGTATTATTTGTAGTGTCTCATCACTCCCATCTTCTACAATAAGTTTTGTTACAATCCATCCATGGGAAGATGGTCGTCGGAGCACCGGAGACCATCTTCCAGGAGCCGTCGGTCTAACCAGGGGTCACCCCTCAGTCTGACCGGCATGTGTCGTGCCATCATCTGACATGCCGACACGCGGAGGTCCGACTGGCGGCATGAGGCCGGTCTGATCGGGCCTTGCAGGGGACCCCAGGAACGCTTTGCATCAGTGTTGGAGGCCACTATGCGATGAATGCACACACCCTTCGGTCCGACCGGGCGCCGGACGCCGGTCTAACCGCTAGTAACCGAACCCCCTTCGGCCGAACCACTCCGCACCACCGGTCCAATCGGTGGTGTGCCCTCGGTCTAACCGGCTTCCCTTGGCCGGTCTGTCCTCTTGGACCCTAGGTTGAGCCGGCCCTATTCTGGCCGGTTTAATTATTTTAGGTTATTTTCTCACACATCGGTTAATTGAATAATTTTAGATTAATATTATGTGGGATCGGATTGGCGACTAGAGGGGGGGTGAATTGGCATCTCGACACTTTATTTTGAAGTGATGGCCTAATCAAATCACCCAACGCTCCTCTTAAAACATAAAGTCATGTCTCAATTCAAACAGTACGAAAGTTGAGCTCAAACAGATTCAAAACTCAAAAATAGCTTTGACTCAAGTTCCTAGACAACACCTATCTGAAATACTCACTCTGGAGATCAATTTTAACTGCAAAAAGTAACTCACAGTGTTTTAATTCAATCACAACGGAGATTCAAAAACTTCTGAAAATTATCAGACGATGAATAGTGAAGGTAAACTCAGCAAAGCATATTTGATAAAAGTTTGTTCAATTTGCAAGTTTCAACTTCAGTTTCACTTTAGGTCAGCATATACAAATTCCGAACATGATAATCAATATGGATTCAGAAAATTCACAACTCTAATCAATCAAATTCAGAATATAGTTTTTCGGATGGTGAATAGTAAATGACAATTCAGCAAGGTGTATTGGGCAAATTATAGTTCAGTTTACCAATTTCAATCTCATTCTAGAGTCAAAAATAGCATACAAAAATTCACACTTTGTCACTCTTGCATGAATCTGAAACTTCAATATAGGATATGATAATTTCAGAATACATGAAGACAATACACACATTCATTCACTGTAGCAGATCCTACACAAATGAAACTATTAAATTCAGAACATGAGTTCCTTTTTATCAAATCATTTCAAGTACAAATTTGATTTAAAAATCAGGAAACACAATTTTGAAACCAATCCAGATTTGAATTCAGAAAACTTGTATCAAATCAGAATTCCCTGACGATGAATAGTAGCTGTATATTTCATGTTGATTCAACATTTCATGCCTTGTAAAAACTTGTGTACATCATCCACAAACATTCAAACAAATGTGCAGTTCTGAATATGTTCTAGAACACAGTACTCTATGAATCTCATTTGATAATAGACATCAGTTTACATTCAGAACATTTTGTACTGATCACTAACAAAATTTCATTGCAGCAGTTCAGATTTCAGAGTACAAATTCAACACAGATCAGGGTAAAAGATTTCAGAACACTTAACTCAAAAACTATGAAGAAGAAACTCACCTGATTTGATGTAGAAGATTTGCTGATTTATGATGAAGGATAGCACTTACAGCAATCTCAGCACAATACAATGAACAGAAACATACTGGTTGTCGGCAGCGCTGTAGTGGAATTGACAAAATACTGGACGACTGTTCCCGACCATGCGCTAGGATACAAAAAGCACCGAAGAACAAATTTGCAAGCAAAAATGAAATTGAATTCTGTTGATCGAATGTTCTAGCTAATAGAAGGTTCTGGTTAAAAACTCTCGGACAAAGCAAATTCAATCGACAAACTCAACGCATGGCTGTAGCGAAACCAGCAGCGCTATAGCGACAAAATCAGCAGCACTGTAGCAGCAAAAACAACAGCAAAACTCATGGGTGATTAAACGCCATGGCAGAAGACAAAGTGAAATTGCTTTCTATTGCTTCAATCGAATAATCTGGATCTGTGAAAGTTCTGGTGAAGCAATCACCGCAGCAAAACTTCTCACGGCAACGTTGTAGCCATCCGGCAAAATCTCATAGCACTGTGCATCATCACGCAAAATCAATAGGAGAAAAAATCTCTCGGCTGAGCCAAAGCCATAGCAGAAGCAAAATTCAAATTGGTTTCTCTTTTCTTGAATGTTCTGGATAGCTGTTCTCAGTCATGCAAATTCAGCAATAAACTCCTATAGCGCATACAGCACAAAAACAAATCCAGATACCTTACTTGGGATTAGCAAAAGAATTACTCGGACTGACAGAAACTTGATGCAAATTTCGAAAATCACTACAACAATTCGACAAACTTCCGTCGGCTTTGGCCGATGGAAGTTAGCACTTTCCCGACGGAAGAAGCTAACTTCCGTCGGCAAAAGGCTAACTTCCGTCGGCATTTGGCCGACGGAAGCGGTCCGATGGAAGTTAGCTAACTTTCGTCGGCGGCCGACGAAAGTTAGCTAACTTCCGTCGGCTTAACGTGGCCGACGAAAGTTATCGGGGTATTCAACCACGTCAGCAAAAGCACTCTTAACTTCCGTCGGCCAACATACGGCCGACGGAAGTTAATAGAAAAACAGAAAAAATGAAAAAAAAGTAACTTCCGTCGGCTAATGTGTGGCCGACGGAAGTTACCTTTTCCTTTTAAAAAAAATTCTGGCAAGCTGGGCACGTAATCAGCCACAAGAAGCCGAATACACCAAGTATGACCTTTTAAGGCGGCAAAATGAATAGCTGTCGCACCACTCAAACAATCTTTTTTGTGAATCTTTTTTGTGTATCAATTGATATTACAGTGTGCTTTGACCCAAGAACAAATTATCTGAAGTTCACTTACATTAGCTTTAAAAAGAACTAGGATCTGTACAACTTTTCAATGACCGTATAGACAAGCTTGCATCAGCGCAGTCTGCGTGTAACAGTTTAGTGTGCATTAGCACAAATAACCATATAAACATTTTCTTTAACTCACAGAAATGAAAAGAAAATAATGAGCTAATGAAAAGCAAGATGTGAATAGTTCCATGAATCTATTTGTGGACATTTCCCAACCAATATCAGGACTATGAATATGATTCATACAGTTGAACAGAACCCAAAGAAAAAAAGTAGGTCTATGTAGCTTGCTGCCCCTTCCTAACAAGAACTACAGCTTCTCATTCTCATAAGGAAGTTAGCAGCCTGACAACATTTGTATATATACTAGTTTTAGAATAATTGATTGCATTTCTTAGTCCTGAATGGGAACATTTTTTTATAAAGCAAGCAGAGATATCAATGCAATGAACAAGGTGAGAAAGCAAGTAGCTTACCTGTCCTCTGCAGTTCCTAAGGTTGATATCAACACCGGACTCAATTAGGAGAGAAACAATCTGATGGAGCAATGAAATAATTACTTGTTATTCGACTGAGCAAATTAAGAAAGATACCTCAAAAGTTTCGCATATAGAAAATAAGGAAGAACACCTCAAAGCACAAAACATTAGTACTACGTTGCAAAGAATCAGGAAAAATTGAATCTAACACCGAAAAATTATAGAAGATTGCAGTTCACTTAATAGATTGAAAACTGACTAAGTGACTAGCCATATCTTACTCTGTTTGCCAAGAAATTAAGTGGCGCCTTGCACATCCATCACTCTAGGAAGTAGGAACTAGCAAACACATTCTACTTCTAACTCAGGCTAGTTAGTAACCTATTCAGATAACAAGCTGAGCATAAGTATTGCAAGTTGCAACCACACTACACACATGCCTCATGATAGTTTATTGCTCTATTGCATTTTTTCAGGACATATATTACAACCTGGTCCAGCATTGTGTATCTTTGAGGTCACTAATCACTAACCCAGGAATCATTGTTGCCACAGCATAGCAAGGATCCATTTGCGGTTGATGCAAAGTTTAGATGGATTATGTGCACATTGCCATCTACAGTGTGGATTAAAAAGACAAATCATTGCAGAGGAAGTATCGGTTTACATGTTTGGGCATACATCATAAGAATTGGGAAACAATTCTCCAGACAAGAGGAAAACCTGCTTGTGGTTGATTGAAAGACTGAAGAGAGCAGCAGCAACAAGCTCGTTCCCTGCCAAAACACCCGTAATTGCTCCAAGTGTCAATCCAAGGCTGATGCAATTATACTGAAACATAATAACTGCTTGTCAGGAAATGAATGAAATGTCATGGAATAATATCTGCATTATATCCCCCTCCAATGCACAGAGTGTTATAGAGCGGTACCAGTCGGAGGAGGGGAGGTGGAGGGTGAGCTCCATCCAGTGCCGCTGTGCCTCGTAGTCGCCGAACTTAGGCGCCACGCCCTGGCCGGAATAGGGGCCCACGGAGACGAGCACGCGGACGAGGAGGGCGGCGAGGGATATGACGAGCGCGGTGGCGACAGGCGGCGCCGGCGGGTGCCCTCCTCCGGTGAGTCAAGGCGGAGCGGCCGAGATCGGATCGGGGCGTGGCTAGGGTTTCCATACCGGTGGAGCACGAGGAAGACACGGTCGTCGTCATCCGCGGCGGTGGAGGTGGTCCGCCGCCCGCGCCGACGGGCGGAGCGGTCTCTCTAGATCGAGCGGGGGAGGCGGAGGCGGGGGTCGGCCAAGCGGGGGAGGCAGCCAGCCGAGCAGCGGCGGCGATGGCCGGGCGGTTTGGTGGCGGCAGCGGAGGCGGGGAGGCGGCAACCGGGAGGTGGGGGCGGAAAAACTAGGGCTAGGTAGGCGCGTGGGGAAAAATAGAGGCAGGCTGGGAAAAATTGCGATGTTAGAAACATATCTTCCGTCGGCCACAGTTAAAGCCGACGGAAGTTAACTTTAACTTCCGTCGGCTTTAAAGTTGGCCGACGGAAGTTAAAGTTTTTATCTCGAGGTGGGCCGAAGCCTCTTACCTTCCGTCGGCCACAGTTAAAAGCCGACGGAAGTTAATTTAATTTTCGTCGGCTTCTGTAGGCCGACGAAAGTGAATTAACTTCCGTCGGCTTTTTTGAAAGCCGACGAAAATTAAATTTGCCGACGAAAATTTCCTGTTTTCTTGTAGTGAATGGAACATTCAAAACTTGTACAACAGATCATGTATAGACATCCACATCGAGTTCTGTAGAAACATTGCAAGAAAATGGGCTCACAAAATCACATACAGCAAGAAATTTACCTCGCCTGGCTCCTGTTCGTCACGCTGTAGCGAATCCTATTCTTCACGGCAAAACACATGGCTCCTGTTCACAATCCAGCGATCCAGCAAAAGAAATCTCTGGATGAACAGGCTCAGCAAGCCAAAATGAAATTTGTTTCTAATTTGATTGCAAGTTCTGGACCCTCGTGATCGGCCAGCCAACAGGGATATTTATCCAACCTACTCTACCTTCTAGAAGGCCATTTTATACTAAGCCCCCTAGAAAAGACTCAAAATACAAAACTGAAAATTACAACTAGAAATACCCTAATTACTCTAGGAAATTACAAATGACCCCTCTTTAGAATATTTTCAGAATATTTTTACTCCAAAAATACTCTAAAAAGTACACACTATGACACTAAAAATTTAAACTAACACTTTGACACTATTTTATTGAAATAGTAAAAACGGTAAAAGTTTCGACGGTTTTCGGCAAAAACCGACAAAGCCTTTTCAGCTCCTCGACTCGTGACACCGCTTCATGACTCCGAGCGCCAGCAAGCCACTTCCGCTCTCGATTCCCTCGAGCCGCGCGAATGCTTGTCCTGGCCTCCCTCTCGCGAACACGATCGACACGCCGTCGCAGTCAGCCGTCCGTCCGAGTCTCGCTCAGTCTCTTCGTGCACTCTTGAGATCTTCTCCAACTTTGCCCGGCCTCCCTGATCATCGGCATCAAGCTCCCCGCTCGACCCTCGATCACCCGCCGTCGACAGTCGGTCAACATCTCCACCCTGCACATACAAGACAAGCCAAAACAAGAATGAAACGCACTGTCGAAACCCTCGGCAGCCACACCTTCACTCCACATCAAAACCCTCGATGCACTCCACATACTCTCGACCACTCTCGCGCACAGTCGCTCATCCTTGTCAATCACTCATCATCCAGACCAAAACCACCCTTGGTTTCTCATATTATTTGATTGACTAGCGACTCCGTTATTTCCTTACCACTGTTTAAGGATCATCGGAATGCAGCATCGGCGTTGTGTCAAGTTTAGGGGTTTACTCCTAAATATGTGTACGCTTTTGGATCATCAGATCAGTGTTAGTGTATTTGGCGCACTTTAATGTCAACACACTTTTTTGCGACTTTGCTAGGGATAGACATGCAAAGCACTTCTACATCAGCGACGGGTACACCTACTACCTCTACATCAACAGGACCCTCGATGCCGATGAATATGGTAGGGAGCTTAGAGATCGATGACAGCAACATCATCGTCCTTACCCTCGATGACCTCTCCGAGGAGGATAGGGCAGAGCTCAAGGCCAGGACAAGGGAGCTACACACTCTTTTTCTTGGCTGCTTCACCAAGACCAGCGGGGCTTTGTCAAGCGTGACATCGACATCCCCGATCCCTCTAGGGCAATGGTAACACCATCGTCCCCTCGACTGTCCTCCCAAGACATCGAGCAAAAGATAGCCACATCAGTAGACCAAGCTATTGGCGTTACTGTTGCAAACTGCGTAGAGGTCAGTATCGACTCTAAGATGGAGCCAATGTTTAGGATATTCGGCTTTTCGAGGCCACTTCCCCTACTCCAATAGCTAGTGCACTCCCTGTCCATCACATACACAGTAGAACCGACGGGAGTACCAGGAGAACCATAGTGTCTATAACCACACCATTCATGGCCGATGCGACATATGGCCCTGTTAGTAAGACCGGCCATTAGGTTGGTCCGACCATTTATCAGGCCCTCGGTCAAACCAGCCCTATGGCCAGTCAAACCGTCCTTGTCACACACCATGCATCACAGCCCGTGCCTACGCTACTGTTGACACTCTAATATGGCATTAATGGTCGAAATTGTCGAAATATCAATTTTGGTAATTTGGGCCGAAAGTATGCCATCTCCGGCACAGGCCGAAGACCTGAAGTGCCGAAGGCCCGTACTGTGCAGCACCTTCAGAGCCCTGCTCCGTAGGAAGGCTTCAGTGCAGTGGGCTCTTTGGTGGCCTGTAGGCTTCGGCCCAGTGGGCCCTTCGGAGGCCTGTGGGCTTCGGCCCGGCACGCTTCGGCGAGGCCTTTGGGGGCCCACTCCAGCCGGCCGAGTCCTATTTAGATTAGTATAATTCTGCTATTTTTTATCTCTTATCCAAACCTTAACCACCTGGCTGAATCCTACTCAGATTAGGAGAGATCTCTTATTAAAATCTTAACCACCTGGCTGAATCCTACTCAAATTAGGTGAGACCAGCCCCTATAAAAATAGGGGTGAGGCTGATTCAAGAGGCCCCCCGCTTTCATATCAACACAAAGCCCTCACTTTGAATCGTTCTTTTATCTTCCAATCTACTTTCCTTGCCTTAGGATTAGCATAGTAACGTCCATTTTCGTGGGTTTGCGTCGTAAGCCCTCCGTCCACCACGTCAAAATCACAATAACCCTTGTTGATTCGCTCGTGAATCTCTTGTTTAATCCACGAAACGGATATTTATCGTTTTATCGGTTTTCTTATGCTACCATTGGGAGTTTGGCCTCTAGGCCAAATTGCACTTGATCTTTTGCTATTTTGCAGGGGAAACATCTTCAAAATCATCGCCAAGAAGTTTGGGGGTGATTGATACTCATCTACAAGGCTGCCGGAGCACTCTTCACCACCGCGCCAAAGCCCCTTCGGCGAGAACCGCTTCATAGTGAACCACTCCGCGCCTGAGCACCCTTCGCCGTCGCGCCGAAGCCCTCTTCGGCAAGAACCCTCCGTAGTAAATTGCTCCACACCGGACCCCACGGTGCTGAAGCCCGGAGACTGCTTCGCACCAGAACGCCGAAGCCACCTTCGGTGACCCCTTTGAAACAGAACGTCGAGGCCCCCTTCGGCGATACATCGCATCACCAGTCCGACCAGGGAGTATACCTTTGGTCTGACCGCCATTTCATTACAGATCAGAATCGGCCCTATGCCGGAGGGTTTGTTCAGGTTTTACTGTTTTTAGTTATTTTCTCATACATCGGCTAATCGAACTTTATTTCTTAATATTTGTTTGATTACCTGGTGACTCTGTTACCCTTACAACCGTTAAGGATTTGTCGGAACGTGACGTCAGCGCCGTGTCACGCTTAGGTTTATCCCTAACTATCCGCATGCTTCTAGATCATCGAACTGACCCAAGTGTGGGGGCACGTTTTCGTGTCAATAGCTACCTTATCCCACGCTGCCCGCACCTCCTGCTCCCACACACCCACATAGGCCCGACTATGTCCCGGATCGCAAGCCACCACGAGAGGAGCCACATGGCCAACACCACGATATACCACCGCATGTCGCACACCCGCATGAGAGACGAGTAGGCAGGAGGCATAGATGACTTTGACGAGCGGATTCATGCACTATTTAGAGAGTGTATAGGTTGGACACCTAGAGGTCAGGTTAGGGTTTATCACAAGTCGTACCCTAATAACTTTGACACCATCCAGTACCCGCGCGGCTTTAGGTTTCCTGAGTTTACAAAATTTGATGGCGAAGGTAGCAAGACCACCCTATAGCACATAGGCTAATTCCTAGCACAATGTGGCGAAGCTAGTGGGTCGGATGCTTTGAAGCTTATTGTTGACGCAGAAATGGGCCCCCGCACTTGGGCCGGTTCGACATCCAAAAGTATCGCAATGATACCGACGCCGTGATCCAACTACCCTGTATATTGACAAGGGATTTGGAGTCGCTAGGCAATCAGATAAATAATCAATATTTTAATCCAATTGGACGAAAAGTACTAGTAGCAATGTAAATAGTAACAAAATGATAAAAATACCTAGAATCGGCCAATTCGGAGGCCGATTCAGAGTAACAGCGGAGACTAGTCTGAAGGGTCCCTAGGGCACCTTTATGCCTCAGGCCCGGTCAGACCGGAGGTACAACCTCAGTCAGACCAGGGGTTGCGAAGGGGCTCCGGGGGAAGTCCCGAAGGTAGCTACGAGGTGGGCTCCGGCGTGGTGCGGAGGGTCCTGGTCCGACCGATGGAGCACCCCTGGTCGGACCGGCGAGGCAGGCTTCGACGCGTACAGGCTCTGGCGTGGCGCAATGCGAAGGGGCTTTTGGAGCAACCTCTGGACTCCGGCGCAGCGTGGTGTGGAGGTCCTCGGTCAGACCGGTGAAGTGTCGTCGGTCTGACCGGCTGTTGCCGACAATGGCGTGATGAGGTCCGGTCAGACCGGGATCTCAACGCCGTTTGGACTGAAGTAACAGATCGGATCTTCCCAACTTCGGTAGTCAAAGCAAACGATCTTCAATCGCCTCCAAACATTGCAGATGCATTTAGGAAGGCAATTGATCTGCAAAGATAATAAGAGATCAAACACAATTCGGCCAGAGGGCTGAATTGCCGTGTAGGGCGCTAAAAACCGATAAAAAGGATAGCAATCCGTTACATGGATTAACGGGAGGTTCACAAGCGAACCAGCAAGGGTTACCATGATTACGGACATGGCAGACGGAGGGTTTTCAAGCAAACCCACGAAGATGCGGAAAGTAAAGGAAATAAACGCGATTCAAATCTAGGGCTTTGGATTTTTGGACTGGAGAGAGAGCTTTGAATCGGCCTTGCCCCTAATATTTATAGGGGGGTGGGCTGGTTATCCCTGGCTAGAGAGAGAGAGAGTAAGATGCGTCCAAAAATCTGTTAGGATAATATTTGGGTACAAATAGCTCGAATCCTCCTCGGATCCATATTCTGAACCCTGGCCAGTCTGACCGAGCCCATCGGTCCGGTCTGACTAGACCTGGCTGGTTGGATCGGCCTACCATTGCCGGTCAGACCGGCCTTTGCCAGGTTTGACATATTTTCGGTCAAAAATACCATTTTTCAGTATTTGCATAGTTTGACCATTAATGCCATTTTTTGCTATAAACACTTATATTGTTATCTCTATCGCTTTCTGGCACCACTTTCACTTGGTTTTCGGAGTTACCTCTGAACTCCATACATACTTGGGCCCAGTTGGAGAAGAAGGTCCATGATTATTTTTACACTAGGGAAACCAAGCTTAGACTTTCACACATGACATCGGTTAGATAGAAAACTAGTGAGAGTGTTTCCGATTACATTAAGCGTTTTAGGAACACTACAAACCGATGATTTACTTTGAACATTTCTGATAGAGACTTGGCCGACCTAGCTTTTAATGGTCTTCACTCTGAACTTAAGGAGAAACTGGATGGCCAAGATTTCTTTTATGTTAGTCAGGTTCTACAGAAGGCTCTGGTTCAGGAAAGCCAAGCCAAAAGTAGAATGTGAAACCAAGTGAGGTCGCACTGTGGTTTTTGTCTTTTTGATAAGTGATTGACAAGGTTGATTGATTTGGAGTGATGAGTGAGTGGTGGTTTGCTTGCATCGATGGGATCTATGTGTGAGTGAAGAGTGTATGCCAAGGGGTTCGGTGTGCGTCGCGTTTCTTGTTTTGGCTCATCTCATGTGTGCAGGGTGGAGATGCAAACGAACTGTCAACAGTGGCTGATCAAGGGTCAAGCGGGGAGCTCGATGCCAGAGGATCAAGGAGGCCGGATGAAGATGGAGATGATCTCAGGAGTGCACGAGGAGATAGTGCAAGATATGGATGGACGGATGGTCGAGATAGCGTGATGACCAAGTCAGCGAAAGGGAGGATAGTGCAAGTGATCAGACGGCTCGAGGGAATCAAGAGCGGGAGAGACTTGTTGGCGGTTGAGTTCGTGGATTGGCGTCACATGTCTGGGTCTGCATGACGATTATGATTGCATACACTGTCGTGTCAGTTGAGCATGAGTTCAGACTCCATAGCCAGCAATGATTTTCACTCTGCCACTCTGAATTTCTTCGTCTCTGCACTAGGACGAACACCTGTGAAGGAATGTTGTCACAGAATGATTTTTCCGGACATTGTTTCTAGTTTTTAGTTTATTCTTGTCGTGATGATTTGTCTTGATTTGGGTGCATGCACATGGTTGGTGGTTTTTGTAGCTTTTTGGCTATGTTTCTACTAGAGGCATCCACCACAAGACAACAATTCAACGCTCATCGGCATCCTGTTCCTTGTTGTTTTTCTTCTGGTTCTTTGTTTTCTTCATCTAATCAAGTTCTGGCAGTTTTCGGCAGTGTTAGGTACTGGTGCTCCGAAGCACTATAGCAACGAGTATTGTAGCACCTATTATTTCTCTATTGTTCTTCGATTTACTGATTAGGTTTCAGTCGGTTTTTTACTTTCTTTTTTTTGCACTAGCACTGCTCGGCCGGATTATGTTCCTGGTTTTCACCCCCTGTGCGCCACAGCAAGCGCTTGGGTGATCGAGCAATTACAGTGCTCTAGCAGAAGGCATTTGCTTTGGTTTTAGTTTCCCGTTGAATTTACGTGTAGTGCTAGTGATCTCTCAGATTGTTGCACCATATTATATTTGACAAGAGAGTGATAGCACTTGCTTTTCTTGGATTCTGCTGTGTTAATCCTTTTTGCTTCCACTTGTTCATTGAGAGGAGCTTGGGTGTTTAGAAAAGGCCATAAATTCGCAAGAATTTGTTGAGGCGCCAATTCACCCCCCTCTACTCGCCTGTTCCGGTCCCACAATTGGTATCAGAGCCGGTTAGATCACCAGTTAACCTTAACTAGTTTGTGATTCTCTGGTGACATGGACAAGAATACCAAGATTCTGGTATTTGATGGTCATGATTTTGCCTATTGGAAGGTGCTCATGGAGGCTTACCTACTAAGCCAAAGAAGTGCAATTTGGGACATTGTTGATTCCCGATATGTGATTCCTGAAACACGCACAACTCATGCTAAAAATAAATATACAATTGTAACAACAAGGCAAGAAATATATTGTTCATGAGTCTGAGTCGACATGAGTTTGATAGGGTCCAGCACCTACGAACTACACGTGAAATTTGAATGACATTGAAAATATTTCATGAGGGCAATACCCAGATTAAGGCTAGGCTCCAAAGCTCAAATATTCAAGAATATCAAATGTTTGTGCAAGGCCCTAGTGAATCGGTAGATGCCATGTTTGCTCGTTTTGATGGAATTGTGAGCAACTTGCGCTCCACTAGGACTTTATCTTACTCTGATCATGATACAACAATCAAACTTCTCTATGCTCTCGATCATAGCATATGGGAGGTGAAGATCTCTAGTATCGAGGAGTCGGCAAGTTACGACACATTGACGTGCGACGAGCTCTTTAGTAAGCTCAAGTCCACCGAGATTGCCAAGCCATCTCGTCCAGGATTTGGAGACTCTTTATTGCCTTCAAATGCTTTACTTTTCAGTCCTGGCAGTGGTACATCATTTGGAGGAAACTTTTCTAGTGGTTCTAGAGTTTGTGCTTTTTCTGGTGGTTTTGACTTATCCTCCCTAGTCTCTGTCACAAAAGAACAGGTGGATACTCTAGATGATGAGGAGCTAGCTCTCATTGTCAAGAAGTTCACCCACTTCTAAAATCGTAGACGAGATCAGAGGAAAGGAGGGTCTCAGGGATGTTTTGAGTGTGGAGATCTGGCTCACATAAAAACTAATTGCCCTAAACTGAAACTGAAAAATAAAAATGAACACAAGCACCAGAAGTGGAACAAAAAGCCTTTCTTTAAAGGGAAGCGCGACAAGGTGGGTAGGAAGGTAGTCAGAGCTTTTGTGGTTGCCCTCAGCGACGTGGACACTTGATCAAGCGAGGAGCCAAACTCAGAGGAGGAGGAGCCTCCCAAAAAGGAGGAGAAGAAGAAAATGGACTTCACCGGCCTTTGCTTCATGGCCGACAGCATCCATAGCAGCGACAAGCTCGACACATCTGAAGTATATCTATCCCATGACCAACTTCTTGTTAAGAATGATGAATTACATGATGTTGTTTGTTCTCAGGATAGATTACTTAAACTTGCTGCTAAAGAACAAAAAGAACTAAAATTTAGACTTGAAACTATTTCCACTGGACATGCAATTTTAAAATCTAAGTCTGATGATGCTGAATGTGAGTTCTTTCTTGTTGTTATGAGTGAACTTGCTCAGTTGCGTTTTACACATGCTCAAATTGTTGAAAAACTTGAAATTACTCAAAAGCAGATTTTGGAGGTGGAGTCTAGTCCTATTGTCATCAACAAATGCATGAACTATTCCTTACTTGTTGAAAGCATTAATTTGAGAGATAGTCATGTTGATGAACTTAAGGCTAGATTGGAGAGGCTGAGTGTTCTAAGGATGTGCAGCTGGTGTGTCCCACCTGCATCACCCTTAAGGACCAACTCAACTTTGCTAGAGAGCAAGTCGAACAACTTAAATGTGAAAATGATTATCTTCTATCCCTTGTGGAAAATGCACTGAAGGAAAGGGTAGGATGAATTTGCTTTTGGCTAAAACAAAAATGTGTGCTAACAGGGCAGGGTTAGCTCTAGGGTTCGGATATGAAAGAACCACTCCAAATACTTCGAGCAAAATTGTGTTCACTCCACCCACTACCCTTGAGAAAGAAAGAGCCCAGTTAGACAGCACACAAACAGCCCAGAATTCTACTAAATCTACTAAGATAGCCCTACCTCCACCAAAGAAAACTCCTCAGCAAAAACAAAAAAACCATGAGATTTGCGCCTGAGACTATGAAACCAAGTGAGGTAGCAATGTGGTTTTTGTCTTTGTGATGAGTGATTGACAAAGTTGCTCGATCTGGAGTGATGAGCTGGAGTGATAAGTGAGTGATGGTTTGATTGCATCGATGGGATCAATGGGTGAATGGAGAGTTTGTGCCGATGGGATCGGTGTGCGTCGCATTTCGTGTTTTTGCTTGTCTCATGTGTGCAGGGTGGATATGCTAACCAACTATAAATGGTGGGTGATCAAGGGTCAAGAGGGGAGCTCGATGCTAGAGGATCAAGGATGCCTGGTGAAGTTGGAGATGATCCCAGGAGTGCACAAGGAGATAGAGCAAGACATGGACAGATGGATGGTCGAGACAGCGTGACGATCAAGTCAGTAAAACGGAGGCTCGTGCAAGTGATCAGGCGGCTCGAGGGGATCGAGAGCGGGAGAGACTTGCTGGCGGTCGAGTTCGCAGATTGGCATCACATGTCGGCGATCGAGGAGGCTTTGTCAGTTTTTGCTGAAAACCGTCACATATCAAAATGTTTTTAATTACAATAAATAGGAGTTAATTTTTCTGTTTAGTAGTATAGATTAAGTGTAATCTTTTAGTATTTTTTGGAATTTTCAAATTCTGAAAAAAAAAATATTAAAAGAATAGGGTCAATGTTGTAATAAATTAGCAGTGTACATTAATGTATTTTTTAGAATTGATAATTCTGAAAATACATTATGACATTTAGGTAAATACTCTCAACTTTAACCCTAATGGTATTTTGGGGATTACTTTAATGGGCTAGCCTATATAAAGGACACCATGCCTAAGGGTTAGGGATGCTTTTTCTATCAAACCAGAATTTTATTCCTTCCATTTTTGCTGCCTATTACTGCTCATTTAATTCTGTCAAGCTTTTGTTGCCTTGCATCTAATTCAGCAAAAGGATTACACTGTTCATCATCTTCTATTTACTTGTACTGTGGTTTTTGTCGTGAGGATCCTGTGCCTTTTTCAACAGTGTTTTTCTTGTTCTGATTACAGTGCCGCCACAACTTTTCATGGCTTCTCTACTTTTTGTTTCTTGACAAACTTCCACTGTTGTTAATCAACCTTTGCAAGGTTTTCTATTCCAGATTTTTATTCACTTTTCTTGCTGCCACCGATTGTTCTATCGCCCGTGTTCTTTTTGTCGGCGGGTGAACAGCGCTATGCACTAAAGCTCCTGAGCCACCGCCACAACTCATCTATTGATTCTCTGCTGTTGTGTTTTTTCCTGATCCAAATTCTTGATTATCTTCCACTTCTGAACTCATTTTATAAACTTTTCACTGCTGATTCTATGATCCAAAAGAGTACAGTCTCAGAGTTTGGATCTGTTCTGTTCAAGAACAAGAACAACATCGCCATGTTAATTTTGTTCTTTTGGTATGATTTGTTGAGCATGCGGTAGAAACTTCATCCTGGATCATCTACACTCTCCTGCATCTACTAAACACCAGGTACGGCTTGAAGCACATCCTCTCTAAATTTTTGATCTCTTGAGTAAGAGTAGTTGGCTTTTCTGTGTGTTCAGTATTCTGTTGAGTTTCTTCTTGAATCTCTCAACTACTGAAGATCAAAAACAGCTACATACTGGTTTTGTTTGTTATCTTCTGTTCAAATTGATGCAAATGTGCCTTCATATGTGACAAAAGAACTAGCACCGGCACAAAGTAAATAACCGTTTGAGAGGTTCCTTCTCTGAATATTATTTATGTTGCTCACTGCTTATGCTGTTGTTTTGACAGTTAGCACAGTTATTCATCATCAGATGTCAAGCACAAAGTGCATTGCTAAATCATTCTTGTTGTGACAACTTGTGTGACAACTTGTGATTTGATTCATTGTTCTGATTGGTGCATAAACTCTTGAATTAATTTCTCTCTAGGCATCTCTGACTCTTATTTACTTTCTAGAGAAACTTTTGGTTCATTATCATTCACTTTTGTAGTATATTCCTTAATCTGTCTTGAACACTTGCTATACTTGAAGAAAGTTATACTCGTATCAGACCTTCCAAGAAGCAATACTTTAACTGATTGAATCTATGTTTGATTCAGCCAACAATTCTATCTATCCTTGATTAAAATTGTAATTGTCTGTTTGGTTATTACTTCTGAAGGTGAATGTCATCTGATTCATTGTGTCTTTGCTATGAACATAGTTTATGATAAGTATCTAATCATCTTTTCATGAACAAGTAATCTGTCTTGTAATCTCTGGTGTGTAAATCTGGATGATCAATCATCACAGTACTGATTTGTGATCAATTTGCTCTGAAGTATTTTGCATATTTTGATCTTGATTGAATATGTGCATACAACTATTTGACACTATTGAATATCATCTACTAGTGTCAGGTTGAAGCACCAATTGAGTAATTGTTGTTGAATTTGTCTTTAAACTCAATTCTGAAACTTCTGAACTTTGTCGGCAAACCATCAGTCGATAGCTCCTGGTGGTAATTGAATTGCTAAAATAGAAGCTCTAGTTCGGAGAACCAAATACCGATAGAATAGATCGACATTCCAAACTCTAATTTAGGAAGAATTTTTAATTTGTTTTGATTTCAGTTCTGGTTTTGAATTGTGAGTCTCAATTTAACTTCTGAAATTTTAGAGGAGCATTGGGTGTTCTGAATAGGCCATCTTTTTCACGAGAATTTGTCAAGGCGCCTATTCACCCCCCTCTAGTCACCCAATCCGATCCCACAATTGGTATCAGAGCCGGTTAGATCACATGTTGCCCTTAACCGGTTTGTGATCCTTGTGGCGATATGGACAAGAATTCTAAGATTCCGAAGTTTGATTGTCGAGACTTTGCTTATTAGAAGGTGTGCATGGAGGCTTATCGACTAAGCCAAGGAAGTGCTATATGGGACATTGTTGATTCCCAATATGTGATTCTTGAAACTCGCACCTCACAAATTGAGAAGGAACAATATGATTGTAATAGCAAAGCAATAAACATATTGTTCGTCAATCGGAGTCGCCATGAGTTTGATAGGGTCCAGCACCTACGAACTTCACGTGAGATTTAGACTACTTTGAAAACCTTTCATGAGGGCACTACTCAGATTAAGGATAGGAGGCAAAGCACATATAATCAAGAATATCAAATATTTTGCAAGGCCCTGGTGAATTTGTAGATGCCATGTTTGCTCATTTTGATGTGATTGTGAGCATCTTGCGCTCCACTGCGACTTTAGCTTATTCGGACCATGATATAGCTATCACACTTCTCTATGCTATTGATCGTAGCATATGGGAGCTGAAGATCTCTAGTATTGAAGAGTCGGCATGTTTTGACACTTTGACTTGCAATGAAATCTTTAGTAAGCTTAAGTCCACCGATATTGCCAAGGCATCTCGTCCAGGATTTGGAAACTATTTGTTGCCTTCTATCGCTTTAGTTTCCGGTCATGGTAGTGTTACCTCATCTGGAGGGATTCTTTCTGGTGGTTCTAGAGTTTGTGCTTATTCTGGTGGTTTTGACTTGTCCTCTCTGGTCGCTGTCACAAAATAACAGGTGGACACTCTAGAGGTTGAGGAGCTAGCTCTCATTGTCAAGAAGTTCACCGATTCCACAATGATAGACGAGATCAGAGGAAAGGAGGGTCTTAGGGGAAGTGGAACAAGAAACCCTACTTTAAGGGGAAGCACGACAAAGTGGCTAAGAAAGTAGCCAGAGCATTTGTGGCCGCCCTCAGCGACATCGACAGTACATCATGTGAGGAGCGAAGCTCTGATGAAGAAGAGCCATCCAAGAATGAAGAAAAGATGGAGAAGAAGAAAATGGACTTCACCGGTCTTTGCTTCATGGCCGACAGCATCCATAGCAGCGACGAGCTCGACACAGCTGAGGTATATCTATCCCATGATCAGCTTCTTGTTCAGAATGATTAATTACATGATGTTGTTTGTTCTTAGGATAGATTACTTAAACTTGTTGCTAAAGAACAAAAAGAACTAAAATTCAGCCTTGAAACCATTTCCACTGAACTTGCAATTTTAAAATCTAAGTTTGATGATTCTGAATGTGAGTCCTGTCTTGTTGTTATGAGTGAACTTGCTCAGCTGCGTTTTACACATGCTCAAATTATTGAAAAACTTGAAATTACTCAAAAGCAGCTTTTGGAGGTGGAGTCTAGTCCTGTTGTCATCAACGAATGCATGAACTTCCCTTTACTTGTTGAAAGCATTAATTTGAGGGACAAACATGTTGATGAACTTGAGGGACAACACACTTTCAGCAAGACATTCACAAGCTGAGCACATCTGTACTTCCTTAAAGATTTCAACCAAAAAACAGTAAGAGCAACCTTTGATTCAAACATTAGAAAACTTTATACAGTTCTAGAAACAGAATTCTTTCAAGATAACCTTGTACTCCAACTAATACCTAAAGTAGCAACAGCAGTAATCATGAAGAGATGTTGTTCTGAATTTTTGATAACCGAATGAAACAAAAAAATCAGACTTAAAGCAACCAATGTTTCGGATGGGCAATAGTATCAACAGACTCCAAGTTTCAGAAGAAGAGCAACAATTCATACCTTGTGATTTATACTTCATCAATTCTTCTGTTCAAATACTCAACATATACAGTAAAATGTTGAGTATTTGAACAGAAAACTTGGAGTATTTGCCATGAACATAGTTTATGATAAGTATCTAATCATCTTTTCATGAACAAGTAATCTGTCTTGAAATCTCTGGTGTGTAAATCTGGATGATCAATCATCACAGTACTGATTTTTGATCAATTTGCTCCGAATTACTTTGCATCTTTTGATCTTGATTGAAAATGTGCATACAACTATTTGACACTACTGAATATCATATACTAGTGTCAGGTTGAAGCACCAATTGATTAATTGCTGCTGAATTTGTCTTTAAACTCAATTCTGAAACTTTTGAACTTTGTCGGCACCTATTCACCCCCCTCTAGTCGCCCAATCCGATCCAACAGAGACCCATACTTATACCGCCAAGAGAGTGTATCTTTGTTCTTATTGTCAGCGGGTGTGTTATTTGATTGGGTTTTTCTTTCGTCGTATCAAGGATGAACGAAGTTCTTTTGCGATGAACTATCAGGACATGCATTACCCATCTTTAGGTATGCATGAGTCTGCTTTTCAATCTTATTCTGATTTTGAGGCTCCCTATGGTCCCATGTGTAGGACTAAAAGTAGCGACCAGAGGGGGGGGGTGAATGGGCGCCTAAAAAATTCTTTCGAATTAATGGCTTTCTCCCAACACCCAATGCACCTCAACAGGTAATCAGCAGAAATGCACAAACCAAAACAGTGAAAATAATCTAGCCTAAAAACAACCAGTGTCCTGAACGATAAGACACCATAAAGTGTTCAAAGGAAAATTAACAGCACATTCAACTCACAAACATTTCAAGCAATTTAATCCTAGAGCAAGCAGAAATGAGAAGAAAGCTTACTGTTCAAAAGTTGTCTCCTGTTTGATACTTGACAAAGCCTGCGTCTCTTGTGCTGTCGGAGCCTATACACCTAGCCTCCAAAGCGAGCAAGCTTCGCAGCCGAAGCCTGAAGAACCCGAACTGCCAAGAGCTTCACTACAGCCTCCGGAGATTGCTTTGGCAATGCAACAACGAAGCCTGTGCGATTTAATCCACCAGGCCCACGCAATCAGTCATCGAAGCATGCATGATGAGGCATATATTTTCTTCCTGTGAAGCCTGCGATTGAATCAGTGAAGCCCCTCCGCACGTCACACGGAGCTTTGCCACTAGTACACGCCTCATGCACTAGCCTAGCGCCTAGGATGTCAGGCTACTATTGACAAACGCACACACAGATCACCGCGCCTCTGTGGCTTGAGCCCTACGCGTGCTGCGACCTTGGGCACCGAGTGCTACCGAGCATGGTCTCCAAGTGTTGCACGCCAGCTGACCAAAAGCAATCTGCAGTGCTTGGCGCAGACCTCAGGTACGCCTTGTGAAGCACACCGCCTAGGAACTTCACGTCGACAAGAAAATTTCAACCGAGCCGCTTGCTTCAGCACATGGTGCTTCCTACACGCAAAATGATGCAAAGGTGGAAGAAATTAGGCCGAAGAAGAAAGCTTCGAAGGTGGAGGCCTGATGTGAAATGGTGGCAGTGCAATCACAGAGAGAAAGATTACGGTGGAAGAGGAAATGCTAAGAGTGGTTGAACTTAGATTTTCTTCAATTGATTGAGTTAACCCTAACCCTAGGGATTGGGGCCCTATTTATAGGCAACCCAATAGACTAGAAAAAAACCAAAACACCCTTAGGGTTTATATAGACGCTGAAATTAAAATGGAAAACACCAACATGCCCTTAAGATTTTTTACAGACTCGACTAACACAGACTGTGGGCCTAAAGGCAAAATAGTAAAAACCTAAATAAAGTTAACTTGTCCTGATGTAGAGCTTTTGTAGCAGCTACGGCTTCGCCTCAAAACAGTCAAATATGAGATCAACGATCATCAGTTTTGTGCCGAAATTGACAAAGCGTCCAATGTCTTCACACTGGGCACCTGGATTGGGCTGGCCCGATTCCGCGACTCCCTCAGCTTGGCAATCACTTGCCGCCCATGTACCTTAGTCAATCCCGATCAACAGACTAGTGGATCCTCTGTCGCACCTAGCCCATGTACTCGGATTGGGCCAGCCCGACTCCGTGGCCCCTCTGCCCGGTAGTCGCTTGCTACCCGTGTACTTGAGTCACACGCGGCCTAGACACGGTAGGTCTTCATCTTCTCTCCATGTCCTCTTGACTTCCATTGACAATCACTCATCACATCTAGAGCCATGAGGCCCATGCTGTTCAACATGACTCCTCAATCTCCCCCTTGATGAGTGCATTGTCAACACTCACTTCATCAGCTCTTCAGAACCTGCAAGCACATGTGAAAACATGAAAAACAAAACAAAAGAAGATAGAAAGAAGAAAATAAAAAAGTTTAACCCTAATGACCAAAAGCCGAACAAAAGCCAGAACACGGTCATTGTGGTTAACCAAAAACTCAAAATGAGTGCAATCTCTAAATTATCAACAAGGATATCCAAAGAGTAAGGGCAAAAGAGACTAAAACTCCCACTGAAACAAATCCCAGAGAAAGCCAAAACTCCCCCTAAACTCTTCTAAAAGATCAAGTAACCCAAAATTTCTCCCCCTTGTTGACAATTGGACTCATCAAGTGAGACTAAATGCACTCTAAAAAGACACAGACTCAAACTCCCCCTGAAATGAAGCTCGCCCTCAAAATATGCAATGAATGCAACTAGGGTGCAGGTGGAGTGTAAAAAGCATGCTTCTCAGATATGATTGACTGCAATTACAACATCTAGCAAGTATAGCAAAAGTAATATTGTCTAAGACACATGGCATGATCAGTGCAATAGATGATATCCAAAGAAAGTCATTAGCACACATTTTTCGATTTTTGCAAACAAAAACATCACCACATTTTCTAGTCGACAAGCAAGGTAAGACATGAGATGCAAAGGCTAGCTGATATCTACCAAGATAAGCATTGCCCAAAACAAAGTGCTTCAGCAAACTTGTTATCTTTTTAATTTTCAAGCTTTTTCTTTTCCTTTTTCATTTTTGCCAGGGGTTATTTGCATGTCAACCTTATGCTAACCGATGAAGTCAAGCCTAGGCCAGAACTGGACCATCAGAAGCTTAAGACATTGGTCTTGGCATACATTACGTTGTCCTAGTTCATACCAAAGTGCTATGGTAAGCAGTCCAGAACAATGCAATGCGACAAAGCCAACCCACCTGGATCTTTTCAAATTATGCATAGAAAGGCATGGATTTTTCATTTTTCTGATTTTTTCTATCATTTTTATAGCACATTTTCCATGTTTAAAGCATATAGATGTCCAAGTTGCATATCTGCATCTAAGTGAGGAACTAGCTACCAGGCATGTAAAAGATAGCAGAAGCACTCAGCCTATACATGCTAGTTACTAGAAGCAATGGTGATCATTTTTTTCAATTTTAAAGCATAAAAGCCATGCATATGACAGATATCAGACATATCATGTGAACTGAAGCAAAGCATGATCATCAACAGGTATTCAAAAGCATATACTAGCTAGAGCAAGTAAAGCAGATCAATCATATAACAGAAGCAAACTCAAAGTGTGATATGTGAATATGCATGATATGAACTCACACAAAAAGACTCAAGAAAGAGTAAAGAAGAAAGAAAACTGACTCAAAATATCCTAAAAACGATACACAACTCCCAAATCCCCTCGCAAATGCTCAAAGGTAGACTGATCTAGGGGTTTGGTGAAAATGTTAGCCAACTGATGATGAGTATCAACATGAACAAGGTCAATGACACCTTTCTGATATTGATCCCTCAGAAAGTGAAAGCGCACATCGATATGTTTGGTTTTTGAATGAAGACATGGGTTTTTCCCTACACTAATTGCGCTGGTGCTATCACAAAACAAGGGAACTCTGGCAGGGAAGAACAACCCAAAATCTCACAACGTGGAAATCATCCAAACCAACTATGAGCGGCAGCTAGCAGCAGCTACATACTCAGCCTCTGTGGTAGAAAGCGCAACTCCAGATTGTTTTCGAGAAGACCAAGAAACAAGCGAAGACCCGAGAAACTAGCAAGTACCGGAAGTTGGCTTGCGATCCAGCCGGGACCCACCAAAATCAGCATCGGAAAAGCCAGATAAATCAAGAGACAATGATGCTGAATAGAAAAGACCTAGATCAGGCGCATAGGTAAGGTACCTAAAAATGTGCTTGACAACCTACTGATGAGATGCACGTGGTGAAGACTAGAAGCGCATGCACAATCCCACAGTGAACTGAATGTCTGGTCTAGTCACCATCAAGTACAGCAGTGATCCGATCATCCCTCGATACTCTCTCTCGTTGACCTTGACGTTGCTTTTGTCCTTGTCCAGGCCCCCAGATGTACCCATTGGGGTCATCTGAGGCTTTAGCTCTCCACCAAAGTCAAACTTCTTCAGCATGTCCCGCGTGTACTAGCTCTGGTGGATGAAGATGTCGTCCTTGGTCTGCTTGATCTGGATCCCTAAGAAGTACTTGAGATCACCCATGAGGCTCATCTCAAACTCATTGTGCATCTGCTCAGAAAACATGGACACAAGCTCATTAGTAGAACCACAAAAAATAATGTCATCCACATAAATCTGAGCAATCAAGAAGTCTGAGCCAACTCTGAGCAAGAAAAGAGTCTTGTCCACAAAACCCATCACAAAGCCACTCCCTAACAAAAACTTCTTTAAACGGACATACCAAGCCCTGGGGGCTTGCTTCATACCATATAAAGCTTTCTGCAACTTGAAAACATGTCGAGAAAACTTAGGGTCCTCAAAACCGGGGGATTGCCTAACATAGACCTCCTCCTCTATGTACCTGTTCGGAAAAAGCATTCTTGACATCTATTTGAAAAAGTTTAAAATCTTTAGAAACAGCAAATGCCAAAAGAATGCGAATGGACTCAAGACGGGCAACAGGGGCAAAGGTCTCCTCAAAATCAATACCCTCTTTCTAGCAAAAACCCTGGGCAACTAGTCGAGCTTTGTTGCGCACCACAACCCCAACTTCACCTTGCTTGTTCTTAAACACCCACTTGGTGCGTATGGGGAGCATCCAGGTGGCAGCTCAACCAGTGTCCAAACCCGATTGCGAAAATTTGAAAATGATCACTGCTTAGTCTAGAAACTAGCATGAATAGGTAGAGTGCATTTTCTATCTTTTACATACCTGGTAGCTAGGTTCTTTTCACTTGGATCCTAATACGCAACTTGATCATATCAAAAATATTATGCTGAAAATTAAAAAATAAAAAAATAAAAATGAAAATGGTTGATATTCATGTCGTTTTATGTTGATTTTGAAAAGATCCAGGTGGGTTTTCTTTGTCGCACTACTTTGTTCTGGACTGCTTACCATAGCACTTTGGTATGAACCGGGACATTGAAGTGTATACCATGACCATTGCTTTAAGATTCTGATGGTTTCAACCTATTCTTAACTTGGTCGATTAGCATAAGGTTGACATGCAAATAACCCCTGGCACTAAAATGAAATTTTTTTTAAAAAAAACAAAAGCTCGAATGGATTGCATATCAAATTTATTGAAGCTCCTTTTACTGGGATATACTTATCTGGTTAGTATTTGATTAGCTTTTGTATCTCATGCCTTGCCATGTCTAGTATGCTAGTCTAAGTGGTGATGCTTTTATTTGCTAAAATCTAAAAATTCTTGCTCATACGTTTGTTTAGATAGTATTCATCTGAGTATTTCATACAGTACTTTTAGACCATATTCAAGGCAAATGCTTGTTTGTACTGTAATTGGAGTTGCTCATGTTTCAGAAGCTTGCATTTGTACTCTACCCTCATAACTCTCTTTGCGTCATTTTTATCACCTTGATGCTTGCATTGCCAAAGAGGGAGAAATGATTTACATGATGTTTTTGCTTAGTTAAGGGGGAGAAATGACTTTTATGATGCATTGATTCTTTTGCCAAAGATGAGGAGAATGTTTTGCATGAGTTTTTGCCAAAGGGGGAGATCTTTTATCAAGTGACATGTTTTGACTCTTTTCTGAGTTTTTATGGTCACTTGTGCGCTAAACTTGAAACTTTCATTATGTTTCTTTTTGGAGTTCGTTGTCAATGCACTCATCAAGGGGGATATTATGAAACCAAGTGAGGTCGCACTGTGGTTTTTGTCTTTGTGATGAGTGATTGACAAGGTTGATCGTTTTGGAGTGATGAGTGAGTGGTGGTTATCTTGCATCAATGGGATCGATGTGTGAGTGAAGAGTGTATGCCGAGGGGTTCGGTGTGCGTCGTGTTTCTTATTTTAGCTTGTCTCATGTGTGCAGGGTGGAGATGCTAACCAACTATCAACGGTGGGTGATCAAGGGTCAAGCGGGCAGCTCGATGATAGAGGATCAAGGAGGTTGGGTGAAGATGGAGATGATCTCAGGAGTGCACGAGGAGATAGAGCAAGTTATGAATGGATGATCGAGACAGCGTGACGACCAAGTCAACGAAAGGGAGGCCAGTGCAAGTGATCAAGTGGCTCAAGGGGATCGAGAGCGGGAGAGACTTGCTGGAGATCGTGTTCGCAGATTGGCGTTTAAATTCCAATAAATAGGAGTTTATTTTTCTGTTTAGTCGTCTAGATTAAGTGTAATCTTTTAGTATTTTTTGGAATTTTTAATTATGAAAAAATATTACAAGTATAGGGTCAATGTTGTAATAAAATTAGGAGTATAGTTTTGTGTATTTTTCAGAATTAATAATTCTGAAAATGCATAAGGGTAATTAGGTAATACTAGTGTAATTAAACTCTAATGACATTTTGGGTAATACCTCTATAGGTTTGCCTATAAAAAAAGGACCCCATGCCTTGGGGTTTAGGGAGAGAAGGGGAGACAGGAATTTTTGGGAGAGTAGAAACCATTTCAGAAATTCATTTTTCCCTTCCTGGTCCTGTTTCTCCGCCGCCCGAGTCACAGGGCACTTCCACCGTTCCTTTTCATCGCCGGCGCCAGGAGCCAGGTGCACTGGTCCTGCCGTTACTGTGTATGGTTTTTTCCTGGAGTTCCTATGCCCGTTTTATTTGCATTGGAGTGGATTTTACTCGTCGGTTTTTCTGCCTTGATTCTGATCGCTGTGTCATTTCACTTGTGTGTGTCCATCCCGCCGGAGGTGGCTGCAGACTTGCATTCTGCTCATGAATGCAAGCATTCTGAATGCATCCTTCCCAGGCCATCATTGCTTCTAGGCATAGACGGCAATAGACTTCTGCACCACTTTAATTAGATTTCGTTGGTTTGTGTGCTACTGTTTTGGTTTGATTACTCATCATCTGGGTATGCACGATGATTAAGATTGCATACAATGTCATGTCAGTTGAGCCTAAGTTCAGACTCCATAGCCAGCAATGATTTTCACTCTGCCACTCTGAATTTCTTCATCTCTGCACCAGGACGAACACCTGTGAAGGAATGTTGTCATAGCATGATTTTTCCGGGCATTTTTTCCTGTTTTTAGTTTATTCTTGTCGTGATGATTTGTCTTGATCTGGGTGCATGCACATGGTTGGTGATTTTTTTAGCTTTTTTGCTATGTTTCTACTAGAGGCTTCCACCAGAATACAACAATTCAACTCTCACCGGCATCCTGTTCCTCGTGGTTTTTCTTCCGATTCTTTTTTCTTCATCTAATCAAGTTCTGGCTGTTCTTCGATTTATAATCAGCTGATTTACTGATTAGTTTTCGGCCAGTTTTTAGTTTCTTTTTTTCTGCACTAGCACTGCTTGGCCAGTTTATGTTCCTGGTTTTCACCCCCTGTACGCCACAACAAGCGCCGGGGTGATCGATTACAGTGCTCCGGCAGAAGGCGTTTGCTTTGGTTTTAGTCTCCTGTTGAATTTACGTGTAGTGCTAGTGATCTCTCAGATTGTCGCACCATATTATATTTAATAAGAGAGTGATAGCACTTGCTTTTCTGGAATTCTGTTGTGTTAATCTTTTTTGCTTCTGCTTGTTCATTGAGAGGAGCTTGGGTGTTTATAAAATACAATAATTCGCAAGAATTTGTGGAGGCACCTATTCACCCCCTCTAGTCGCCTATTCCGGTCCCACAAAAACATTCAACAAGCCTAAGGCCGAGGTGCACGTCATGGAGCACTCCAATGAGGAATCATCGGAGAGCGAGGATGACTTGGCCGACATGTATACTGCATAATGGACTTAGTCCAGAAGGCCCAACCCATTACTTGCACTGAGTTACGGCCGTCTCCTACCAAGAGTCGGCCCAGCGATGTGAAGTATTCTTTTGATGTGACCAAGTGTGATACAATATTTGATTTTTTGTTGAAGAACAAACTCATCAGGTTACCAAAGGATCACGTCATTCCGACTGCCGACAACTTGAAGAAGTGGGCTTATTGTAAATGGCATGATTATCATTCCCATTCTACTAACGATTGCAATGTTTTTCATCGGCAGGTTCAATCGGCCATAGAAGAAGGACGGTTGAAGCTAGATAAAATCCCAAGATGAAGCTCCACCAGGACCCCTTTCCTGTGAACACTGTTGATCTCAATAAGAAGAAGGCGTTGATTCGGCCTGAGTAGGCCGGACCCACTAAGGGGAAGGAGGTCGTGATCGGAGAACCGCACCAACACACGCTCGTGCCGAAGAACCCTAAGGTGGGAGTGTGGAAGGTGAACACTAGTTCATCATCTTTGGTTGTGACTCACAAGAAGCCGAAGGTGACATACGACATGCTACTCCAGAAGCACCAGAAGAGGGCCGAGAAGGCAAGCACTCGGCCAGGACCTCCAATGAAGTCGGACCCTCCTTGGAAGAGTGGGTTCGGCCCATGATGGCCGAGGCCATTGGAGCCACATTTCCCTCCGCCACTGTATTATCTACCGATGGCATAGTAGCCCCCTTTCTACTTTTCGCCTCTCGAGTACCCGGCCCCATATTATATATCTCCATTTGTGCCATCCGGGTTATATAACATGCAGTGTCAGATGAACGATAAGAGCTAATGTCTTCGGCAGACTATCCATCGTGCCACGAGGACGTCCGGAGGCAGTGTCCGACGCCATCATCGTCAAGGTAGGGTCCCAGGAGGTCCCAATCCCTAAAAGGGCCCCCTCGAAGAAAGACGGAGGTGAAACACGGAAGATGAGGATCGTCGGTCTGACCGCAGCCCAACGGCCGGTCGAACCGCTGTCACCATCTCGGTCTGACCGCCCTACTGTGGCCGGTCTGATTGGCCTGTTGTACACACCCGATACCAGTTGGTCACACCGGCCCACCATTGCTTATCCGACCGAGAGAGCCCGGTCAGATCGGTCTGACCGATAGTACACAGAAGTAAAGTTCCACCAAGCGCAAAATTGTCGAGGCTGACCCGGGCGACTCCCATTTAGCAAAAAATTCCAGGAGCGGATTTGTGGCACCCGACACAAAGCCGCATCCTTTATGGGCACCCCCAGGTATGACCATGTCCAAGAAGAGGTGACTACAACGTCTTCGAGCTCAGGAGATGCGCGAGAAGAAGGCCGAGGACGAGCGAGATGCCATGTTTGAGGAGATCTATCCCCGACCAGCAGCGAGATAGGTATGGAAGCCAAAGCCGGTTGCTGTAAAAAACCCGGCTCCTACTACAAGCGACGACGAGGATGACATGATGGACGACGACTACACGCTGGTCTCTGAGGGGCCCACTCCTCAGGCAATGGACATAAATGTTATCGTGGTACCCTCTGAGTTTGCTCTTTCATAGGACGAGGCCGAGGTCGCTCAGTTGAGCCTCGGCCCACGGGAGGCCATTTTCGAGAAGCCTAAGGATACGGCTCGTTACCTGAAGCCTTTTTACGTCAAGTGGCACATCGACTGGAAGCTAATCTCGAGGATGCTGGAAGATGGAGGCGTCACTATCAACTTGATGCCATACTCTTTGTTGAAGAAGCTCGACAAGAATGAAGATGACCTGATGAGGACTAACTTGACGCTTAACGGCTTTAACGGCGAGAGCTCCCAGGCCAAGGGTGTATTTTTTTGGAGCTGACGGTGTGCAAAAAGACGTTGCCAATGGCGTTCTTCGTCGTCGATGTGCAAGGTAACTACAGCGTGCTGATTGGGCATGATTGGATTCACATAAATTGTTGCATTCCGTCTACTTTGCACCAGTTCCTGATTTAGTGGGACGGCGATGATGTAGAGATCGTACCATCTGACACTTCGGCCCAGGATGCTTTGGCTGATGTGTTTATAGACGTCCTCCATGATAAGGTCGAATGTTTGTCGGGTAGAGATCTCTCAGACTATGACTTTGTTAGCGTGTCTGAGGGACTCTTTGTTCCAGTGTCTGTAAAGTCGGCTGGTGTAGCCCGTTTATCTCTAAACTAGTAGTCATGTTTAGTTAGAGTAATCTTGATTCGCTAAAGTCTCATGTGGAGCAATATCGGTCTTATAAAGACGGTATTGCTGAAACCATTTAAGATTTTAGCGAAGTAGAAAAGTTAGGTCAAGGTTTTGCGTCGGCCGATCCTCTAGAAGAGGTCGATATAGGCGATGGTAGTATTCCAAGGCCGACTTTTGTAAATCAAAATTTGTAGGCTGATGAAAAGGTCGAAGTAATAAAGTTGCTTCGGTCGTATGTCGATTGTTTCACATGGGAGTACAATGAGATGCCGGGACTAAGCCATGAGCTCATGGAGCATCGACTTCCTATCAAACCCAAGTTTAGTCCTTATAAATAGCATCCTCGTCGCTTTAATTTGGTCGTGTATGAGCGAGTTAAAGAGGATATAGAACGACTACTCAAGCCTGAATTTATTAGGCCATGCAGGTATGCTGAATGGGTTGCTAACATTGTGCATGTAGAGAAGAAAGGAAGTGGTAAGATTCGCGTATGTATTGATTTCAAGGACTTGAACAAGGCCACTCCGAAGGACGAGTATCCCTTGTCGATAGTCGACATGTTGATCAACGATGATTCAGGACACAAGGTACTAAGTTTTCTTGATGGCAATGCTAGTTATAATCAGATATTTATGGCCGAAGAGGACGTCTACAAGACATCCTTTCGATGCATCAACATGTTCTTGAGCCTCCGCCTGTTGGATGTCGAGACGAGGTACATGTTTTTAGAGCGTTTGTGTTTATCACTTTACTATGCATGTACCAAACTCCGCCACTATCTTCTATCTAGCACATGTATTGTTACTTATCAAATTGATGTCATAAAGTACATGTTGCAAAAGCTGATTCTAAGTGCGAGAATCAGAAAGTCGAATTATGCTTTGATTGAGTATGATTTGGCTTATGAACCTCTGAAGGCTATGAAAGGACAAGTCATCGCAAATTTTATAGTTGATCACCATGTTGATGTCAATTGGATTAGTGATACTGCTTTGATTGAGGTAATACTATGGAAACTTTACTTTGATGGTTTAGCTTGCAAGAATGGCCAAGGTGTTGGAGTTGTGCTCATATCACCCAGTGGTATGAGTTTCGAAACCTTGGCCTGGTTAGAGTTTCATTGTACTAATAATCAAGTTGAGTATGAAGCTGTGTTTCTAGTACTTGAATTTCTAAGCTCCATGGGTATTAAATATGTTCATGCATACGGTGATTCATTATTAGTAGTCCAACAAGTAGCTAAAGAAGCTCAATGTTTTAATGGTTTGCTAAATAGCTACTTGGATAAATGTCTAGACATAATTGCTACTCTTGATGATTTTGAGATTTCACATGTGTCTAGAGAAGCCAATTCAGTAGCAAATGACTTGACTCAGCAAGCATCTAGTTACCAAATTAAAAGAGGTAAATTTTTCGCACAAGAAAAACCGATGCTTGACTTTATTTCAGTACCCGAGTTAGAACACATCGGTCTGACCTTCCTAACATGGCCGGTCTGACCGCAGGTGTTTGGTCGGTCTGACCAGCCATGCCAAGCCAATTTGACTGCCCTGTGCCAGCCGTTTGACAACAGCTGGTCTGACCGGCCCTCTATGGCCGGTCTGACTGCATTGTGTCAGGAGGCTTCGGAGCACGGGGGGCATGTTCAAATTTATGAGTCGAACGCCAATTAAAATGGGGATTTGGTGAGTACTTCAGGAAATCATGATGATGATTGGAGGACTCCAATTATTCAATATTTGAGGGATCCTAGTAAGCTGGTTGATCGGAAAGTTCAGCGGCAAGCATTTAAATTTGTATTACTCGACGATGAGTTGTATTGCTGAACTGTTGATGGAGTACTTTTGAGATGTTTGAATGTTGATCAGTCTAGACTTTTTATGGGTGAAGTACATGAAGGTCTTTGTGGTACTCATCGGTCGACCCAGAAAGTGAGTTAGATGCTCAAAAGAGTGGGTTTTTATTGGCCGACTATGACTGAGGATTGTTTCAAGTAATATAGAGGATGCAAAGCTTGTCAAAGGTTTGGTAATATTCAGCTTACTCATGCATTTTTACTTAATCCTATTATCAAACCATGGTCGTTGTGAGGTTGGGCCTTGGACTTCATCATCCAAATTTATCCTTCCTCTTCAAAAGGGCATCGGTTCGTGTTGATAGCTACATATTTCTTAATTCACCAAGTGGACTGAGGTCGTGCCTCTCAAGAACATGACGCGGAACGAGGTAATTGATTTAATCTTGAAGCACATTATACATAGATTTGGTATTCCACAAACTCTTACTATAGATCAGGGTGCTTTATTTGTTTCTAAAGAAGTATGTGATTTTGTCGAATCTTATGGTATAAAGTTGATAAACTCTTCACCATACTATGCTCAGGCCAATGGTTAGGCCAAGTCTAGTACTAAAACTGGGATCAAGGTCATTAAGAAAAAGATTGAAGAGTTTCCTAAAAGGTGCCATGAAGTGCTTTCTGAGGCATTATGGGCATGTAAAGTTGCAAAGCATGGTGCCACCCAGGAAAGTCCATATGTGTTGGTGTATGGACAATAAGTTGTTAGACCCGTGGAGGTGAATCTTGGCTCATTAAGGTTTCTTAAGCAAGATGGCTTATCGATCGATGAGTATGAAACCCTTTTGAAAGTTGATTTGGAAGAGGTGATTGATAAGAGGTTAAGAGCTCTAGAGGCAATATAAAGAAACAAAAGAAGAGTGGCTAGAGCTTACAACAAGAAAGTGAGACCAAAATCATTTCAAGTTGGTGACTTGGTTTGGAAGACGACTTTGCCTTTAGACACTAAGAGCCCAAAATTTGGTAACTGGTCGCCTAGTTGGGAAGGTCCTTTTAGAGTTATTAAAATCACTCCAGGTAATGCATAATTGCTAGAGTCTCTGCAAGGAGAGCGATTTCGTAGGGCTTTGAATGGTAGGTATTTGAAAAAGTACTTCACAAGTGTGGCAAAATGCTTGAAGTGTCGAACGGCTGATATGGAACATATCGCCCTTAGCTAATTGTGCTTTTGTCTCACTAAAGTTTGCCAAAACGTAGGGGGGCATGTGTTGATAGAAAAAATGGCATTAATGGTCAAAATTATCAAAATATCAGTTTTTGGTAGTTTAACAGAAAAATATGTCGAGACCTCACACAGGCCGGTAAGACTGGCCCAATCTGTATCTGACTCAGATTAGCTGATTTTAGGTCTATTTTATCTCTAATTAATTATTGACAACTTGGAACCCATGTCCAAATCAAAATAGAGCGCAGACACTCATGACCAACCTCTATAAATAGAGGAAAGGCTGATTCAAGGAGCCCCAAAAAAACCCTAAAAGATCCAATCTATTATCTCTTTGAATCATACTTTTACTTTTCAATTTACTTTCTTTCCCTAGATTCAATTCAGCACGTAGATCTTCATGATTTTGCACTGAAATCTCTCCGTCTGATGCGTCGTAATCATGGTAAGTCCTTGTCAGTTCACTCGTGAATCGTCCGTTTCATCCACGTAATGGATTTATATCATTTTATTGGTTTTTATCGATAATTCGGTCTCCTGGTTGAATTACCTCTATTTCTTGTTGTTTTTTGCAGTGTCTCATCACTCCCATCTTCTCCAAGAGGTTTTGTTACAATCCATCCACGGGAATACGGTCGTCGGTGTTGGGGAAGTGGGGAGCTACGCTAGGCAGCAAATTCAAAAATTTTGCCCTATGGCCCTAGGCTCATGTGCGTGTGAGAGCATAGATTGGTACCTTCTAGCACAAGACGCGCTAGGTGCAGCGGAAGAAGATGTTGGAGTAGCACATCTAGCCTCTCCTCGCTTCGTCCTAGTTTTCCTTCGCCGATCCGATCGATAAAGATGACGTAGTCATTCGCATGTAGACGTTCACAAGCGTCGCTGTTGGAGCAACGCCTCCACGGAGTCCACACGTACAGGGATAGGATACCTCCCACGACAGTGTGCTAGCACCGCACGTGAGAGATGGGGATCCTTGACCTCAACATTTGAGATCAAGAATGGAATGAGAGAAATCTTGGGTGGCTAGGTCTAATCTCGGCTTATTGCTTGCCCCTAGACATACTCCTACTTTCCTTATATAGGGCTAAGAGTCATTGGGTCATGCTCTTGCCAAAACCCTAAAAACTGTAACACATCCAATCTGTTTGCCCACATCGGAACTTCCAATCCTGTATCGGAACTTCCGACAAAGTATTTTAGGTCTCCTGATACAGTACAACACACAATAGATCTAATCTTTTATTACCCACCTCGGAACTTCCGATACCATATCGAAACTTCCGATCAGTACAAAATTCCCCGATTTCGAATCAGAAGTTCTTGCTCGTCGGAACTTCCGATACCATATCGGAACTTCCGAAGCAACAATTGCTCTCTATATCAAGACCAGAAATTAACCAAACCTTCCGATACTACCTATCAAAACTTCTGATCCACGAAATTTTCTTGTCCATATCCTTCAATCTCCCACTTGCACAAGATTCAATTCTTTGCATGTTTTAATACATCCCCTTAAGTTTGTGACCCGATAGGATCATACACTAACGACTGTTCACCGGAAACCGTTTCCAACTCACTGATCAATAGCGCTACCTAGCAGCACATATTGACCCTAGAAAGCGTACAAAATCAAATTTTCATGAAACTTGATATACTTAGGCACTAGTCCCTTTACCAAGCGTCGTCAGTCAAGCTCAAGGCGAGATATGTGCCACCCTTGTTGGTTAATTTGACATTTCACTCTATCAAGTATCATATTCAAATCATGACTAACTCCTTAGTCATAGTGGCAGGGCCATGCACTTTTCCAATCCAATACCTCGAGGGGCCCAGAGAATACTCTCTCATTATTAGGAAGGGTAAATTCCATCTTGACCGCTCACATCCCAAGACACGTTTCACAACACACCTGAAAACAACCCTTATTACTACCCTATTACGGAATAGCGTTAGGAAGTATCTAAGTGTGTCCCGGTGGATTCTAGAATCAAATTATGATCTTATGTCCGAGGACTCTACAGGTACACCATTTGAGATGACAACTATTGGCACATAACAATCTCAGCAGTATCTAAAGTGGGTTTGTCCAACAACATATTCACCAACATGTGTCCACATCACTGATTTGAGATCTCAATGTCTATGATCTGTGAAACACAATCATCAATCAGTCAAATGCACTAATCCATGTATCATCATTGTGCCACATGATGAAAAGATTAGGGACCCTTTTGAACAACATGGTTATAAAGCAAATAGTTTGACATAACAAGTCGTACTCATCAATTAAATGCAAACGATATTTATTCAAGGAACAAGATAACATGTATCCTCTTACGTTAACATAGACTCTACTAGCATCTTCCACAAACACATGACTCACTCACGCAAGTATCTAATACCCATGGAGCTCATATGCTCCTCATGCTTGGGCTGTGGAAGAGGCTTCATCAACGGATTCACCATATTCAAATCGGTGTGCACCTTGCAAATCTTCACATCACCTCTCTCAATGATCTCGCGGATCAGGTGATATCGCCGAAGTATATGTTTGGGTTTCTAATGTGATCTAGGCTCCTTGGCTTGCACAATGGCACCACTATTATCACAATAGAGGTCCACTGGACTGGACGCACTAGGAACAACACCAAGCTCAGAAACAAACTTCCTGATCCAAATGGCCTCCTTCGCCACTTCTAAAGCAGCGATATACTCAACTTCCATTATAGAATCGGCCACTGTCTCTTGCTTTGAACTCTTCCAACTCACTGCGCCTCCATTGAGGCAGAACACAAAGACAGATTGTGATCGAGAATCATCTTTATCGGTATGAAAGCTAGCATCCGTGTAACCACTAACAATGAGCTCCTATTTGTAGGACCGAAAGTAGCGACCAGAGGGGGGGTGAATGGGCGCCTAAAAATTTCTTGCTAAACTATATTTTAATCCCACCACCCAAATGAACTTGACCAGACAAATAATATTAGCAAAACAAATTACTGGAATTAAAGTTGTCTAGACTAAAAATGACTGGTGTCTTAATTGAAAAGATATTAAAAATAAAACACCTAGATAAAGCACAAAATATTTATATTTCAGTCTAGAAATAAAATACTAATCAAATGAATAAACCATGGATCATTAAAAATTAATTCAGTAATAACCTAAAATATTGCACGTAAATCTAGAATAAAAAATATTATTGTGACTAATAATATTTTTCTGTTTATACGAACTGATTAAAGAATATTGAAATAAAAATATTCGAGTACTAAAATATTTAGGCAGATTAAATTACCACGAAATTTTAAACAAGTTTTCGCTAATTAATTAATAGATGATTATCTCTAAAAATGATCTACTAAAAAATAGGAGATTAGAAACTAACATGCATGCACACATAGACGTCGCCGTCGGAAGCTGCTGCGTCCTTCATATCGATCTGCTAGATGAACAAGTGCTGCTGCTTCTTGTCTTGATAATCGTGTGCAAATGAGGATGTGCGGCAATAAATAAAAGCAACTAGCCTGTGCTACATGCATTAAACAATGCTAGCGTAGCTAGCCTGTGCTCTACTCCTTGGATGTTGTGCCCGCAAGCAAATTTTCTAGCCTTTGCACGCCGTTCGCCCGCGACTGAAGAAGAAAACCCAGCCGGCTGTGGGCCCCGCGCGCTGCCGTCCTGGTTCCGGAGGAAATTTTTGTAGATGAAAACTTTCGGTGGTAAACTAAAATGAATTGTAGATTGATCTATTGAAAACAATCTACTATCCCCAAAGGTATAGGGGCCTATTTATAGGCAAATCCTAATACATGAAAAGACTACTTTACCCTCGGGTAAAATAAACTAACTCTAAAATAAATTCCGAAAATTACTAAAATATTCTTAGAAAAAATAACTGACTCAAATAAAATATTCTAAACTTAAAAACTAAATATTAATATCCTAAAAACGAATTAAACATAGATCGTTAGTTTTACGCCGAAATTGACAAAGCGTCCACCGTCTTCGCACCGGGTACCCGGATTGGGCCGACCCGACCCCGCAGCTTCCTCAGCCTGGCAATCGCTCGCCGCCCGTTTACCTGAGTCAAACCCAATCAACAGACCGGTGGATCCTCTGCCGCTCCTAACCATGTACCCGGATTGGGCCAGCCCGACTCCACGGCTCCTCTGCCCGGCCGTCGCTCTCTGCCCGTGTACCTGAGTCACATGCGCCTCAGACTCGGAAGGTCTTCATCTCTCCCTTCCATTGACTTCCGTTGACAATCACTCATCACATCTGGAGTATCAAAACCATATTCTTCAACATGGTTTCTCAATCTCCCCCTTGATGAGTGCATTGTCAACACCCTTTGCAGCTCATCTCCAGAACCTGCAAAACATGTGGAAACAGAAAAACAAAGACAAAAGAAAATAGAAGAAAGGAAATAAAAGTTTAACCCTAATGACCAAAAGCCAAACAGAAGCAAGAAAATGGGTCATTATGGTTAACCAAAAATAAAGACTCAAAAGCAAGTGCAAATCTCAGAATTACCAACAAGGAACTCCCCCTAAAATAAATCCCAGAGAAAGCCAAAAATATATCCAAAATTTCTCCCCCTTGTTGACAATTGGACTCATCAAGTGAGACTAAATGCACTTTAAAGAGACATAGAAATAAACTCCCCCTGAAATGCAGCTCCCCCTCAAAATATGCCATGAATGCAAATGGGGTGTAGGTGGAGTGTGAAAAGCATGCTTCTTAGATATGATTAACTGCAATTACAACATCTAACAGGTATAACAAAAGATATATTGTCTAAGATACATGACATAATCAGTGCCACATATGATATCTAAAGAGAGTCATTAGCACACATTTTTCGATTTTTGCAAACAAAAGCATCACCACATTTTCTAGTTGACAAGCAAGGTGAAACATGAGATGCAAAAGCTAACTGATATCTACCGAGATAAGCATTGTCCAAATCAAAGTGCTTCAGCAAACTTGTCATCTTTTTAAATTTTTCAGACTTTTTCTTTATATTTTTCATTTCTGCCAAGGGTTATTTGCATGTCAAACCTTATGCTAACCGACCAAGCCAAGCCTAGGCCAGAACTGGACCATTAGAAGCTTAAGACATTGGTCTTGGCATACATTACACCGTTCTAGTTCATACCAAAGTGCTATGGTAAGCAGTCCAGAACAATGTAATGCGACAAAGCAAACCCACATGGATCTTTTCTGATAATCATAAAAATGCATAATTTTTTCATTTTTATAGCACATTTTGCATATTTAAAGCATATAAATGTCCAAGTTGCATATCTGCATCTAAGTAAGGATATAGCTACAAGGCATGTAAAAGATAGCAAGCGCATTCAGCCTACACATGCTAGTTACCAGAAGCAATGGTGATCATTTTTCAATTTTAGAGCATAAAAGCCATGCATATGACAAAAATCATATATATCATGTGAACTGAAACGAAACATGATCATCGACAAGTAATCAAAAACATATACTAGCTAGAGAAAGTAAAGCAGATTAATCATATAACAGAAGCAAGCTCAAAATGTGATAGATGATTATGCATAATATGAACGCACACAAAAAGACTCAATAAAAAAATAAAAAAGAAAGTAAAACTGATACCAATGAAAAACTGACTCAAAATATCCTAAAAAGGATACACAACTCCCAAAACAACATCAATAATCATGAGTGGGACCAAACGGTCCAATGCCAGGTTTAGTAAAAGTGTTGAACCAGTGTCGAGCCATCTGTGCGTATGTAGGAAAGCAAAAGGAATCATATGAGTCTGGACTGAAGCGCGGATCAAAGCGCGGTCCTCTGTTCTTCCTAAAATCACGGTCACGAGGTCCAAAACCGTATCCATAACGATCTGGAACTCTGCCGGAACGGAAACCACCCTCCGGAGCACGGTCATGAAAACCGTCTCCTCTACCACCACCTACACGACGTCGCCTGGCCTCTAGCCTCTCTCTACGTCGAGGGACTCTCTGTCTACCACCCTGCTGGTAGAACTGCTCCTGCCCACCTCGAGCTCTCTCTGCTTGCTCAACTCACTTCCTCCTGAAGCAAAACTCCTCAAGATGCCCGTCTCTCTAACAAAATTCACAGTGATATGTAGGCTTCTTGGGATGTTGTTGTGGTTTAGGGTTCTTAGGCTTGGCGGTGTTGGGTGTAGCATCTTTGGTGTGAGAGGGTCCAGGTAAAGAATCAAGAGAAGTGTGAAGAGTTTTAGGCTTAGGAATCCAGATCTGCTTCTTAGGTGGAGCTTTAGGTTGTTCTTGGATCACTCCATCCTTGGGCTGACTATCCATAAAGGACTCAGTGGAGTGAGTCTTAGAATATCTCTGTTCGGGAGTCATCTTACCCCACTCCACTGCACGGCTAATGGCGTTCTCAAAATCAACCTTGGTATATGTGTAACCTACTCCAAAACCATCTTGTCTCTTGAACTGCTGGATCATCATGCCGAGCTGTGACTCTCTAGCACTAATCCAACTCAGGATCTGACGAAGGTAAAAGTTCTCATTCTGAACATCAGCTAGCTCCTCTCTCAAATAAGCTAACACCTCCACCTGAGACAAGCAGATCTCACACTCTTTATCAGCATCGACAGACTTCTTAGCTTTTAGCTTGATCAACTCCATTCTAATTGACAGGCAGTTCTCACAAACAGTGGGTGGAACTGACAAGGTGTCAAGCTCTAGCTTAGTTTGATCCAAATCAGCTCTCACTCCAGCTAACTCGCTCAACTGCGCATCACTCTTGGCTCTTAGCTCAGCTATACTAGCTAAATGAGATGAGCAGTCTACACCAGGTGCGACGATAGTGGCATGAGCATCTTTCAGCTCCTGCTGAGCGCTCTCAAGCTCAGTGGCCAATGCGTCTCTCTCATCTACTCTCTCTGTGTATCTGGACTTAAGAGTCGTCAGGTCACACAACAGCACCTCACAGTTAGGGCAATCTCCACTATCACCCAAGCAAGGGGAAGAAGACAGACTCTCAATCTTGCCATTTGCTGTGGCAAGCTCACTCTCAAGCTCATCTATCCTCTTCTTAGCCCCTCTAAGCAGTTTCTCCCTATACTTCAACTCCTGACTGTTCTGTTCTAGTAAATTTACAACTTCTTGTTCATAGGAAGATGCTTTCTCATCGTCGTCGTCGGAGTCGTCGGAGGAGTCCTTCTCTTTCTTCTCCCCAAGAGCCATTGAACAGAAGCTCTTGTGGGGTCTTCGGTTGTGACGTGAGCGACTCTTCGGCTTGTCCCCGAAGCCCATGAAACAGAGGCTCGCCGGATTGTCCCTGTCCTTCCCTTTCCTGATCATGACCTCTTCATCACTTGAACTTGAAGACGAGGAGGAAGACGAGGATCTCTTGGAGTATCTTTTCTCCATCTCGGCGAAGAAGGTCTTGTCTCGCTTCTTGTTCTCATGCCTGTAATCCTTCAGAGCCTTTCGAAAGAATCTCGTCTTGGGATTGCCCTTCGTGGAGTTGTCGTATTTGCCGGAGTTGTAGGAGTTGCCGCCGGTTCCATTCTTGTAATTTTTCTGCTTGGGACAGTCGGCAATAAAATGACCTGGGTCACCTGTAGCGCCCCGATGTAGGACCGAAAGTAGCGACCAGAGGGGGGGTGAATGGGCGCCTTAAAAAATTCTTTCGAATCAATGGCCTGCTCCCAATACCCAATGCACCTCAACAGACTACGCAGCAGAAAATAAACAGAAGGCCTAAGTCTAAAGGTTTCTAACCTAGAAGCAACGGATGATAAACAGTGTAAAACTAAGGTAGTGCAACTAGGCAGATAAACAAAGTGAAACAGGCCTAAACTTCTCAATGAAATGATCTAAGTATGTGTAAGATGAAAAGAGAAGTTACTGTCCAAATTTGTCTCCTGTTCGGAACTTGGCGAAGCCCCCTTCGCACGTCGAGGTCTGCTTCGGAGGTTGGTGACGGAGTCTGTCCGAGATGCCGAAGGTGACACGGTCTAGCCTAGTTCGAAGTGGCAAGTTGCGAAGTGTACTTTGGAGCACAGTATGACAATGCCGGAGCCTGGTTCGAAGTATGTACTTCGAATCAAGAGCTTCGGAGCAAAGTGACAGAGTCAGAGCCTGCTTCGAAGTGTGCACTTCGAAGACAAAACTTCGAACACAGCTTCGAACACAACACACAAACGGACAACCTTCGAACAAAGAAGCGAAGCCTGTCACACGACAGAAAACCAAATCCGAAGCCAATGCTCTACCTTCGAAAAGAGCAAGCTCCGAAAAGAGAGGCGAAGGGTGACACGCTACACAGAAGACAGTGCGAGGCCTAGCGGAGCTACAAGCTTCGAACCCAACTTCGAAACTTGTCGAAGTATGGACTTCGAACAGATAGGGCCGAAGCCCCTTCGCACTATTTTTCGAAGTATGCGATACTGACGTTCAGAAAAATGCTTCGAAGCTTAGCAACACATAACGCAAGCCAAAGACCGAAGATCGACCGAAGCCTTCGAAGGAGATAGATCGAAGCCTGCCTCGCGAAACTGAGGGGCTTCGAACAGAGAGTAGCTTCGCTCGAAACACAGCCAAAAAGGTGACAGAGCCTGTCAGCCTCGATCAAAAAGCTGTGCAGTAGAAGGTGAAAAGCTGCACAGACTACTGTAGCTACAGGAAAGTAGTACTACTTGCAACAGCAAGAACTAGTACTCGGTTTGTGAAGAACAGAGGCAAAAAGAGAAGCTTCTTCTCACGAAATAAATTCAGGCAGCCTGTAGCCAAAGCAATAACTCCCCAAACCAAACAATGTGCACCAAAAGAAATCACCAGGGACCAAGGCTTTAATGCATTCAAGAGATTAGAGCAAATGCAATGCAAGAACAGGAAGGAGCAATAGCCTGGCGGCGCACACAAGAGAGAGAAAACGAGAGACAAAATGACCCAATAGAGTGGATGTGATTTCAGCCAAAAGGGTAGTCCAAACCCTAGGGATTGGGGTCCTATTTATAGGCTCCCAACACTAGGAATATCCTACCAGCCCCTTAGGGTTTTTACAGACTCAAGAATAAATAAAAAGACTCTACTGCCCTTAGGAATTTTTACAGACACGACTGACTGACTGTGGGCCTAGAGTTACAGATGACTTATCCGGAAGCTAAGTTTTCGTAGCGACTACGACTTCTCTTCTGGACAGTCGGATACAGAATCAACGGTTGTCAGTTTTGCGCCGAAACTGACAAAGCCTCCACCGGCTTTGCACCAGGTACCCGGATTGGGCCAGCCTGACTCCGCAGCTCTCTCAGCCCGGCAATCACTCACCGCCCGTGTACCTGAGTCAGTCCTGGTCAACAGCCCAGTGGGTCTTCTACTGCTTCTGGCCCATGCACCCGGATTGGGCTAGCCCGACTTCGCAGCATCCTCTGCCCGACAGTCGCTCGCTGCCCGTGTACCTGAGTCACACGCGGCCCATGAAACAGTAGATCTCCTCTCTTCTTCTGTCCTCTTTGACTATCGTTGACAATGACTCATCACTTCTGGAGCCATGAGGCCCACGCTATTCAGCATGGCTCCTCACCCGATTTATCAAATCGAGACATTATTGAATTTCCATAGAAAAACAATAATACAAGAGGTTCATCATGCGACAATCGTACGTACGACAGTATTCATGGTACGCATACCATATTTATTACATCAAAGTCTTAGTAAAAATAGTAATAAAATAATTAAACAGCGGCATGACGAACATCTTCTTCGGGATCTTTCTTCTCGACTGGGTCGCTACTCCAGACCGTCCTCATAGTAAGCATCCTCTGTGGGGTCCAACGGGTATGAGTACAAAAAGTACTCAACAAGCCACCGCAAATGCAAGTAATAATGCAGGATAATAAACAAGGATGGGTAATGGCTAACATTGCAGAAAAGTACAGTTTCAGTTATTGCATTTAGTGTAATCATATTTTAATTATGCGGAAAGTAAACATGAACATCATCAACATCAACTAACTCGAGGGGTACAGTCAGCCCCACCTCGCTCAACGGTCCTTACATGTCAATCCATCATGCACATACTTATTCAAAGCAAACTAACTGGGGGATGTCACGCAACCCGCCCTTGACCGTGGGCTCGGCTTTTCGAAAAGATTTTAGACTCTGATCATAGATGTACTACTGTACCCACAAGGCACGCACTCATCCCAAACGAGATGACCCATTTCACGGGAACTCGTGCCAAAACCTCAATATGAGATGTTCCAAGCGATAACCACCCGCTCTAGGTTTCGCCGGCGCGCCGGGCCGCATCTCGGCTAACGTCGCACCCCCTTTTGCGCCACATTGGTACAAGTCACCCGCAGGTGCAACTTGACCCATCTCCAAATGGTGGCCTCGGTTTGGAACAACCCATACCTTAGTTAGGACTTACCCACTAGACTTGTGGTTAGTACGTAAGTGTATTGCAACGGATCCCTCAGACCGGTCCTTATAGTGCCCCGGGTGCTACCGACCAATGCCCTAGCTTGCACCCGGAACCCACCATGCATACACTCACAACCATAACTCATCACCAACAGAATTTCCAAGGATAAGAAGTAACGGGAATCATATAATAGAACCATTTTGCTACGACTCATTTTTATCCTATAGCGATCGTGTCAATACATTGGACACTAGCTAATATCATTGATCATATGGTGACAAGGAGGTTAGGCGAGATAGCATGGCTTGGGTTGCACATCAAGGTCGGGGGATCCTAATTAAATATAATGTAAGGGTTCATTTGACTAATGCATATATAACCTATGTGTTTTAGCGATAGTTTAATCAAACATGGGTTCAATATGCTCAAAAGATTGGTTTGGTGACTTGCCTTGTTCAGCGAAAGGCGAAGGAGGGACTTCCGGGAAGTACTCCGGCTCCTCGGCGACGTCGTAGTCTTTTTGATATAGTAAAGTAAAATAAAAAGAACACATTCAATCAAACAATATAACATTACATTACAAGCACATAAGTTACAGTTGGTTTGATTAAAAATAAAATAATTTCAATTGTTAAGGTTTTGTGGTTTATTCCATAAATAAATTTTTAAGGGACATTAAAAGTTGTCCCTTTTAGAAAGGGGTGTTTAAATGTGATTAATTTCATATTAAGTTTCCTAATAAGTTTTGAAATGAAAAGTTCATGGTAATTTAGTGTTTTTCAGTATATGAATAGAAAGGAATAAATATGAATTTTTCTGAAGTTCAAACATTTGAATTCATATTTTAATCCTAAAGGCATTTAAATATTTATTTGAATAAACATGAAAATGTCAAAGTAAACCTACTGTTTTTATTGCATAAACATGTAGAGAATAATTTTATGAATTTTCTGAAATTGGAATGGTAATTTTTAGAGTTCAAATGCAACAGATATGAATTTTACAAGTTTAAAAGTATTTATGAAATTCATTTTCAATTTTTAAACTCCTCGGGTCCACGGTGAGCCAGGCCCACGGTGAACCCGCGCACTGTGCGCGTGCGCCGGGTCGATCTAGACCGTCGAATCCAGATCCGACGCGCGAGGGCGAGGCGGGGCGCTTAAGTTATAATGGAAGACCAGGATTAAAACGTGCGAAGGGGTACCACGTGGACGCACGAGATCGCACGCTGGTTTTAAATGAAAACGAACGCGTGAGATCAAAACGTAACGCTTTGACCAGATCCGACGGTGCGGATTAGATCGCGTACGTGGGCTCACGCGCGTCGTCCGATCGCGATCGCACGGTCGGGATCAGATCCGACATGGCACGGGTACTCGACCCGTGCCGGTCGTCTTCTCCGGCGACGGCGAACGGGCAAGGGGCCACGGCGAGCTATGGCGGTCGAAGCTAAGGCCTAAAATGGAAAGAGGGTGCTACGGGGATCACGAGGGTACCCTTGCGGCGAAGAAAGGTCGACGGAGCGAGGCCGGCGACGAGCGGAGGTGGCGGAGTGGTTCGGGCTCCTCGTCGGCGATGGGGTTCCGGCGATCTCCTTGGCCAGCGAAGGTGTGGCCGAGGTAGGGGTGGTCTTTGCGGTCACGGAGGTGCGGTCGACGAGGACGGAGGGGTACTCCGGCGACGGCGATCGACGGCTGGAGAACAGGCGGCGGTGTTGCGCTAAAAACCGGGTGGAGTGCGTTCTGATCGTGCTCGAGGCGAGTGGGCGTGGGGGTCGGACGCGGCGGAGGCCGGGGGTTTAAATAGGGCGTCGGATGGGGCTTGCATGCAAGGAAAGCCGAGGGAGGGGTTGAAGTCGCTGGCGAGGGCGCGGCCATGCACGGCGCTGCGTTCCCGGGGGCTTAAACGCGTCCTTAAACGCGATTAAATGGGCAGGGGGGCTCGGGGTGCATTAAACCGGCGGCAATTGAATGCGGGAGGGGCCAGCGGGGCGGATCTGAGGCGGGGTCGTCGGCCGGCGGGATTTGGGGGCGGAGGCGGGAGGTAGACGACGGGTCTGACGGGCGGGGTCCACTGGCCAGCGGGCGTGAGCGAGCGAACGGCGACTGACGGGTGGGGCCGAGCTCGGGCGCGAGGGGGAACGGCTGGTGCCGACAGGTGGGGCCGGGCGATGGTGCAGAGAGAAGGTCACTGACGGGTGGGACCCGGTTGTCAGGTGGCGCGCGCGAGGGGGAGTGGGCTGGGCCGGCCGGGAGAGGGGGAAAAGAGGGAGGGGAGCCCACTACTGTTTTCCAAGGTTTTCTGATTTAAAATAATTGCAGAAAATAGTTTAAACCTTTTGGGTCATTTCCAAAGTGGTTAAAAATTTGTAAAAATTCTCAAAAACATTTCTTGGCCTTGGGAGTCTATATAAAAATTTTCAGCTCCTGGTTTGGCCATCTACTCTATGTTGTAGTTCAAAAGGGTATAAAAGAGTATTAAAAGTATTTTCAGAAATATAAATTCCAAGAAATTGAATTAAATAATATTTTTATTGTTCTGAAAATTTGGGGTGTTACATCACCACACTCAAAGCATCCGGATTTTGTGCCGTGTTTCTTAAACATTCGCTTATCATAGATACGTCGCACCCGGTTGTTAAACAGGCACAAATCATCATCTCCTAGAGTATCAAGTTGTTCCTCGGAGATAGACATCAAGGAAAAGGCAGTACAACTCATGGCATTAGGATCAGCCGACGGTGTCGCGAGCGCCAGAGTCTTTGAGCCAGAATCAGTGAGACTTGATCTCAACTGAATATCGACCTCTGAGGCCTTGAGCTTACTAAAAAGCTTTGCGATGGTCAAGGTATCATAAGACGCGCTCTCAACAATAGAAGAGACCTTGATCTCCCAGATCTTAGGGTCCAACGTATGGAGTACTTTAAGCGCCTGCTCATGATCCGAGACCAGCTGATCACGCTCGGCCTTGTTAACGCGAAGCTTGTTAATGATCGATTGAAAACGACCAAACAAAGCCTCGACAGTCTCACCCGGCTTCTTTGAGAAATTTTCATACTCACGCCGGTAGGTCTGGTAGAGCCTAGCCTTAACCTGGGCTGTCCCCTCATGGTGTGCCTGGAGGGTAGCCCAGATCTCTCGAGCAGTGGTGAGATGGCTAACACGCTCAAACTCACTAGGACCTAGACCAGAAAATAAAATATTCACCGCCTTACTATTATTTTGATGCTAGGTAATTACATTTTCAGCAGTATCCGCAGCAATAGTCGTTATGGTGAAATTAGGATGAACACAAATCTCCCATATGTCCGAGCTCTGGGTCATAAGATATGCTCGCATGCGAGTCTTCCAATAAGTGTAGCCAAAAGCTTCTAGGGATGGGATTTGACCAGAAGACGTCATGGTCACTACCTAGGTTTAGAATCGGTTAAGATATTAGAAAAACCTAACCTTGCTCTGATACTACTTGTAGGACCGAAAGTAGCGACCAGAGGGGGGGTGAATGGGCGCCTAAAAATTTCTTGCTAAACTATATTTTAATCCCACCACCCAAATGAACTTGACCATACAAATAATATTAGCAAAACAAATTACTGGAATTAATGTTGTCTAGACTAAAAAATGACTGGTGTCTTAATTGAAAAGATATTAAAAATAAAACACCTAGATAAAGCACAAAATATTTATATTTCAGTCTAGAAATAAAATACTAATCAAATGAATAAACCATGGATCATTAAAAATTAATTCAGTAATAAACCTAAAATATTGCACGTAAATATAGAATAAAAAATATTATTGCGACTAATAATATTTTTCTGTTTATACGAACTGATTAAAGAATATTGAAATAAAAATATTCGAGTACTAAAATATTTAGGCAGATTAAATTACCACGAAATTTTAAACAAGTTTTTGCTAATTAATTAATAGATGATTATCTCTAAAAATGATCTACTAAAAAATAGGAGATTAAAAACTAACATGCATGCTCACGTAGACGTCGCCGTGAATCGCAGTTCCTTCTTCATCGCCGTGGGAAGCTGCTGCGTCCTTCGTATCGATCTGCTAGATGAACAAGTGCTGCTGCTTCTTGTCTTGATAACCGTGTGCAAATGAGGATGTGCGGCAATAAATAAAAGCAACTAGCCTGTGCTACATGCATTAAACAATGCTAGCGTAGCTAGCCTTTGCTCTACTCCCTGGATGTTGTGCCCGCAAGCAAATTTGCTAGCCTTTGCACTAGGGATGGATATGGATGTCAGAATATCCGAATTATCCGTATTCGTATTCGAATTACTGTAAATATGGATATCCGTATTCGTATCCGAATTAAATATGGATGACATTCGGAAATATCCGAATTCGTTTTACAAATGTGGATATGGAAACGGATATCCGAATTATGCTGAATGTGGATATGGAAATGGATACATCCGTATTCGTTTTAGGATTTTACACAGATTAAACTTAGACTCAAGATAATATATTATGACTATATTACTGGTTTATTTATTATTTATATAATTATGGAATACTTAAGTTAGTAAATATTAATAAGTTATGGTTTAAAATAAATTGATGGTTAAATATTTGTTTGAACTTTAATTTTTTTATAATCAAAATACAACATATCTCATTTCATATAATTTTTTGTATTTTTTTAGATACATTTGCTATTTTTAACTCATTAATTGTGTTTCTAGGATTTAAATTGAAATATGTGAAATTTGAAATGCAAGTACCTAAAATAATGCACTAAAATTTATAGAAAAATCACATTCACTATTTTGTGTCCATTTTTAGTTCTTATCCATGAAATTTAAAGAAATATTAAAAAATCATGTTACGACACTTCATCAGTAATGTGGAGCTTAAGAGTTTTTTAATTATAAAAAAAATCAAATAAAGTCTAAAAAATACGAGACTTATCACAGTGTTACAATATTATACATAGATACCATAATAAAATTTTGAAAATGTTTCGAGAAATTTATTATATAGAATGTTAAGAAATCTGAGATTCTCTTAAGAGGAAATAGAGTTTTGAGAAGGAATATATTATGGTTTAAAGTAAATTTATGGTTAAATATTTGTTTGAACTTGAATTTTTTTATATAATCAAACTACAACATATCTCATACCATATAAATTATTTGTATTTTTCCAGATCCATTTGCTATTTTTAACTCATTAATTGTGTTTCTAGTATTTAAATTGGAATATGTGAAATTTGAACTGCAAGTACCTAAAATAATGCACTAAAATTTATCGAAAAATCACATTCACTATTTTGTGTCCATTTTTAGTTCTTATCCACTAAATTTAAAGAAATGTTAAAAAATTATGGTACGACACTTCATCGGTAATATGGAGCTTAAGGGTTTTTTAATTATAAAACAATCAAATAAAGTCTGAAAAATACGAGACTTATCACAGTTTTATAATATTATACGTAGATACCATGATAAATTTTTGAAAATGTTTCGAGAAATTTATCATATAGAATGTTAAGAAATCTGAGATTCTCTTAAGAGGAAATAGAGTTTTGAGAAGGAATATGTTATGGTTTAAAGTAAATTTATGGTTAAATATTTGTTTGAACTTGAATTTTTTTATATAATAAAAATACAACATATCTCATACCATATAATTTTTTTGTATTTTTCCAGATCCATTTGCTATTTTTAACTCATTAATTGTGTTTATAATATTTAAATTGGAATATGTAAAATTTGAACCGAAAGTAACTAAAATAATGCACTAAAATTTATCAAAAAATCACATTCACTATTTTGTGTCCATTTTTAGTTCTTATCCACTAAATTTAAAGAAATGTTAAAAAAATTATGTTACGACACTTCATCGGTAATGTGGAGCTTAAGGGTTTTTTAATTATAAAAAAATCAATTAAAGTCTGAAAAATACGAGACTTATCACAATGTTATAATATTATACGTAGATACCATGATAAATTTTTGAAAATGTTTCGAAAAATTTATCATATAGAATGTTAAGAAATCTGAGATTCTCTTAAGAGGAAATAGAGTTTTGAGAAGGAATAGACTATGGTTTAAAGTAAACTAGTCAGAGGCCTGTACTTTGCAACAAAATCTTATTTTATAATAGTTTTTATTTTCGCGCAAAATACATAAATTAAAAGACTTAAATATAAATACAATTTTCTTTTTCTAGTTTTTTATTTTCTTTTTTATTCTTATTCTTTTTTTCTTTTCCTCTTTTCTTCTCACGCAATGAAACCTGTGCATGCATGCACAGGGGGCGGGGCACCTTGAGCGCACCTGGACCGGGCGGTTGCACCGATTTTTTTGGGTGGTTGCACCGGTTTTTTAGGGTATAAGTTTTGATTGGTTTTTTATGGGAAGTGAGAGCGCTGCGGGAAGGGAGCCAGCGGACGGACGAGTAAGTCCCCGCTTTAATATAGTTAAGATTTATGGTTAAAAATTTCTTTGAACTTGAGTTTTTTTTATATAATCAAAATACAACATATCTCATACCATATAAAGTTTTTGTATTTTTCCAGATCCATTTGCTGTTTTTAACTCATTAATTGTGTTTCTAGTATTTAAATTGGAATATGTGAAATTTGAACTCCAAGTACCTAAACTAATGCACTAAAATTTATCAAAAATCACATTCACTATTTTGTGTACATTTTTAGTTCTTATCCACTAAATTTAAAGAAATGTTAAAAAATTTATGTTACGACACTTCATCGGTAATGTGGAGCTTAAGGGTTTTTTAATTATAAAAAATCAAATAAAGTCTGAAAAATACGAGACTTATCACAGTGTTATAATATTATACGTAGATACCATGATAAAATTTTGAAAATGTTTCGAGAAATTTATCATATAGAATGTTAAGAAATATGAGATTCTCTTAAGAGGAAATATAGTTTTGAGAAGGAATAGGTTATGATTTAAAGTAAATTTATGGTTAAATATTTGTTTGAACTTGAATTTTTTTATATAATCAAAATACAAAAATATCTCATTCCATATAATTGTTTTGTATTTTTCTAGACCCATTTTCTATTTTTAATTCATTAATTGTGTTTCTAGGATTTAAATTGGAATATGTGAAATTTGACCTGCAAGTACTTAAAATAATGCACTAAAATTTATAGAAAAATCATATTCACTATTTTGTCTCCATTTTTAGTTATTATCCACTAAATTTAAATAAATGTTAAGAAAACCATGTTACGACACTTCATTGGTAATGTGGAGCTTAAGGGCTTTTTAATTATAAAAAAATCAAATAAAGTCTGAAAAATACGAGACTTGTCATAGTACTATAATATTATACGTAGATACCATGATAAATTTTTTAAAATGTTTTGAGAAATTTTTAAAAATGTTTAATTTTTTAAAACAATAAAATTCAGCCAATTATTTCCAAATTGCCGCCTGTTTTTTGACATGTATGATGAATTTCAGTTCAAGACTTTATATAGTTCTTGTTGGTTGTTCTGTATGATGAATTTTAGTTAGTGTTGTTTAAAAACTTAGTTTGTGCATGGTTTATTGTGTATCATTGTTTCTTATTAATTATAATTCTAATTTGGTATATTGGACCCTTTGGATTTTTGAAAAATTTGTGAAACAACGAACATTTGGAGTTAAACCGAGTAAACATCCGAATACATATTCGTATTCGAAACATCCGTTTTGTATTCGTATTCGAGAACATCCGAATCTGTATTCGTATTCGAATTAAAATGTGGTAAATAGTGCTATCCGGATTCGTTTCCATCCGTATCCGATCCGAATCCATCCCTACTTTGCACGTCGTTCGCCCGCGACTGAAGAAGAAAACCCAGCCGGCTGTGGGCCCCGCGCGCTACCGTCCTGGTTCCGGAGGAAATTTTTGTAGATGAAAACTTTTGGTGGTAAACTAAAAATGAACTGTAGATTGATCTATTGAAAACAGTCTACTATCCCCAAAGGGATAGGGGCCTATTTATAGGCAAATCCTAATACATGAAAAAGACTACTTTACCCTCGGGTAAAATAAACTAACTCTAAAATAAATTCCGAAAATTACTAAAATATTCTTAGAAAAAATAACTGACTCGAATAAAAATATTCTAAACTTAAAAACTAAATATTAATATACTAAAAACGAATTAAACATAGATCGTCAGTTTTACGCCGAAACTGACAAAGCGTCCACCATCTTCGCACCGGGTACCTGGATTGGGCCGACCCGACCCCGCAGCTTCCTCAGCCCGGCAATCGCTCGCCGCCTGTTTACCTGAGTCAAACCCAGTCAACAGACCGGTGGATCCTCTGCCGCTCCTAGCCATGTACCCGGATTGGGCCAGCCCGACTCCGTGGCTCCTTTGCCCGCCCGTCGCTTACTGCCCGTGTACCTGAGTCACATGCGCCTCAGACTCGGCAGGTCTTCATCTCTCCCTTCCATTGACTTCCGTTGATAATCACTCATCACATTTGGAGTATCAAAACCATATTCTTCAACATGGTTTCTCACTACTCACCACCGTAAACAAGAAACATATCCTCAGATCTTCTCAAATACTTGAGGATACTCTTTACTACAGCCCAGTCACTTTCACCTAGGTTCGATTGGTACCTGCTCGTAACACTTAGAGCATATGACACATCTAGGTGTGTACAAAGCATGACATACATGATGAATCCAATTGCGGAGGCATACAGGATCACACTCATCTTCTCTAGCTCATCAGGTTTCACAGCATACTAAGTCTTACTAAGAGAAATATTGTGTGACATTGACAGAAAACCCTTCTTAGAATTCGGCATTTTGAACCATTTCAAAACCTTGTCAATATACATACTTTGGCTTAATCCAATTAACTGTTTTGATCTATCTCTATAGATCTTTATGCCCAAAATGTATCCTGCCTCTCCAAGATCTTTCATCGAAAAACTATTTTTCAGTGAAGTCTTAACAACATTCAACACAGGAATATCGTTTCCAATCAATAATATGTTTTCACATATAGGACCAGAAACACAAGTGAGCTCTCACTAGCCTTCTTGTAGACACAAGTTTTTTTTCTTTTTTGATGAAGCCAAACCCTTTGACTCCGTCATCAAAATGAAGATTCCAATTCCAAGAAGCTTGCTTCAATCCATAAATGGATTTTCGCAAAGACCTTCAGGTTGTGTCATGTACACATCCTCACTTAGGTTTCCATTTAGGAAAGTCGTATTGACAACCATTTGCCATATCTCATAATCATAAAATATGGTAATAGCTAGGATGATCTGAATAGACTTGGCAATGAATTCAGAACAGAAGGAGTACCAGAGAAAAAGTATCAACAATTCCTTAATAATAATCAAGACACATGCTGAATGATCCACAAATTGCAGTCAGAATAGTTTGCATGTGTTCTTAGGATAGTAGAAAAGAACAGTCCAAACTGAGTAAAACAGTACTGTTTTTAACTCTGAAAGATTGTACTCATTTCACTTGAAACAACAAGTACACATTCAGTATTGATTCAGTACACTCAATTTTCAGAAATGCAACAGATAACCATTTTGAAAACAGATTTCTCTGTACAAATTGTTCACACACTTTTCAATGTTCACAAGATCATGAGAAATGCACAGGAATACTGAATGCCTTAGTGATCGATAATCACTCTGATCACCTTCAAGTGTGAAATTTCATTATGTTGTCTCTGCACTTATACTCAATCAAAGACTAGTTACCAAGCAACAAAAATCACTGGTTGCATTAATTCAAAGAGAAAGGTATAAGAACATTGAAATTACTACTGGACAACACAGTACCAAGAAAAGGATTCTGAATCAAAAGTCAAACCAGATTCAGATTAGAACAGATTGCATTTCGTCAAGCAATCTTGCTTGATAATGCTTTGAAAATAGGTGAACTCAGAAAGCAAAACTAGAGAAACATCTAGACAAATACTTCTGTATCAATTCAGGTAAAAGCTATGTACTTCAACACTAAATCTGTGATCAGGATCAATGAATTGAGCAATCAGTCATGTAGAATTCAGATTACCTAAGAAACAATTTCAGCATTAAAACTGAACATAGTAAACTTGCTGATTGAAAATACTGGAGTTCTAGTTCATGATGTCAAAAGTTCTAATCAGACAAAGAACACCAGCAGTAGCATTAACTATTCATGGTATGAAAAGTTTAGTATGTTAGTGAATAGAAAGTACTGCTAATCCTCGGCAAATCAGAGAAACTTTGGCATAAAACTTGCAACGCAAGAACAATCAAAATATTCTAGCCAGAAGGTTTAATCAATCAAGAACATTTGAATCAAGAAAGCATCAGAGACAGTAAATTCAAACTGGCAAAATATAGTGAATAATTTAGGCAGAGAATCAAATTTCTCAGCAACTTTGGTTGTATTAAGTTCAGCAATTAAATCATGAACAGCAAATCAGTGCAGAACTAGGAATAAAACACAGAATAGGAGAGAAACCTGGGAAGAAGACTTTCGGCAGAAAATCTTAGGCACTGTTTGCCATCTGAAAATACTACAGGAGGAATGTTTGAAGAACTCAGTTGCGGTTTTTTGGTTCAGAATAATCCATACCTTGGTGTTCTTCAAGCAATATGTCACATCCGTCCAACAGCAGCAAGTAGGAGCAAAATCAGAGAAGATCTCAGGTGTCTTGGATCACAAGTTAGAAGCAACAATCCCCAGCCATAAGATATTTTTTTGTATAGAAAAAGTGGACAGCCACCTTGGGTGAGGATGCCCCCTTTTTATAGACCCACCCAAGGATGGCAGCATTACATTGAGACCCTTAAAATGTTCAAAATTACACATAAGGACATGACACAATTTGAGAATTAGAAATCCTAAAAATTACTCTCCTAGACCTCTATTACTCTTTATTACAAATTGACTCAACTTTTTCATATATTTTCAGAATTGTGAAGTCCTGAAACAATACTAAAAGTTTACACTTACTCTAAAAAACTAAACACAAATAGACTCCTAATTCTTGGAATTAAAACACATTTAAAGATGAGACAATTTTCAGCAAAAACCGACAAAGCCTCCTCGATCGCTGACATGTGACGCCAATCCGTGAACTCGACTGCCAGCAAGTCTCTCCCGCTCTCAATCCCCTCGAGCCGCCTGATCACTTGCACTGGCCTCCCTTTCACTGACTTGACCATCACGCCATCTCGATCATCTGTCCGTCCATGTCTTGCTCTATCTCCTCGTGCACTTCTAAGATCATCTCCAACTTCACCCGGCATCCTTGATCCTCTGGCATCGAGCTCCCCGCTCGACCCTTAATCACCCACCGTTGACAGTTGGTTAGCATTTCCACCCTGCACACATGAGACAAGCCAAAACAAGAGACGCAACGCACACCGATCCCCTCGGCATCCACTCTCCATAACCACACATCGATCCCACCGATGCATTCAAACCAACACTAACTCATTCACTCAATCGCTCATCCTTGTCAATCACTCATCATAAAGACTGAAACCACAGTGCGACCACACTTGGTTTCACAACATGTGAGAAATTTTGAAGTCATCGAAGATAGCAATTATGTCTAAACATTTATCCAAGTAGCTATTTAGCAAACCATTAAAATATTGAGCACTTTTAGCTACTTGTTGTACCACGAACAGAGAATCACCATATACTTTAAGATGTTTAATACCCATGGAACCTAGCAATTCAAGTCCTAGCAATAAAGCTTCATATTCTGCTTGATTATTATTAGAAATAAATTCTAAACGGGCCGAGGTTTCAAAGTGCATACCACTAGGTGATATGAGAACTGCTCCAACACGCAATTTTTGTAAGCCAAACCATCAAAATAAAGTTTCCATGGAACTACTTCAATTAGAGCAACGTCACTACCCCAATTGACATCCACATGGTGATCAACTAAAAAGTTAGCGACGATTTGACCTTTCATAGCTCTCAAAGGTTCATAAGACAAATCGTACTCAATCAAAGCATAAGCCCACTTCCCGATTCTACCACTTAGAATCGGCTTCTGTAACATGTATTTTATGACATTGGTTTGAAAAGCAACAATACATGTGCTAGGGAGAAGATAGTGACGTAATTTGGTACATGCATAATAAAGTGATAAACATAAACGCTCCACAAACACATACCTTGTCTTGGCGTCTAGCAAGCGGTGGCTCAAGAATGTGATGATGTACTCTTTTCCTTCCACCTCTTGAGTTAGTGTGGCTCCTATCACGCTATCTTCTATAGCAATGTATAGCCGAAAAGGAATCCCGGCCTTTGGTGCTCTTACAACGGGCGGTGATGACAAGCACTCTTTAATCTTCTCGAAGGCGCTTTGCTGACTTGCCCCCCAAATGAACTCAGCCTCATTCTTTACCCGGAGTATGGGGACAAAAGTATCGATCTTGCCAGACAAGTTAGATATAAAGCGACGCAAATAATTCATCTTGCCTAGCAACTTTTGCGCATCCCTCTTGCATGTCAGCGCTTCAAAGTTCCTAATCTTTTCAAGCCTCTTAGGATCAATCTCAATACCTCTTTCATGAATCATGAATCCTAAGAACTTGCCCACCGACACACCGAACACACACTTGAGTAGGTTTATTTTTAATCCATACTAATGCATTCTATCAAAAGAAACTCTCAAATTGGCTAAATGGTTTCTCATAGCATCCGATTTGACTACAACATCGTCTATATAGACCTCTAGCATAACTCCTAGCAAGTCATGAAAAATCAGGTTCATAGCACGTTGATATGTAGCGCCAGCATTATTTGAACCAAAATTCATAACGACCCACTCAAACAAGCCAACAAAACCAGGGCATCGAAAGGCTGTCTTGTAGACGTCCTCTTCGGCCATAAAAATTTGATTATAACCGGCATTGCCATCAAGAAAACTTAGTACCTTGTGTCCTGAAGCATCGTTGATCAACATGTCGGCTATCGGCATGGGATGCTCGTCCTTCGGAGTGACCTTGTTTAGATCCCTGAAATCAATACAAACTCATATTTTTCCGCTCCCCTTCTTCTCTACAGGCACGATGTTAGCAACCTATTCAGCATACCTGCATGGCCTAATAAATTCAGCTTTGAGCAATCGTTCTATCTCCTCTTTAACTCAGTCATACACGACCGAATTAAAGCGATGAGGGGGCTGTTTATAAGGCCTAAACCCAGGCTTGATAGGCAGCCGATGCTCTACGAGCTCGCTACTTAGTCCGCACATCTCACTATATTCCCATGTGAAACAATCGACATACAACCGAAGCAACTTTATTACTTCAGCCTTTTCGTTGGCTTGTAGATTTTTGTTTACAAAAGTCGGCCTTGGATTGCTACCATTGCCTATATCGACCTCTTCTAAAGGATCGGCTGACGTGAATCCTTGACCTAACTTTTCTACTTCGCTAAAATCTTCAATGGCTCCGGCAATACCGTCTTTAGAAGGCCAATATTGCTCCACATGAGACTTCAGCCAATCAAGATTGCTCTTACTAGACATGACTACTAGTTTATAAATAGTCATGCTACACCAGCCGACTTCACAAACACGGGTACAAAACGTCCCCCGGACACGCTAATGAATTCGTAATCCGAGAGGTCTCTACCTGATAGACACTCTACCTTATCATGGATGTCGTCGATAGATACATCGGCCAACGCTACTTGGGCCGAAGTATCCACTAGTATGACCTCCACATCATCTCCTTCCCACTGCATTAGGCACAGGTGCAAAGTAGATGGAACACAACAATTTGCATGAATCTAATCATGCCCAAGTAGCACACTATAGTTACCTTGCGCATCGACAACGAAGAACATCGTCAGCAATGTCTTGTTGCCCACTATCAACTCCAGGGAGAGTACACCTTTTGCTTCGGAGCTTTCGCCGTTGAAGTCGTTGAGCGTTAGGTTGGTTTTCTTCAGATCCTCCTCGCCTCTGCCGAGCTTCTTCAAAAGAGAGTACGGTATTAGATTGACAGTGGCGCCACCGTCAAAAAGCATCCTGGAGATCGACTTCCCATCAATGTGCCCCCTGACGTAGAGAGGCTTTAGGTGACGAGTCGTATGCTCGGGCTTCTCAAAAACAGCCTCTTGGGGCCGAGGCTCAACTGAGCGACCTCGGCCTCATCTCGTGGTAGTGCAAACTCGGTGGGAAGTATGACGATGTTTATGTCCATTGCCTGAGGTGCGGGCCCCTCGCAGATGAGCGTGTAGTCGTCGTCGAGCATGTCATCGTCGTCATCACTCGGAACGGGAGCCGGGTTGTTCGCCTCACCCGGCTTGGGCTTCCATACTTGCTTAACGACTGGCCAAGGGCGGATTTCCTCGTATACGGCGTCTCTCTCATCCTCGCCCTTCTTCTCGTGCATCTCCGATGACCGCAGACGTAAGCGCCTCTTTTGTGATTTGGACATGCCCAGAGGTGCCCAAGATGGTTGTGGCTTAGTACCAGGAGCCACCAACTTGTTCCTGTGATTTTTGGCCGAGCGGGAATTACCCGGGTCGGCCTCGTAATCTTTGCGCTTGGTGAGAACCTTTTCTTGTACCCTATCAGTCGGACCAGCCTTGTTAGGCTGATCGGACCAGGCTTTGGTGATGGCCTCGGTCGGACTAGGGGACTTACCTCCGTCGTTCTTAGATGAGGGGGCCTTCGAGATTGGGACCTCCTGAGACCCTACCTTGACTGTGATAGCTTTAGACTTCCTCTACCTCGCCTCTTCACACCAACCCTCCTTAGCTTCATCGTGCATGAGTCGATTCGGAGGTACCACGGACAACATGTGGAAAACGATCCCCTTCGCTGTGTCCACTTGTCCCTGCCAATCATGACACTCCGAAAGAAAATAGGGGGCAACATTATACTGTGAAGGGTACTCTGGTGGTGAGGTGTAGTTCGAAAACCACGGGGATCCTGTCCAGTAGTATGGCGGAGGCATCAGTAGTTTTAGCAGCTTAGCCCACTGCGAGCTGAACCCATTGCCCGGTGGGAGGTTCGTCCACGTTGAAGGTACTTCAGACCATATTAGCGAAGGGTCCCACCAGGCCAAAGGTATGTTCGACAATTATGGGTCGAGCTCTCCCACTGGGTGGTTCACCTAGAGCTAAGGTGGGTTCGGCCATTGGTGTCCGAACTCACCCAGTGGAGGGTTCAGCCATTGGGGTCCAAACTCACCATGCAGAGGGTTCGGCCATTGGGGTCCAAACTCACCCTTCAGGGGGTTCAGCTGTTGGGGTCCGAACCCATCCTCCGAAGGGTCTGGCTGTCTTGGCCCCTTCAGCTGTCTTAGCACTTTTGGGTGGGTGCTTGTTTTCTTGGCCTTCTTCTGGTGTTTATTCAACAACATCTGGTATGTTACCTTTCGCTTCTTGCGAGCTCTAGCTGAAGGAGACGTGTTGATGTTCATTTTCCACACTCCTACTTCAGGGTTCTTTGGTACGAGTGTGTGTGTGCATGATTCTCCCATAATGACCGCTTTCCCCTTAGATGACTCGACTTGTTTTGGCCGAATCGGTACCATCTTCTCGTCGAGGTCAACGGTGTTCACAGGAAAGGGGTATTTGTCCAGCTTCATCTTCGGACTAGCATCTATTTTCAATAGTCCTTCTTCTATGGCCGATTGGACCTGCCGACGGAAAACATTACAGTCGTTAGTATAATGAGAATGCAAATCATGCCACTTACAGTAGGGGTGCTTCTTTAGTTCGTCATTAGTCGGGATGACCTGGCCTTCGGTAACCTGAGAAGCTGGCCCTTCAAGAGGAAATCAAATATTTTATCGCATTTAGTCACATCAAAGGAGTATTTAACTTCGTTGGGCCGATTATCAGTGGGAGAAGGTCGTAGCTTAGAACAAGTGACAAGCTTGCTCTTAGTGTTCCAAGCCCATTCGGCCGCATACATGTTGGCTGAATCATCCTCTTCCTTTGACTCTTCCTCGTCAGAGTGCTCCATGATGTAAACTCCAGCTCTAGGTTTATTAAATGTTTTAATGAATTTTTTATCCTTGGCTCGGCCGTCTTGGACCAGAGCATGCTGTAAGACTTGACTGACCTCTAAAAAGTTTTGGTTGTCTAACCTCTCTTTAATATTGAGACTAAAACATCGGTTCCTAGTGTCTCTAAAGTGCTTGACGTACTCAGTGACACTCTCATTAGATTACTGTTTGACCGACATCAAGTGTGAAAGACTAAGTTCCGTATCGCCTATATAAAAATAGTCATGAAACTTCTATTCTAATTGGGCCCGTGTTTGGATAGAGTTCGGCGACAGCGCTGAAAACCAAGTGAAAGTAGTGATGGATAGTGAGAGAGAAAATAGTCTAAGTTTTAATGCGTCTGACCCACTAGCTTCTCCACATTGTTCTATGAATTGGCTGACATGCTCTAGTGTGGTCATGTTACCCTCACCGTCGAATTTGGTGAATTCAGGGACTTTATAGCCGTGAGGGTAGGGTATGGTATCGAAGTGATTGGGGTACGACTTTCGGTAAATCCTAGCCTGATCCCGAGGCGCGAAGCCCGTACAAAAATAGCACGCGGATCCGCTCCTCAATGTCATCTTGGACTCCTACCTATGCGGGTCTATCATGTGGGGGCATGACACGTGGTGGTATGTTGGCATGTCGGCTGCGGGGCTCCTCCTCCCGTGCTGGCTCAGGGTATATGACGTGCTCGGGTCTATGTAGTTGCGTAGGAGCGTGCGGCGTAGGTAGCGCGGGAAAAGTTGGTGCGGGCATAGGTGGATGCGGCGCATAATAAGCAGGGTTAGTGGTTGGGGAAAATATTTCATCCTCCAGCAGTCAAGCCTCCACATCAATACAAGCAAAAGAAACAAAGTCTGAAGTGTTGGTCTTCGAAGATCCTATAAGCATCAAGCCTTCGCTGTATTCAGAGCTCTTCACAGCGAAGGCCTCCGTCAAGGCTTTGGCATGATGAAGCCTTCTAGGGTGTCTTTACCCGAAGGGGTACTGCTAGCAAGGACAAAGGGGTTATCTTCTCACTGGTAAGACTAGTCTTTTACACTTTTAACCCTACGAAGAATATTAAACAGTATCTTCTTAATCGGTTGTAATTAGAGGGTAAAGGAGTCTTTTACCAATGTATTCTGTCTATAAATACCTCTCTTCGCTCTGTAAAGGGTATCGAATACTTAGATATTCAATACACACTTCAAACTATCTCAAGCTATTATCCTATTCGGAGGCTTGGAATAGTCTTCTTAAACAGACACTCCATTTGTTAATCTTTCTAGTTCTTTAAACCTATTAGTGTAATCTTTTATGCCAACAGTTGGCACCGTCCGTAGGGAATCTAGTACAAAAACTTCGTTCTCTACCAATCCTTTCCTAGAGCCAAGCCTCCTAAATGGAGCCTAGGCACTAGTCCCCTCCGGAGGTCTTCTCGGATCTCTGGGTTGAGATCTTCGAACACCACCGCTGTCGGAGGACCCTCCGTGGTCCCCCTACCTCAAACTCCCAAAACGAATACTCTTCCTCGATCATACAGAGCCCCTCTTGTGGCTCCGTCCGTGTTCTGAACTAATAGAGCCTCTCCTGTGGCTCCGTCCGTACTCCGAACTAACTTCTTCAGTTCTCAAGACCCGAAGGTCCCTCTAGAGGAAATGAAGACCGTCATGATGACGTGGTGACTCAGATGGCTCGTCTTCAGGACGAAGTAGGAATATGGAGGCAGGAAGCTGCCGACAGGCTTCACCCTCAGGCTAGCCCTATCATCCTGGAGGTGCCTCAAGACGACGGTCGTATCTACTATCCCGAAGCCTCCGAGATTCAGAGAAGCATCGATAATGATTCTTTTGATGATTAATCTCCGATACACCCAGACTTGCAAAAGGTGCTCTTTGACCCCAAATTCAGGACTTTGAAGTTATGCAAGTACTCCAAAAAGGAAGATCCTGGGAGTTCTCCTGTTCTTATGGTCTAGCAATTGAAGCCAGCGGAGGGGTTCGATGAGGAGCCATGATGAAGATCATGGGCCTCATGGCTCTAGATGTGATGAGTGATTGTCAACGGAAGTCAATGAGAAGACGAAGAGAAGATGAGACCTACCGTGTCTGGGCCGTGTGTGACTCAGGTACACTAGCGGCGAGCGACTCCCAAGCAGAGGGGTTGTGGAGTCGGGCCAGCCCAATCCGAGTACATGGGCTAGGAGCGGCAGAGGATCCACTGGTCTGTTGACCGGGATTGACTCAGGTACATGGGCAGCGAGAGATTGCCGGACTGAGGGAGCCACAGAATCGGGCCAGCCCAATCCAGGTACCCGGTGCGAAGACGGTGGACGCTTTGTCAATTTCGGCGCAAAACTGATGACCGCTGATCTTGGATCCTACCATTATGTGGCGAAGTCATAGCTGCTATGAAAGCTCCACATCAGGACAAGTAATCTTTATTTAGGATTTTACTATTTTGCCTTTAGGCCCATAGTCTGTGTTAGTCATGTCTGTAAAAATCCTAAGGGCACGTTTGTCTTTTCAGTTTATTTCAGCGTCTGTGTAATTTACCCTAGGGGTAAATTTGTCTTTTTCCCTTTTGTTAGGCTGCCTATAAATAGGCCCCAACCCCCTAGGGTTAGGGTTAACTCAACTAATGAAAAATCCGAGTTCCACAAAATTTCCCCATTTTCTGGTTTATGCGCCGCCGCAGTTTTCCTCCGTAGTTATTCTTTCTCTAGCGGTGTTTTTCTCTGGCACTTGCCGCATGCGGTAGCAAGCTTTTGGCTCATGTCGCTTGGAGTCCATGTTGCGTTCAGCCGTGAGCTGCATTAGTGTGGCATCCCGAGTAGTGGACTTGGCGCGTGATGGCGGAGAACCAAAGGCGGTCGTCCCCTTCGTTGGGCATCTTGACTACGAGCGGCACGTGGAGGCCCTGTGCTCTGCGCGTTTGCGTGTGGCAGCAGCCAAGGCAGCAAGCGGCTAGGCAGCTCGGTGCCTCTGCCTCCACGCTGCAGCTCGGTCCTCGTGCAGCGCAGTGGCAGAACAACAGAAGCCAGGCAGCATTGTATTAATTTCTTCTGGTTTGTGTGCATGGCGCCTGCAACGAGTTGGTCTCAGCGCATAGCAGCTGCATGGAAATAGGCGCTCGGTCATTTTTCTGGTGGCTGGAGCGTACAGGCACGAGTTCCGTTGCTGATTTGACGTTGTGTAGATGAGTACGCATGAAGCAGTGCCCGTAATAGGCAGCAGGCACTGTGCGCATGCTATGTGTTCGGCCATATGCGCTCAGGAGACAAACTCAATCGGTAATCTTGTTCATTGATCTTAGTGCACTGCTATAGTTGATCCTGAATACTCTGTGTGTTTATTTCTGCTGGAAATATATTTGTAGTTGCTGAATATTTTGGAACTTGTTCATCTGCTAAATGACATGTGTTCTTTGTTTAAATGCCTGTGAACTATGAGATTGATTGATTATGTGTTGGACCTGAAGTTTGATCTATGATTAGTCAATGATCTGCCTTTAAGCACTATGTTGGTGTCTTTTCCTCTAGGACACTGGTCGGTTTTAGGCTAGATTATTTTTAGTACCAGTGATCTTTTTTTGCTTCTGTTGTTTGTCTGTTGAGGTGCGTTGGGTGTTGGGAGAAGGCCATTGATTCGAAAGAATTTTTTAGGCGCCTATTCACCCCCCTCTGGTCGCTACTTTCGGTCCTACATTCGAGACACAAATGGCGAAGTGTTTCCCCCTTGCGCTCGAATGAGTTGCTCTGCGTTGGTTATGGTCTTTGAAACCAAGATCGATTGGATCCTGGGAGCAGTTGAGGAAGAAGTTTGTGAGCAATTTCCAAGGGACCTTCGTACCCCCTATGTCTACTGGGAGTCTTTTTCAGGTGAAGCAGCAACCTGGAGAAACTCTACGGCAATTTTTCAAGCGCTTCGCTCATACGAAGTCGCAGATAAGAGGATTGTCTGCATCATACATTTTGATGCAGCACAGGAAGGAGTCATGAATGCAGGCCTCCTCGACAAGCTTCACATGAAGCATATTTCCTCAGTAGCGCAGCTAATGGCCTACTTCGAGGAATATGCTAGGTCGGAAGAGGGATGGCTCTGAAGGATGGCTTCGTCTTCGCCAACCATCCTTTAAGAAGTCAAACTTGAGGTGAAGACTTGAACTCCACCACAGGTGTACCCCTTCGACAACAATTAGCATGATGGACAAAGAGGATGAAATCATCCTCGCTCCAAGGTTTTAAATATCGCCCCCTCTTCTTCGAAATTGCCCCGTAAAAATCCACAAGCTACGAGAAACAAGGTCAGCGGCTGGAGGCCGCCAGGGAAGCCGGCTAGAAGAGTCCAAGCCTTCTTCTGATGTGTACATAGTGAGAACCGAAGCCATGCTACCGACGCATGCAAGTTTATACTAGCTCTACAAAGCGAGTATCTCGAGAGGAGCTTCGGTCAAGGCACTACTGACCGAGCCCCTCCCGAGACACATCTGGAGCCGGTGCAGACTGTAGGACGTGTAGACAGCTTCGAAGCCCCAAGACAGCCTTCGGTGTCCAGTGTTATGCCACCTCTGAAGCAAGAAGATACACAAGACAGTGGCAAACAGGTAGTTGCCCCATCTCCAGAGGAGGGACCCTGGGCGGCATATCGAAATGACAATGGAGAGAATATGTTCACGAAGTAGGGCATACTGGGACCTCCTCGTCGGCTGCTCAAATGCCCGAGTGGTCTCACGTGCTCATATCCTTCTCCGCAGCCGATGCAGATGGTATTAAATTCCCTCATGCGGACCCTCTTGTTATTACAGCTGACATTGCAGGAATGGAGGTCCAAAGAGTGCTAGTTGATGGCAGAAGCTCCGCAGATATTATATTCGTCTAGGCCTTCAACCAATTGTGCATCCCACGGAAGCATTTACTTCCAATAGCTCATCCGCTTCAAGGCTTCGCAGGCCCTCCTCTCGATGCCCTCGGCCAAATAGGCCTCGAGGTCACCTTCGAAGAGGGGCTCCTGGCTAGATCAGAGAAGGTGATTTTTGACATCGTCGATGCCCCTTACTCTTACAATGGTATCTTTGGAAGGGGAATGTAAAATCAATTCGGAGTTGTAGTGCATCACAATTATTTATGCATGAAAATGCCCACACAAGGAGGAGTGCTTACAGTCCTTAGTGACCAAGGTGTGGTGCGGAGGGCGAAGTATGTCCATGCTCCACCTCTTGATCCTAGACAGATAAATAGTGTACAAGATCATTCGGAGGATACCTCCGCGTAAAGTGAGCCCTCAAAGATATCCTCCCTCAAGCCAAGCCCTAAAGGTGAAATTATAACAAAGATCATTGTCAAGGACAACAAAGACTATCTCATCCAGTTTGGCAAGGAACTGCCTCCGGAAATTGCCACTTCGCTGGAAGAAGTAGTTAAAGAAAACCTGGATGTCTTTGCCTGGTCCGATGAAGATATTCCCGGAGTCGACCGAAGCATCATTGAGCATAACCTACTCGTCAACCCAAGGGTTCGACCTGTTCGTCGGGGGCTCCACAAATTGTGGACAAAAAGGGCAGACCTTGCTAAAGCAGAGGTAGAGAAGTAGTTAAAGGCTGGGATCATTAGAGAGGTGGCCCACATGGAGTGGTTAGCCAACCCCGTCTTTGTGAAGAAAAAGGCCTCCAGCAAGTGGCACATGTCCATTGACTTCACATCCCTGAATAAAGCATGCCCATGTGACCCCTACCCCATGCCCCACATTGATCAACTCGTCAACTCCACCGCCGGCTCTGAGCTTTTAAGCTTCCTCGAAGCGTACTCCGAATATCATCAAATATGGTTCAAACGCGAAGACGAAGCCAAGACAAGCTTTATCACTTCTTCGGGAGTCTTTTGTTATGTTAGAATGCCCTTCAGCTTAAGAAATGTCGGGGCAACTTTTTCAAGGTTGATTGATAAGGCTCTAGGTCACTAGATAGGTCACAATATTGAGGCCTATATGGATGATATTGTAATAAAGAGTGCTTTAAAGCACCAACATAGTCTAGACTTAGCAGAAACTTTTGAGAGCCTCCGACCATGTGGAGTTTGCCTCAACCCCAAAAAATGTATCATCAGGGCTCAATCTAGGAAATTGCTAGGGTACTTAGTTTCGAGCAGGGGGGTCGAAGCTAGCCCAATGGAGATAAGTGCATTGCAAAGGATGGCTCCGCCGAAAAATTTGAAGCAAGTCTAGAAGCTCGCTGGACACCTCGCGGCCCTTAGCAGATTTTTGGCAAGGTCCGCAGAATAGAGCCTCCCAATATTTAAAGCCTTAAAAAGGTCCGAAGATTTTGCTTGGACACCGGAGTGCTAGAAGAGTTTCGATGAAATCAAGGACTATCTCGGCAATCTTGCAACACTCACTGTGCCCCTCGCAGATGAAACTTTTCTTCTCTATCTTGTAGCCAAAGGCTCCGCTATCAATGTGGTCCTTGTTCGAGAAATGGATTTCAACGGGAAGTTGGTACAGAATATGATATACTTCGTATAAAAAGCCTTATCCGGAGCAAAAACTCGGTACTCCGAGCTCGAGAAATTTACTTATGCTCTGGTAATGGCTTCGAGGAAATTACGACATTATTTTTTGGCACATAATGTAATTGTGCCAACTTCTTATCCTCTAGGAGATATGCTCCGAAGCAAGGATTCCATGGGGAGAATTGGAAAGTGATTCGTTGAGCTAGCCCCCTTTGGTATCTCTTTTGTAGCAAGAACATCAATCAAGTCACAAGTGGTGGCTGATTTTGTAGCAGAGTGGACTCCGTCTACAATATGGGCTCCATAAGAATCAAATGAAGGCAAATGGACCATATACTCTTGTTGATAGAAAAAAATGGCATCAAATGGTTAAGATTGTCAAAATATCAATTTTGGTAATTTGGGCCAAAACTACACATGTCCTGGGTCGGGCCAAAGCCCTATAGGGCTGAAGGCCCATTAAAACTATGGGCTTCGGAAGCTTCCGATAGGCCTGCTAGCTTCGGCCCGAAGGCCTTCGGAGGCCTGCTTCGCCGAAGCTTCGGCCCGAGGAGCAGGCTTTGGCGGGCCTGGCCGAAGGGCCACTTCAAGCTGAATTCCAGAGATAGAGTTTGACTCTGATTCTATCTAATTTTATCCCTACTCATGATTAGGCCGAATCTTAACAGATTAATCTTAGAGATTAGAAGACTAGCCCCTAGAAGCCCTCTGACGGCCACTTCGGAACAGTGGTAATCCTTGTTACTTCGCCTGTGAAGTATCCGTTAATCTACATAATAGATTGCTATCTCCTTGTTACTTCGCCTGTGAAGTATCCGCTAATCTGTGTAACAGATTGCTACCTTCGTTTCTCTAGTGCAACACTTAGTAGAATTCGGTCCCCATGCCGAATTGGCACTTGATATCTGTTCTGATTGCAGGTTTTCACACTCAGAGCCACTTCGCTAGAGGTGGCCGGGGCCAGGAGACTGGTTCGGAGGCTGACAGAACACCCTTCGGCGGAAATACTGCTTCGACTACCCCCGTGCTAGACCGTCACGTTGTTGTCGGTTTGACTAAGTCCTGCGCACCAGTACGCTTCGCAATAGGCTTCGTCATGACAGGCTTCACTATGTTCGTACCCCGCGTTAGACGAAGTCACGCCAGTGCATTGCATTTGAATTATTTCATCGTGTCGGAGACTTCGTGCCGAACCCTGCCGTTCGGAGGTGATTGTAGCATCGAGATCTGTTCGAAGCCAGCCTTGAACCAGATTAGTCCGAATGCCGAAGGCACCCTTCGGTGAGACCCTTCTCATCAGACACCGAAGGAACCCTTCGGCGATACCCTTCGCACTGCATACTTCGAATCAGTTAGGCTTCGCTCAGCTTGCTGATTTATTATGTTTAATATATTTCTTTTTGGCTAATTGGATTATTTCTGTGTGATCTGATTACCTGGCGACTCCACCCCCCTTACCACTGTTAAGGGTAGTCGGAATGTGACGTCGGTGTTATGTCATGCTTAGGCTTGTCCCTAGGTACACGCACACTTTTGGATCGTCGAACTGACCCGAGTGCGGGGGCACGTTTTCGTGTCAACACACTTTTTGGCGACTCCGCTGGGGAAGGCTACGCCAACATGACAAGTATATATAAATCGGCCGTCGGTACGTATACGACGACTACTACGTCTACATCACCGATGGATCCCATGAGAGGCACGGATATCGACAACCACAACATCATGATGTCTACCCTTGAAGATATTCCCGCAGAAGACCGAGCAGAGATTGAGGCAAAAATTAAGGCACTCCAGGACCTCATGCTTGGGAGCTACATCAAAACACGCGCGGGCTTCATCAAGCGCGACATCAACGTCCCTGACCTCGCTCGGATCTAGGTAACTCCAGTATTGCCTTGTTTATCTTCTTTAGAGATTGAGCAAAAAATAGCTACGTCAGTAGACCAAGTCGTTAGCGCTTCGCTAGCTAACCGTTTAGATTTGGCAGTTAGCTCTCAAGTAGAGGTGACGCTTAGAAGGTTCAGCTTTACCGAGGTCATACCTCCAGCTCCTATTGTTAGCATACCTCCGATAAATCACATTTACAGCAGAGCTAATAGTAGTACCGGCAAAGCCATTACGTCTTCAGCATCAATATCCATGGCCGAGACCAATCACTATACTTACGGCCAAACTAGCGCCCCTACCATGCGTTGCCTCCACTTACACCGGTGCCAGTTTTTCCCACACTGCCTGCACCGCATGCACAAGCGCATAGGCCCGAACACATCATACATCCCGAGCTAGCGCACGATGAGGAGCCTTGTGGCCGGCATGCCGACATACCATCGTGTGTCGTGCCCCCGCATGAGAGATGCGTGCCGGTAGTAGGTAAGGATGACATCGAGGGGTGGATCTGCGTACTGTTTAGGGAGTGCACTGGCTTCGTACCTAGGGGTCGAGCTAGGTTTACCAGAAGCCGTACCCCGATCATTTTGACACAATACCTTACCCTCGTGGCTATAGAGTCCCTGAATTAACAAAGTTTGACGGTGAGGGTAACAAAACCACACTAGAGCATGTCACTCAATTTTTAGCACAGTGTGGAGAAGCTAGTGGGTCGGACTCTTTAAAACTTAGACTATTTTCTCTCTCACTATCCAGCACCGCTTTCACTTGGTTTTTGGTGCTCCCGCCAAACTCTATCCAGACGTGGGATGAATTAGAACAAAAATTCCATGACTACTTCTACACGGGTGAAACAAAACTTAGGCTTTCACACTTGACATCGGTTAGACAAAAATCTAGCGAGAGCATCTCTAAGTATATCAAGCGCTTTCGCGATACCAAAAACCGTTGTTTTAGTCTTAATATTTCAGAAAGGGATTTGGCGGATCTAGCTTTGAGCGGATTGCGTTCTGAAATTAAAGAGAGACTAGATAACCAGCACTTTTTAGAAGTTGGCCAAGTCTTACAACAGGCTCTGGTGCAGGAAGGCCAAGCCAAGGATAAAAAGTTTATTAAGATGTTTAACAAGCCTAGGGCTGAGGTCCATGTCATGTACACAGCCGAATGGGTTTGGAACGCTAAAAGCAAGCATGTTACTTGCTCCGAGTTACGGCCGTCTCCCACTAAGAATCGACTTAGCGAGGTCAAATACTCGTTTGATATAACTAAGTGTGAAAAAATATTTGATTTCCTCTTGAAGAACCATCTTCTCAGTTTTCCTTAAGGCCAAGTCATTCCATCTGCCAACGAGCTAAGGAAACACCCCTACCGTAAGTGGCATGATTCGCATTCACACTATACTAATGACTGCACTGTTTTTCGTTGATAGGTTCAATCGGCCAAAGAGGAAGGACAATTGAAGATAGACCCTAGTCCAAAGATGAAGCTGGACAAAGACCCCTTTCCCATGAACACCATCGATCTCGACGAAAAGAGAGTGTTGATTCGGCCAGAGCAGGCCGAGTCAACTAAGGGGAAAGTGGACTTTATTGGAGAATCACGTACACGCACGCTCGTACCTAAGAACCCTGAAGTAGGAGTGTGGAAACGGAAGGTTAGCAGGCCTCCTTCGGATAGGGCTCGCAAGAAGCCGAGGGTAACATATCAGATGTTGTTAAACAAACACCAAAGAAAAGCTAAGAAAATAGGTCCCCACGCCAAAAGGCTAAGCCAACCGAAGGGACCAAAGCAGTCGGAGGGTAGCTTCGGACTACAGTGGTCGAACCCTCCACGTGGTGGCTTCGGACCACAGTGGTCGAACCCTTCACATGAGGACTTCGGGCCACAATGGCCTAACACCCCCTACGGTGGCTTCGGACCCTAGTGGTCGAACCCTCCGTACAGTGGCCTCGGACCCCAGTGGCTGAGCACACAGAATGAGTTCAGACCCCAATGGCCAAAACCGGTTCCGCTCTAGACGAACCCTCTAGCAGGAGGCTTCGGCCCGCACTGGCCAAACGTACCTCCGGCCTAGTAGGACCCCTCGCTGATATGGTTCGAGATACTGTCGACCTAGCTGAACCCCCCTCCGGTTAATGGGTTCGACTCACAGTGGGCGAAGCCGCTGGAGCCACCGATGCCCCCACCATACAACTGGGCGGGGACCCCATGGGCTCCGTGCGTATCACAATCATAACACCCTCCACAACATAACATTGTCCCTTGTTTTCCTTCAGAGTATTATAATTGGCAGGGACAAATAGACGCGGCGGAGGAAGGCATCATCCACAGGCTATCCGTAGTACCTTCGAATCGACTCACGTGGGATGAAGCCAAGGGAGATGAATGCGAAGAGGCAAAGGACATGGAGTTCGAAGCTATCACTATCAGAATAGGGTCTCAAGAAGTCTCAATCCCGAAGGCCCCTTCACCGAAGCCTGACAGAGGTAAGTCCCCTACTCCAGCCGAGGCCAACGCCAGAGCCTGGTTCGATCGGCCAAATGAGGCCGGTCCGATTGATAGGGTCCACAGCGAAGGCCCCTCCGATTATGAAACATGCGAGGCCAATAACAGGAACAAGGCGGTGGCGCCTGGTACCAAGACACAACCATCTTAGGCACCTCCAGGTATGTCCAAATCACAGAAAAGGTGTCTGCAATGCCAACGGGCACTGGAGATGTGCGAGAAGAAAGCAGAGGATGAGCGAGATGCCATGTTTGAGGAAATCTGCCCTCGGCCAATGAGGAGATAGGTATGGAGGATCAAGCCGGATGAGATAACCAACCTGGCTCCTAGTCCAAGCGATGATGACGATGACATGCTCGACGACGACTACTCGCCCGTCTTCGAGGGACCCATACCTCAGGCGATGGACATCAACGTCGTCATGCTGCCCGCCGAGTTTGCCCTACCACAGGACGAGGCCGAGGCCGCTCAGTTGAACCTCAGCCCGTGCAATGCTATTTTTTAAAAACCCGAGGATACGACTCACCATCTAAAGCCTCTCTACGTTAGGGGTCACATTGATGGGAAGCCGATCACCAGATGCTTGTTCATGGTGGTGCCACCATTAACCTAATGCCTTACTCGCTATTGAAGAACTTGGCAGGGACAAGGAGGACTTGAAGAAAACTAACTTAATGCTCAATGGCTTCAACGGCGAGAGATCCGAGGGCAAAGGCGTGCTCTACATGGAGTTAACAGTAGGCAACAAGACGTTGTCAACGGCATTCTTCGTCGTCGACGTGCAAGGTAACTACAGTGTGCTCCTTAGGTGTGACTGGATTCACGCAAACTGATGCATTCCTTCTACTTTGCACCAATGCCTAATTCAGTGGGACGGCGATGAAGTAGAGGTCATAACCGCAGATACTTTGGCCTAGGTAGCATTGGACGATGCATCCATTGACGCTGTCCACAATAAAGTAGAATGTCTATCGGGTTGGGATCTTTCAGATTATGACTTTGTTAGCGTGTCCGGAGGACGTTTCGTACGAGTGTTTGTAAAGTCAGCTGGTGCAGCACGGCTGTTTATAAATTAGTAGTCATGTCTAGCAAAAGTAATCTAGATTGGCTAAAGTCTCGTGTAGAGCAATATCGGTCTGCTAAAGACGGTATTATCGAGGCCATCGAAGACATTAGCGAAGTAGAGAAATTAGGACAAGGTTTTGCGTCGGCCGATCCTTTAGAAGAAATTGACATAGGCAATGGTAGCATCCCAAGGCCGACTTTTGTAAAGCAACATTTACAGCCTATTGAAAAGGCCAAAGTAATAAAGTTGCTTTGTTCATACGTCGATTGTTTCGCATGGGAGTATAGCGAGATGCCTAGATTAAGCCGCGAGCTCGTGGAGCATCGTGGATCTCGTGGGAGTAAGTAGTCTAGAACAAAGCATTGTGATAAAGCAAACCCACCTAGATCTTTTCATTTTAGCACATAAGGCATGGATATCAATTTTATGATTATTATCATTTTTCAGTACATGATTTCCATGTAAAGCATATAGATGTTCAAGTTGCATATTTGCATCCAATAAAAAGGACTTAGCTACTAGGCATGTAAAAGATATCAAAAGCAATCATTCTACAAATGTTAGTTACTAGGAGTACCATGTTTTAGAATTTTTAAACCATAAAAGTCAAACTCATGATAGATATCAGATATATATTTAGAAGAGCTAAATCAACATGATCATAGACAATAATCCAAAATCATATACAAGTAAGTGCATGTAAAAGCAGTTAATCATATAATAGAAGCTCGTGCAAGTTTGTGAATGCAACAAAGCATGATATGGACACACAAATGCAAAAGAAAGAAAGAGAATGAAAAATCTCAAAATATCCCAAACAAAAGGATAAACAGCTCATGAGGTTGAAGATGGAGAACCATCTTCTAGTCCATGATGCATATGTTCTCTAGGCCTCGATCCTGCAATATTAAGGGTAAAAAGGATGAGAAAATGATTTGACTATAGGGTTAGCAAAAGAACTAAACCAGTGCTAAGCCATCTTCTTAAAAGTGGGAAAACCAAAAGGTGTAAAATGGTTAGAACTAGAACAAGTTTCTAAACTACTAGCAGGAAAACCAGAAGAAGTAAAATAGTTAGGACCAAAGCGCGACTCTCTCTCTCTCAAAGCACGGTCCACTAAACTGCCTAAATTCATGGGCACGAGGTCCAACGTCATATCGAGAATGACTTGGAGCTCTGCTAGAATGATAACCACCCTCCAGAGCATGGGCACGAAAGTCGTCTCCCCTACCACCACTTACACGACGCACCATGGCATCTTGCCTCTCACCGCATCGAGGAACCCTCTATCAACCACCCTGTTGGTAGAACTGCTCCTTCCAACATCTAGATCTCTCAACCTGCTTCATCCTGAAGCAAAACTCCTCAAGATGACCATCTTTCTTGCAGAACTCACAATGGTATGTCATCTTCTTGGGATGTGGTTGAGGGTTTAGGTTCTTGGCACTTGGTAGAAGCTTTTTGATGTTGGAGGGACCTGGTAAAAATCAAGCGGAGTGTGCAGGTCTTTGAGTTTTGGTATCCAGATAGGCTTTTTGGATGGAGCGCTGGGTTTTTCATGGATCACACCATCTCTAGGCTAATTGGTTTTGAAGGACTCGGTGGTGTGGGTCTTGGGATATCTCTCCTATGGACTCAGCTTACACCACTCCACCGTCCTACTCAAGGCACTCTCAAAATCAGCCTTGGTGTAGGTGTACCCATTGTTGAAGCCATATTCCCTCTTAAATTGTTGGATGATCATCCCTAGTTGAGGCTCTCTGTCAGTCACCCAACTTAGGATCTGACGGAGGTAAGAATTCTCATTTTCAGCAAAGGTAATATCTTCTCTTAAAGAAGCCAATACCTCCACCTGAACTAGGCAGACCCCACACTCATCATCTGGTTGGCTAGACTTCCCTATCTTTCGAATCTTATCATTCCTATCAGCTAGCTCCTTCCTAAGAGGCTAATAGTCCCCACAAATGGTGGAAGAAACTAATAAAATCTCTAGACTGGACTTGGTCTGCACCAACTCGACTCTAACCCTCTTAAGCTCCCTAGACTGTTGATCACTCTTCACACTCAGCTCAGCTATATTAGCTAAATAGGATGGGAATTCCTTATAGAGCACGACAGCCGAGGCTTGAGCATCTTTCAGCTCCAATTGAGCGCTTTCAAGCCTAGTGGCCAAAGTGTCTCTCTCATTGACTCTTTCAGTGTACCTTGACTTTAGAGAAGTCAGGTCACACAACAACTTCTCAAAATCTTGGACACTCAGCATCCTCAAGCAAGCAAGGAGAAGAAGTCATACGCTCAATCTTGCTATTAGCAATAGCAATCTCACTAGTAAGCTCATATAACCTCTTCTTAGCCTTTTGAAGTAGTTTGTCACGATAATTACTCCCGACTATTTTCATTAAGCAAATCAAGAACCTCAAGCTCATGATAAGTTACCTCATCATCATCGTCGAAGTTAGTGTCAAAGGTGTTGTTGTCGTTCTTCTCATCAAGAGCCATACTGCAAAATATCTTGTGGTGCTTGTTGTTGTGTTGATGTTGTGTCTTGTTCTTGTGCTTATGCTTGCCCTTGTCAGAGATGAAGAAAAGGCCAGTAAGATCACCCATGTTCTTTTTCTTCCCTTTCTTGATGATGACCTCCTCAACACTCGAGCTCGATGAAGAGGAGGAAGAAGAAAGGCAGCTGGCGAGATGTTCCTTAATCTCAGGGAAGAAAGCTTTGTCTCGTCTTCGGTTCTCTCGCCAATATTCCTTCATGGCCTTTTGGACAAATATCTACTTTGACTTCCCCTTGAAATGATACTTGTTGGGGTGGTCGAGTTTGTTGGAGCCATCACCGGTGCCCTTCTTGTGGTAGTTCAGCTTGGGGCAATTGGCGATGAAGGGGTATGGATCACCACACTAAAAGCATCCAGACTTGGTGCCAGACCTCTTGCTCATCCTCTTGTCATCCACAAATCGAACGCGGTTGTTTATGAGGCAGAGGTCATCATGTCCCAAGGTCTCAAGTTGTTCTTCAATGATAGACATCAGAGAAGAAAAAGCATGTGGGATTAGAATGGCAACTAGAGGGGGGTGAATAGGTGCCTCAACACTTTCTTTCGAATGTGATGGCCTAATCAAATCACCCAACGCACCTCTAAAATCACAGTTTCAAGTTTTAATCCAATTAGTACAAAAACTGAGCTCCACGAGATTGAAAACCACCAATTAGTTTTGATTCAAGAATTTTAATCTACAAATCTCAAAACACTCACACAAGAGATCAAATCAAGTTTGTAATAGTGAAATAGCTTGATTCAATTCGATCACAAATAAAATACTTGTACTTCTGAAATTTGTCGGATGATGAATAGTAATAGCAATTTTCAATAGAATTCAGCACTCATGTTTAGAGACTAATTGTATACTTCAAATTCAGTGTAAAATTGATTTCAGCACTCAATAAACAGAACTAGAACTAGATGAATTTACTTGAATAATTAATGTCGAAAACATAAATTCATAATTGTAAAGAGTGTGCCGACAACACTGTAGCAAAACAGAAATTCAATTTCAATGTACTGAATCAACACAGTCTTGCTTCAGTTAATTATAGAGTTCAAATGTAACAAATATACTCAACACTTGGCTTTCAACTGAGAACAATGATCAAAACCTGAAGAACACAACTTAGCACCTAAAACAGAATAAACAAAACTGATATCAAATTGAAACAATTGAGTGAACAGCAAAAATACACTAGAACTGTATTGACTGAATCTAATCTGAAACTGAAAAGCTTTCTGAAATTACATGCAAGAACTTGAATTCTTCTCAATGTGTAAACTTAATTGAAAAGAAAACAGATACAAAAAATAGCACAAGTATATTGTATCATTTTGGAACTCAGATTGGTTATGCAGATTAAACTAAGTTTCAGTTTTCTATCAACTTTAGCACAAGCTGAACAGAGATTTGAATTAAAGCAATATTTCTGTAATTTGATCTCAATAGTGAACTGACAGTTAAAACAACCTACCAAATGTTTTCTGAATCACACATCTCAATTTTCAATCATACAACTCAATCAACCTGTCTCAAATATATTCAACACATGAAAAATAGGAAAAACTCAGAGTATAGAACAAACTTACACACTCTGTCAGCAACTACTTTCTCTAGCCAAGCAGAAAACAGCAAGTACCAAAATATTGAATTCAGGAAATCAAAACTTCTTCAAAAGTACGAAGGAAAACACTGAATATAGGATATCAGATTTGAATAGCAGTTCAAGACTACCCATATCAGTAGACACTTTGAAACTGACACAAATTAGATAGGGAATAGTGAACAAATCTCAACACATGAATAGATTAACAATTTTCAGAGAGGTTCACTTTAGATTATCAAGATACTATTTCAGACCTATCCAATTGTTCTAGCTGACCAGAAACAAACTCTGAAAAGAAAATTTGATCTCTGATCAGAGTGAAGAGAAATAGTAAAAACAAGAAACAGCTATTGCAAAGATGGTGTAGTACTGAAAAAATATCATCCAGCCATGGGAGGGGATAAAATCCTCTTTTCACTAATTAGTGAGCAACCACTTTGAATCACAAATGCAGTCAAGATTGATGAAAAACAGTGAAAGCAGCATTACATCAAACAAGTGAAGTGTAATATTAAAAACAGCAACACAGATCACACATATCATATTTCTGCACAAATAACTTTCTGAATTTTTTTAGCAAAGTTGTTTGATCTACCTTTTACCAAGTAAACACTCAAGAAACACTTCAATGATCAGCCAAAAACCTGATGAAAACTTGATGAAACATTTCATCCATGTGGGGAGCAAAACCAAAACTGAACCACTTTTCAGAACAATTTTTTCAGCACTGTGGTGCCTAAACTCACAGAAACATGTTGTAAATTTTGAAAATGGATCATTCAAATCATGTACAACAAAAGTTACTTGGACATCTATATCGATTTCTGCAATAGATTCACCAAAAAACTGCTATCAAAATCGATCACAACCACAAAGCGTACCTGCGCCCAGAAAATTGTTCCAGTGATTCACCGAACGGTGTTGTCGAAAATACTATTCTAGATCCAGCAATTTTTCGGCAGATCACTGTTCCTCATCCAAAGCTTCCTTCAAAGCAAAATTTCGGTGGATTTCTCATAGAAAAAATGGCTGTAAAAGTCACCAAAAGGTTCAGCCAACTTGGGGGATAATATCCTACCAACTCATGTTCTAGAAGCCCCCATTTTACACATAGACCCTTAGTAATTTCAGAATTAACAATTCTGAAAATTACCCTATAAAACCTAAAAGTAAAATTACAAATTGACTCTCCTTTTAATATAATTTCAGAGTAAAACCACTCTAAAAATTATACCAAGAGGTTACACTACAAAACTGAAAATTTAAACTAATACTAGACACAAATTTATTGAATTAACAAAAACATTAAAGTTTCAACGGTTTTCAGCAAAAACCGACAAAGCCTCTCAACCCTTCGACTCGTGACACCGCTTCGCGACTCCGAGCGCCAACAAGACACTTCCGCTCTCAATCCCCTCGAGCCGCCTGAATGCTTGTCCTGGCCTCCCTCTCGCAAACCCGGTCGTCACGCCGTCGTAGTCAGCCGTCCGTCCAAGTCTCGCTCCGTCTCTTCGTGCACTCTTGAGATCTTCTCCAACTTCGCCCGGCCTCCCTGATCCTCCGGCATCAAGCTCCCCACTCGACCCTAGATCATCCGACGTCGACAATTGGTCAGCATCTCCTCCCTGCATAAACAAGACAAGCCAAAACAAGAACACGATGCACCACCAAACCCCTCGGCAGCCAAACCTCCATTTCACATCAAAACCCTCGATGCACACAACCAACCTCAACCACTCAACCGCTCAGACTTTCATCCTTGTCAATCACTCATCATCCAGACCGAAACCACCCTTGGTTTCTCAATCTCCCCCTTGATGAGTGCATTGACAACCCCAAAGCAAAGATATGATGAGAATAGCAAGTTACGCACACAAGTGACCATAAAAACTCATAAAAGAGCAAAACATGTCACTTGGTAAAAGATCTCCTTGCTTGGGCAAAAACCTTATGCAAGGCATAGCGAGATCTCCCTACTTGGGCAAAAACCTTATGCAAGGCATAGCAAAAGCGCAAACATGCAAAGCACAACATTTCAACATGAAAGCCAACTCCCCCTTAACCAAGCAATCCAAAAACCAAAGCATCATGTAGATCATTTCTCCCCCTTTGACAATGCAGGCATCAAGGAGATAAAAAGATGTAAAGAGGGAAAAGAGGGTAAATCAGATATGTGAGCTTCTGAAACATGAGCAGCTACAATTACAGTACAAACAAGCATTCGCCTTGAATATCATCTAAAAGTACTGAAAGACATCCTCATATGTATACCATCTAAACAAAAGGCATGAGCAAGCATTTTCAGACTTTAGCAAATAAAAGCAGCACCACTCAGACTAGCATACTAGATATGTCAAGGCATGATATGCAAAAGCTATACAAGCACACACTAGATAAGCATATCCCACTTCAAGGTGCTTCAGCAAACAAGATATGCAATGAATATCAAATTTTTCATTTTTGTGCCAGGGGTTATTTGCATGTCAACCTTATGTTAACCGACCATGCTAAGCCTAGGTTGAAACCATCAGAATCTTAAAGCAATGGTCTCGACAGACACTACAACATCCTGGTTCTTACCAAAGTGCTATGATAAGCCGTCTAGAACAAAATAGTGCGACAAAGCAAACCCACCTGGATCTTTTCAATTTTAGCACACAATAGCATGAATATCAACCATTTTCATTTTCATTTTCATTCATTTTCATTTTCTTCCATTTTTGATGAAATCAAGTTGCGTATTAGCATCCAAGTAAAAAAGGACCTAGCTATCATATGTGTAAAAGATAGCAAAAGCACTCAACCCATCCAAGATAGTTTCTAAACTAAGCAGTGATAATTTTCAAATTTTCACAAATAAAAGCTATGCTCATGTCAACTCTCAGATGAAATCATGCCAAATACAGCCAACAGTATTAAAGACAATACTACAAAGGCATAACGAAGCATGTACTTGTAAAAGCAATTAATCATATGACATAAGCTCATGCAATGCTACATAGATCCCCCTCAAAACATGCTAGTATCTCTCGGATGCTCAGTGAGAGGGTGAAATAAAAATTGTTTTGGAATCTAGCAGCGCAAAACTCGAGATCCAGGCAAAGTAGTAGACTGACCATACATAGGAGATAGACCATGATAAAAAGTGCATGGTCTAGCGATAAAGCGCGAACCTGGAAATCGACGAGGTCTCCCAACCTGTCGAGCATCAAAGCCTCTTACACGTGATCTATCACCATATGAAGCATGGGGGCAAAATCACTCTCAAAACCATGTGGGGCCTCAAAATCAGGATAAGAGCGGAAAGCATACTCGTGCATATATAAAGATGGGTAGTGCATGTCCTGAAAGCTCATAGCAAAAGACCGACGATCATCCCTGATACGACGAAAGCAAAACCCAACCAAATGACCCACCCGATGACAATAAGAACAGTGATACACTTTCTTGGTTGTGTGAGTATGGGTCTCAGGCGCAAATCTCACAATTTTCTTGGGTTTTGGCTGAGGAGGTTCATTTGAACCACGAAGATATTTCTTTGTCAGTTGGGTAGGATTCTTGGCTTTGTGATCGGTGTCTAACTGGGCTCTCTCTTTCTCAAGGGTAGTGGGAGGAGTGAACACAGTTTCGCTCAAAGTGTTTGGAGTGGTTCTCTCATAACCCAACCCGAGAGCTAACCCTGCCCTATCAGCACACATTTTGGTTTTAGCCAAAAGAAGGTCCATCCTACCCTTTCCTTCAGTGCATTTTTCCACTAGAGAGAGAAGGTAATCATTCTCACATTTCAATTTTTCCGCTTGCTCTCTAGCAAAGCAAAGGACAGTTCAGGCATTCATTAATGACCGCAGGACTAGACTCCACCAACAAAAGCTTCTTTTTAGTTAATTCAAGTTTTTCAATAGTTTGAGCATGTGTAAAACGCAGCTAAGCAAGCTCATCCATAACAGTAAGACATGACTCACAATAGGCAACATCAAACTTAGATTTCAAAATAGCAAGTTCAGTGGACATAGCTTCAAGTCTGAGTTTTAGTTCTTTACGTTCTTTAGCAGCAAGTTTAAGCAATCTATCCCGAGAATAAATAGCATCATGCAATTCATCATTCTGAACAAGAAGATGATCATGGGATAGATATACCTCAGAAGTGTCGAGCTCGTTGCTGTTGTCGTTGCCGTCGACCGCGAAGCAAAGGTCGGTGAGGTCCACTGTCTTTTTCTCCTTCTTCTCTTTCTTGGGAGGCTCCTCTTCCTCCAAGCTTGGCTCCTTGCTTGATGTGTTGAAGATGTTGCTGAGGGTGGCCACAAAAGCTCTGGCTACTCTCTTAGCCAATTTTCCTCGCTTTCCTCTGAAATAGGGTTTCTTGTTCCATTTTTGGTGCTTGTGCTCATTTTCATTTTTCATTTTTAGTTTAGGGCAATTTGCTTTTATGTGAGACGTATTTCCACATTCAAAACACCCCTGTGACCCTCCTCTCCTTTGGTCTCGTCTATCATTGTAAAAGCGAGTGAACTTTCTAACAATGAGAGCTAGCTTCTCATCATCTAGAGCATCCACTTGTTCTTTTTTGACGGAGACAAGGGAGGACAAGTCAAAAGCACCAGAGAAAACACAAGCTCCAGAAACGCCAGACAAATTACCTCCAGATGAGGTACCACTGCCAAGACTGGAAACCAAAGCAATTGAAGGCAACAAAGATTTTCCAGCTCCTGGTCGAGATGCCTTGGCTATCTCGGTGGACTTAAGCTTACTAAAGAGTTCGTCGCAAGTCAGAGTGTCAAAGCTTGCCGACTCTTCAATACTAGAGATCTTCACCTCCTATATGCTACGATCAAGAGCATAGAGAAGTTTGATCACCCTATCGTGGTCAGAGTAAGCCAAAGTCCCAGTGGCGCGCAAATTACTGACAATCCCATCAAAACGCACAAACATGGCATCTACCGATTCGCTAGGGCCTTGCACGAACATTTGGTATTCTTGATTATACGTGCTCTGTCTCCTAGCCTTAATTTGGGTAGTGCCCTCATGAAAAGTACTCAAGGTCGACCAAATTTCTTGTGCAGTGCAAAGGTGCTGGACCCTGTCGAACTCGTTGCGACTCAGACTGATAAAAAGAATGTTTCTAGCCTTGCTATTACATTCATGTTGTGCCTTCTCAGTCTCTGAGGTACGAGTGTCAGGAATCACATACTGGGATGCAACAATGTCCCATATCGCATTTCCTTGGCTAAGCAAATAAGCCTCCATGCGCACCTTCTAATAGGCATAGTCTCGACCATCAAACATCGGGATCTTGGTGTTCCTTTCCATGTCGCCAAAACAAGGATCACAAACCGATTAAGGTCAACTGGTGATCTAACCTGCTCTGATACCAATTGTGGGATCGGAATGGCGACTAGAGGGGGGGGTCAATAAGTGCCTCAACACTTTCTTTCGAATGTGATGGCCTAATCAAATCACCCAACGCACCTCTAAAATCACAGTTTCAAGTTTTAATCCAATCAGTACAAAAATTGAGCTCCACAAGATTGAAAACCACCAAATAGCTTTGATTCAAAAATTTTAATCTATAAATCTCAAAACACTCACACAAGAGATCAAATCAAGTTTGTAATAGTGAAACAGCTTGATTCAATTCGATCACAAATAAAATCCTTGTACTTCTGAAATTTGTCGGACGATGAATAGTAATAGCAATTTTCAATAGAATTCAGCACTCATGTTTAGAGACTAATTGTATACTTCAAATTCAGTGTAAAATTGATTTCAGCACTCAATAAACAGAACTAGAACTAGATGAATTTACTTGAATGATTAATGCTGAAAACATAAATTCAGAATTTCAGCAAGTTCAAAACCTGAAGAACACAACTTAGCACCTAAAACAGAATAAACAAAACTGATATCAAATAGAAACAATTGAGTGAACAGCAAAAATACACTAGAACTGTATTGACAGAATCTAATCTGAAACTAAAAAGCTTTCTGAAATTACATGCAAGAACTTGAATACTTCTCAATGTGTAAACTTAATTGAAAAGAAAACAGATACAAAAAACAGCACAAGTATACTGTATCAGTTTGGAACTCAGATTGGTTATGCAGATTAAACTAAGTTTCAGTTTTCTATCAACTTTAGCACAAGCTGAACAGAGATTTGAATTGAAGCAATATTTCTATAATTTGATCTCAACAGTGAACTGACAGTTAAAACAACCTACCAAATGTTTTCTGAATCACACATCTCAATTTTGAATCATACAACTCAATCAACCTGTCTCAAATATATTCAACACATGAAAAACAGGAAAAACTCAGAGTATAGAACAAACTTACACACTCTGTCAGCAACTACTTTCTCTGACCAAGCAGAAAACAGCAAGTACCAAAATATTGAATTCAGGAAATCAAAACTTCTTCAAAAGTACGAAGGAAAACACTGAATATGGGATATCAGATTTGAATAGCAGTTCAAGACTACCCATATCAGTAGACACTTTGAAACTGACACAAATTAGATAGGGAATAGTGAAAAAATCTCAACACATGAATACATTAACAATTTTCAGAGAGGTTCACTTTAGATTATCAAGATACTATTTCAGACCTATCCAATTGTTCTAGCTGACCAGAAACAAACTCTGAAAAGAAAATTTGATCTCTGATCAGAGTGAAGAGAAATAGTAAAAACAAGAAACAGCTATTGCAAAGATGGTGTAGTACTGAAAAAATATCATCCAGCCATGGGAGGGGATAAAATCCTCTTTTCACTAATTAGTGAGCAGCCACTTTGAATCACAAATGCAGTAAAGATTGATGAAAAACAGTGAAATCTGCATTACATCAAACAAGTGAAGTGTAATATTAAAAACAGCAACACAGATCACACATCATATTTTTGCACAAATAACTTTCTGAATTTTTTTTAGCAAAGTTGTTTGATCTACCTTCTACCAAGTAAACACTCAAGAAATACTTCAATGATCAGCCAAAAACTGATGAAAACTTGATGAAACAATTCATCAAACATGTGGGGAGCAAAACCAAAACTGAACAACTTTTCAGAATAATTTTTTCAGCACTGTGGTGCCTACTTTAATCATCAAAATAATTCATAAGAACTCACATAAATATGTTGTAAATTTTGAAAATGGATCATTCAAATAATGTACAACAAAAGTTACTTGGACATCTATATCGAGTTCTTCAGTAGATTCACCAGAAAACTGCTATCAAAATCGATCACAACCACAAAGCGTACCTGCGCCCAGAAAATTGTTCCAGTGATTCACTGAACAGTGTTGTCGAAAATACTATTCCAGATCTAGCAATTTTTGGGCAGATCACTGTTCCTCATCCAAAGCTTCCTTCAAAGCAAAATTTCGGTGGATTTCTCATAGTAAAAATGGCTGTAAAAGTCCCCAAAAGGTTCAGCCAACTTGGGGGATAATATCATACCAACTCATGTTCTAGAAGCCCCCATTTTACACATAGACCCTTAGTAATTTCAGAATTAACAATTCTAAAAATTACCCTATAAAACCTAAAAGTAAATTACAAATTGACTCTCCTTTTAATATAATTTCATAGTAAAACCACTCTAAAAATTATACCAAGAGGTTATACTACAAAACTGAAAATTTAAACTAATACTAGACACAAATTTATTGAATTAACAAAAACATTAAATGTTTCGACGGTTTTCAGCAAAAACCGACAAAGCCTCTCAACCCTTCGACTCGTGACACCGCTTCGCGACTTCGAGCGCCAGCAAGCCACTTCCGCTCTCGATCCCCTCGAGCCGCCCGAATGCTTGTCCTGGCCTCCCTCTCGCAAACCCGGTCGTCACGCCGTCGCAGTCAGCCGTCTGTCCATGTCTCGCTCCGTCTCTTCGTGCACTCTTGAGATCTTCTCCAACTTCGCCCGGCCTCCCTGATCCTCCGGCATCAAGCTCCCCGCTCGACCCTCGATCACCCGCCGTCGACAATTGGTCAGCATCTCCTCCCTGCATAAACAAGACAAGCCTAAACAAGAACGTGATGCACCGCCGAACCCCTCGGTAGCCAAACCTCCATTTCACATCGAAACCCTCGATTCACTCAACCAACCTCAACCACTCAACCGCTCAGACTCTCATCCTTGTCAATCACTCATCATCCAGACCGAAACTACCCTTGGTTTCTCAAAGCACAACTGAGAGAGGGGTGAGTATCAATGGTGATTGCAAAGGCCAAGCTCTTGGAGCTAGATCTAGTGAGATTTGATCTCAACTGGATATCAATCTCAGAGGCCTTGAACTTGCTAAAAAGCTCTGCGACAGTCAAGGTATTATATGCAGCACTTACAACAATTGATGATGCCTTGATCTTCCAGACCTTAGGATCTAAAGTATGTAGTATCTTAAGAGCCTGTACGTGGTATGTCACCAATTGATCATTCTCAGCCTTGTTAGCATGGACCTTATTGATGATCGATTGAAAACGACCGAACAAGTCTTCAACAGTTCACTCGGCTTCTGTGTGAAGTTTTCATACTCACGTCGATAGGTTTGATAGAGTCGATCCTTGACCTGAGTTGTCCCCTCATGGTGTGCCTGAAGGGTAGCCCAAATCTATCGAGCAGTGTCGAGTTGGCAGTATAGTATAAGAGGCATGAACAAACAAATCTCATATGTACGATCCCTGGCTAAGTAAATAAACTCGCATGCAAGTCTTCCAATAATTATAGCCAAAGGAGTTAAGGGACGGGACATTCCCTGACGAACCCATGATCACTAACTTGGGTTAGAACCGGTTAAGGTATGAAAAAACCATAACCAAGCTTTAATACAACTTGTAGGACCGAGAGTAGTGACCAGGAAGGGTGAATGGGTGCAATTAAAATTTCACAGCAAAAACACAGATAAAAACTAGTGCTATCACTTTTCTGTCAGATATGATGTGAAGCGACAATCTGAGAGATCACAAGCACTAAAGAAAATCTAGCCTTCAAAAAACAATAGGTGTCCTAACTAATACTACCAACAGATCAGACGACAAATCAACATGTATTCATCAAGCTCATGGCAATCACAGTTCATAGGCATTTAATCACATCATATTAAAAACCCACCCACAGATGAACAATACTCAACACCATACATCAACAAGCAGATCCTCAAAAATCAACAGATAAATTACAGAAATAAAACAAATGAATTAGTTACCAGTTGAAACAGTGAGAGATGTCGAAGAAGACACAATCTAGTCGATGATGGCAGGTGCTTGACGTTGACAGGATTTACGGGCGTGGAGCAGAGCGTGCAGACGGAGAAACTGTAACAAGCAGATGACTCCATATGCGCAAAATCACACCGAGAAAACACTAGCCGGCTAATACACCGGAAGCAAAAGAAATCATCAGCCGACGCAAACTTCAAAGTTGTCAGTATGAGGCTCCAACAGCCTGCTGCCTTGCGCACGTGCCTTGTGAAGCATAGCAGTTACGCTGCTAGCAAAAGCAAGTATGGAAACCAAAACACCATACTGCTCCGGGACACTAGCTCACAGATCCATGCTCTAGAGGTCGATGCTTAGGTTCAGATGCAAGCAGGCAGGGCTGTCTTGCAGGACCCTGGCCGACACACAGAAATAGGAAGTTGCAGAACAACGCCTTGGAAATACAGGAGAACAGGAATGTAAGCATAGATTCGCTGAAGAGACAAAACAACGAGAAAAACAACACAGGAATATGGAAGTGCTAGAAATTTCTAGTCTCCTAAGAAAAATTCCAGAAAGAAGCGACGCAGTCAGTAAAAATCACATGCTCACACAAGAGCTCCAAGCCTGAGAAGAAGAAAAATCTTGATGGCGTTGAAACTGAACCATAGAAAAAATTATTCTCAGGCGAAGACTGGCCGGAGCGAAAAGAATCACCGGCAGCGACGGCTGTAGAAAAAAACAACTGGAACACTAATTTCTAGAATAAAACTATGGTGATTCAAAAGTGTTAACGCCCTAATCTTGAGGGCTACGTCTCTGTATAACAGACTCAAACGTCCAAAGCACAAAACTATGAAATAATATTCTTATTTCATTCCTAGATATTTTTATTTAACTCTTCGCTTGCGTAGTCCTCACAGTATCGCTTCAACGAAGTGTCACGGCAGTTGTTACATGTCCCCATCAGACTTCGTCTATACGCTTCGCATCTCTTCAGACACTTCACGGCAAACGACGCCTTGTCTTTGTGTGGTTGACGGTTTCACACCGAAACCGTCAAAGCGCTTGCTACCCTTGCACCGTGTACCCGGATTGGACCACCACGACCATGCAACTCTCTCAGCCTAGCAATCGCGCGTCCGTCTACCTGAGTCATACCAGTCAACGCCACGGAAAGTTGCTTGCCATCCTTGCGCCATGTACCCGGATTAAACCGACACGACCCCGTGACTCCATAAATCCGACGATTGTCCGTCCGTGTACCTGAGTCACACGACCAAGCCATGACAAGTCTCGTTCCTTCAAAGTGCCTCCTTTCAGAGAGCCCCTTCAAAGTGCCTCCCCTCATAGGGCTTCCTCATCTTCTCCTCTCCATTGACAATCACTCATCATCTGGGAGTCAGAAGGCCCATGGACTTCACCATGGATCCTAAACATGTGAATGAAATAACCATTCTAAATTCAACAAAGTCACAAGATTGGGTCGCAATACAGCATAGAAATACATTCGGGATGTGCAGCCTGCTTGTCCTACATGTATCACCCTTAAGGACCAACTCAGTATTGTTAGAGAGCAGGTTGAAATACTCATGAAAAAAAACGATTACCTTCTTTCTATTGTGGATAAATGCACTAAAGGGAAGGGTAGAGTGGATTTGCTCTTGGCCAAAACCAAGATGTGTGCTAATAGGGTGGGGTTATCTCTAGGATTGGGTTTTGAGAGAAACACCACAACCATTCAGAGCAAAACTGTGTTTTCCTCACCCACTACCTTAGAGAAAAAGAGAGCCCAGTTAGACACTCCTACAAAAACCAAGAACCCTACCCAGCCTTCCAAGAAAACTACGCCTCCTCCGCCCAATAAAAATACTCAACAAAAACCTAAGGAGCCTGTGAGGACTGCTCCTATGACCCATGTGAGTACCCCTAAGAGAATTTTTTAGTGCTCATATTGCCAGCGGGAGGGTCATTTGATTGGGTTCTGTTTTTGCCGCATCAAGGATGAGCGACGCTCACAGGAGATGAGTTTTTAGGACATGCATTACCCATTCTTAGGTATGCATGAGTCTGTTTATCACTCTCATCCTGTTTTCAAGGCTCCCCGTGCTCGCTTGAGAGGTTTTTCCCCTCGTGGTGTACACCATGTCTCATATGGTGATAGACCACGTATTAGTGGCTTTGTACCTCGACAGGTTGGGAGACCTCGTCATTTGTATGGCTTTCATCATGTAGGTAGACCTCGCATTTTGCATCATTCTACTTTCCCCGTGCGTAGATAGTCTACTGTTACTTTGCCTACTCCTCGTGTCTCTTAGTATTGGATACCTCATCATTTTTTATCTTACCCCAGCACTAAGCGATCAAGGCTATGTCATGTTGTGTAGGCGCCAGACAAAGGCTTGAAGAGCACGTGGATCATGGACTTCGTTTGTTCGCGCCACATGACCGGAAACTCATCATGCTTCTCCATCCTCACTACAACCAAGCAGAGTGAAAGGTAAAAGTATGGTAAGAATCAACTTAAATTTCACTCTCAAAGATGTTGCTTTGGTTAAAAATTTGGGATACAATTTGCTTTATGTATCTCAGTTGCTTGATGAGGGCTTCAAAGTGCATTTTTATCGTGATACTTCGCAAGTACTCAATTCAGATGGCGTTTTGGTTTGCAAGATTTTTATAGTTGGGAGAGTTTTTGGAGCTGATTTCTCTGAGTCATCTGGATCTTCTCACTGTTTAGTTGCACATTCTACTTCTGAGCTCTGGAAGTGACATAGGATACTAGGGCATATCAGCTTTGAGTTGCTAGCTCGATTGAGTTCCCTAGGAGTGATCCGAGGATTGCCCAAGCTCAAATTTGAGAAGAATTTAGTTTGCGCTCCTTGTCGACATGGGAAAATGATTGCTGCTTCGCATTCACCTGTATCTATGGTGATGATAGAACAACCTGGAGAACTTCTCCATATGGACACTATAGGTCCTTCTCGGGTTAGTTCTTTAGGCGGCAAGTGGTACGTCCTTGGCATTATCGACGATTTCTCTCCCTACTCTTGGGTCTTCTTTTTAGCTATCAAGGATGAAGTGTTTACACACTTTCGGAGCTTAGCTTTGAGACTTTTTACTGAACTTATAGATGCTTTGAAATTCATTCGAAGTGATAATTGCACCGAGTTCAAAAATAGCCTCTTTATTGACTTTTGCATGGAGCATGGCATAGAACATCAATTCTCTACTCCGCGGGTTCCTCAACAGAATGGTGTTGTTGAGAGAAAGAACCGCACTTTAGTTGAGATGGCTAGGATGATGCTCGATGAGCACAATACTCCTAGAAAGTTTTGGGCTGAGGCCATGAACACCACATGTTACATCTCAAACCGAATTTTCTTGCGCTCAAATTTGAACTTGACTTCTTATGAGATATGCTTTGGGAGATAGCCCAAAGTCACTCATCTTCGAGTATTTGGTTGTCGATGTTTTATCCTAAAACATGGAAATTTGGACAAATTTGAGTCTTGTTCCTCTGACGGGATCTTTTTGGGTTACAATACTCATGGTCATTCTTATCGTGTTTTCAATTTGGAAACTAACACTGTCATCGAGTCATATGATGTGACTTTTGATGAATCAACCCCCTGTGTTAGCTTCTCTTTTGAATAGGCAAATGAACACGATATGGAACAAACTATCTTTGAAGACGAAGATCCCGAAGACTTTGAGGATGAACTCTTACTACCCTCGACATTAACCCCCAAAGCCGACCCCGCTTCAACTACTTCGGCAAGAGGCCCCAAAGTATCTACCTCAACATCGGTCATCTTCAACCGCTCTCCGGCACAAGTTGAGGGGGATACTTCATCCCGCCGTGAGTCTCCTCACCACATCCAAAGGATGCATCTCCCGAACAAATCATTGGTCAGCTTGATCAAAGGGTAACACGTTTTCACGCTCATTTCATTGATTCTGCTTTTTTTGCTTCTTTAGATCCCTTAGATATGAGTCATGATTTATCTGATTCTAGTTAGATCAATGCCATGCATGAAGAACTTGAAAATTTTGAGAGAAACCAAGTCTGGACACTTGTAGATCCCCCTCCTAATGTTCATTTATTGGAACAAAATGGATTTTCAAAAACAAGCCATTAGAATTTTACTTGCATTCGGGGCATCCCGTGGATTCAAACTTTACCAAATGGATGTCAAAAGTGCTTTTCTTAATGGCTTCATAGGCGAAGATGTTTATGTAAAACAACCCCCCAACTTTGAAAACCCCAAATACCCCCATAGAGTCCTTAAACTTCATAAGGCTCTTTATGGACTCAAGCAGGCCCCTCGGGCTTGGTATGATAGGCTTAAGTCTTTTCTTCTTGAGCGAGGATATTTGATGGGATCAGTTGATAAAACCCTTTTCACTCTCAAGCATGTCAAAAATTTCCTCCTAGTTCAGATTTATGTTGACGATATCATCTTTGGTGGCTCTTCTCATGCTTTGGTTGCCGAGTTTGCAGATACCATGAGCAGGGAGTTCAAAATGTCTATGATGGGTGAACTCACGTTTTTCCTTGGTTTGCAAATCAAGCAAAGCAAACAAGGTACCTTCGTCCATCAGATGAAGTACACCAAGGACCTTCTCAAGAAGTTTGACATGGTCGATGCGAAGCCCCTTGCCACTCTGATGGCTACTTCGGTAGCATTGGACCCCGACGAGGATGGACAAGCCGTAGATCAGAATGAGTTCAAAGCATGATCGGCTCCCTCCTCTACTTGAATGCTACGAGGTCAGACGTATACTTCGTTGTATGTCTGTGCGCTCGTTTTCAAGCTTCACCAAGGGCTTCGCATCGCCAAGCGGTAAAGCACATACTTATGTATCTCAAACATACCCTCAAATTTGGCATTTGGTATTCTACACCTTCTTCTTTGTGCCTTCGTGGTTATTCGGATGTGGACTTTTCTAGGTGTAGAATTGATAGGAAAAGTACCTCTGGTACTTGTCATTTTCTGGGTACTTCGCTGGTTTGCTGGTCTTCCCCCAAACAATCTAGTGTTGCGCAATCTATAGCTGAGGCTGAATATGTTGCCACAGCTAGCTGTTGCTCACAAATTTTGTGGATGGTATCCACTTTGAGGGATTTCGGGTTAGATTATAAAAGTGTTCCACTTTTTGTGATAACACTAGTGCTATTTGTATTGCAAATAACCCGGTTCAGCATTCTAGAACCAAACACATTGATGTGAGATATCATTTTCTCAGAGATCACAATGAGAAGGGTGATATTAAACTTCAATATGTTGATATCCAAAACCAGCTTGTCGATGTTTTTACCAAACCCCTCGATGCGTCTCGATTTGCTTATTTGCGTGGGGAACTTGGTATTTGTCACCTCTATGGAATCCTGTGAGGGGGAGTTGTGTGTTACTGCATAAGCTTCTGTCATATGATTAACTGCTTTTTAATATACTTACTTGTATATACCCTTGAATAATATCCTTTAATCATGATGATTTTGCTCTAATTGAAAATGTCTGATATTTATCATGAGCATAGCTTTTCTTTCTGAAAATTAAAACATGGTCACTGCTTAGTCTGGTAACTAGCATGAGTAGGCTAATTGCATTTTCTATCTTTTACATACCTGGTAGCTATGTCTTTTACACTTGGATGCAAACATGCAACTTGAACATTTACATGCTTTCATGGAAATCTTGTACTGGAAATTGATAAAAATCATGAAATTGATATCCATGTCTTTTGTGATAATGTTGAAAAGATCCAGGTGGGTTTGCCTTGTCGCATTACATTGTTCTAGACTGCTTACTATCACACCTTGGTATGAACTAGGACTTTATAGTTTATGCCATGACTAATGCTTTAAACTTTTGATGGTCTTTGCTTGATCTAGCTTGGCTTAGTCGGTTAGCATAAGGTTTACATGCAAATAACTCCTAGCATTAAGATTAAAATAAAATGGATAAAAAGCTTGAAAATATTGAATTATTACAAGTTTGTTGAAGCTCCATGTTATTTGACTATGCATGTCTAGGTGAAATTTGCTAGCTTTTGCATTCCATGCTTTACCTTGTCTAGTATGCTAGTCTGAGTGGTGATGCTTTTCTTTGCTAAAATCATGAAAATGCTTGCTCGTGCAATTCATTGGATATGATTCATATGAGCTTATGATGCAGTACTTTTAGACAATATTCAAGGCAAATGCTCATTTTGTACTGTAATTGCTGCTAATCATGTTTCAGAAGCTTGCATATGCACTCACCCTCATACCTCTCTCAACATCATTTATTGCTCCTTGATTCTTGCATTGCCAAAGGGGGAGAATATTTGTAATTCATGGGGAGTTTTTGCTGCCGAAGGGAAAGAAATGTGCTTGTATGCATTGCCAAAGAGGATGTTTTGCCAAAAGGGTTCTTTATTTGAAAGGGGAGAAGCTCTTTTATCAAGTGACATGATTTTTCTCTTTTCTGAGTTTTTATGGTCACTTGTATGCTGAAATGTTTCAATATTTCTTGAACTTGAATTTGGTTGTCAATGCACTCATCAAGGGGGAGATTGAGAAACCAAGTTGAGATTAACAAGTTTCCGTCTGGACAAAGGGGTTCCTCCGAAGGGGTTTGGAGGTGTTTTACCGAAGGGTTAAGTGCTTGATGGCTATACAAGTGTGCAGCGGAGTATGTCTATCGGAGGGTTCCGGCATAATACATTTCGGAGGTTGTACCGAAGGGTTCGGTATTTTGGGCGGTACACCGGAGTGTGTACCAAAGGGTGTTTAACTGGAGAGGTCTCCGGGGTATCGGATACACTTGTCTGCTTGTCGGTTGTGTGCAAGTGACTCGGAGGGGACATGACGATTCGCAGTAGGTGAACCTGGGTCAAGCAGGGAGCTTGATGACAAGCGAGTGGGGAGCTCGATCACGGAGAATACGCGGAGTTGAGGTCAGTCCTCGGGTCGAGGGTGCACCAAGCAAAGGCAGAAAGTGCGGAGGGTGGCTACGACTGAAGGTACCCCGAGGAAAAGTCCTCGGAGGCGAGGCACTTCGAAGGGGGACTCCGAAGGAGTAACTTCGAAGGATGGAGGACGAAGTCCTCAGGAATGAGGCAAGGCTCCCAAGTGTGCTCCAGACGGAGACATTTGGAGGACACCTAACAAAGGTCTCAAAAGTCGAGGTGCATTGAAGGAATGGTCCGGGTAAGGCTCTTTGAGAGTGTGCTCTGGGCGGAAACACTACGAAGGAGTGCTTATGGAAGTGCTTCATGCGGAGGCCTTGGACGAAGGAGGGACTTCTGAAGGTGGTGAAGGTACTTCGAAGGTGGGGCTTCAGAGTGTGGATGACTTGATGTACTTCGGCCATTCATGGCTTCGGTACACGGACGGACGGAGTTCGAACTAGAAGTAGCTTCGAAGCCATGGTGGTCCAATCCAAAGGTGATGGTGCGAAGGCTCAAGGGCTTTGACGGCTTTGGCTCAAAACCATCAATGTATCAAAGACTGACTTTGGTGGAGTGAAGGCCTTCGGGTTCGAAGCATGTCACCGAAGCCTCATCACACTTCGTGTGCGAAGAGGGCTCTAGAAGATTTCGCTTTTGCAAAATCTGATCGTGTCTGCTCTTCAAAGGCTGATACTCTCTACTCTGCGAAGCTGACAAAAGGAGCTTCCAATAAAGTAGACTACCGTTTGTACCCCCGTGTCTGCCAGAGACAAAAACAATGTAAACCCTAGGGGTAAAGTAGTCTATTCGCATGACTGAGTTGTGCCTATAAATAGTGAGGTCGGCTGTGTCTAGGCAACACTTTGAGAAATCATTCCAGAACTCCAAGAGCCAGCCGCTATTCTCATGTACTCAGTTTTGTGAGTCTTTTGTGTTCCCTATTGCTGCAATGAAGTTTTCGTTATGTTTTTCATTGATTGCATGAACTTGTATCTGTGTTTCGCACTGAGTGGGTTGAGTTTTCTGCTTTTCATTTTTCTCTATGCAACCTGGAGTTCTTACGAGGTGTTCATCTGAACGAAGTGTTTTGTCTCACTTATGTGCGATTTCTGCGAGTGTCTTTGGTGTACATTCGCTCTTTGTAAATCGAAGGTTAGTCCTCACTGATTACTAGCGAAGCACATTGTAAAGTATGTGTTTGAAGCCTATTTTCTTCTCGTAGCCGAAAGTCCTCCATGCGATTAGTTTTACGTGCTCCAGTTTAGAGCACTCTGAAATGTGAAGCCTAGTACCTGTTACTAGTGGAGAGCATCTGTTCGGAGCTCAGAGGGAAACATACTTGTGCAAAGTTCAGTTGTGCGAAACCTGCTCGAAGGCACCTCCGTGTGCGGAGCCTACACAATCATTGCGGAGTTCAGTGCATTTTTGGATATCTGGGTGCGAGCGAAGTCTTCCAAACTTCGAACTTTTATCCGACCCGAAGCCTGTGTTCGGAGTGTGTTCAATACCTCCAAACCAGAAGCTTCGAAGGGTGCGTTTGAAGTCTGTTCAGCAGAAGAGAATTTTAAAAGCTCCCAGTCCCCCCTCTGGTCGCTTGTTTCGGTCCAACAACTATCAATTTTGACTAGTTAGTGTCAGTTCAGAATCCACCACTATCCATTTTGAAACGACATAACATTTGTTCCTATAGCGATGATGTTAGGCGTTAGTGCTTTTCTATGCCACCGAATGTATCTCGCCGGGTATTTCTATTGTAAAACAAATGGGAACTACAACCCTAGAATAGAGCAACATAAATTGGAGATCATTAAAAGCAGCTCGAGTTTGCTCTCCCCACAGCCCTCCACATCATCACTTTGCGAAAAAGCCCCTGCATTTTTCGGTAATCTGTTAAGCCTCCAGGCGTTTTTGCTGGCGTGGCTGCCTCAGCGCGCTGCCACGTCGCCCCCGCGAAGCTTCCGTTTTTGCAAAAAAAAACACCTCATGTTTTTCTCTAATTGTGTGAAGTCCCTGCGCCATACTCTCCGATGTCTTACGTTTTTTTACATCTGGCCCCTCGTTTCTTGAGATTTTATATGTGAAAGAAAGAAAATTCGTAGATTCGGAGCACACTCTAAAAATGGAAAATGCAGGGGTGTTTTCACAAAACTTCTAGGCCGATGGGAGCCCTAGCCCTCGCGTGCCCCATCCCCATTTGGTTGTCCCCCAATCATACATAACCCTACCCGCCTCATCCCATAGCCCTCCTCGAGCAACGAGCGCCAGCGACCCCCAAGCTGCCGCCAGCGCCAGCGGCCTCCCCAATGCCACCTACACTTGCAGTGCAGGAGCCCTTTCCTAGATCCACCGACGACCTCTCCCCCAGATCCCAGATCCGTCGGTGTCTCATCCTCCAGCCCTCCACGAGCAGTGAGCCGGCGACCCCCCACCCCCCAAAAAAAACCACCGCCTGTGTCGGCGGCCTCCCCCATGTTGCCTGCCTCTCCCCTAGATCCACCGGCGCCCTCCACCCGTGCCACCTCTAGATCTGGTACTCTCCCCTTGGGTTCGGCCGATGAGATCGATCCGGTTGCGCTCCCACGTGTATCCCCTTTCTCGCAGTCACCTTCCATGCTGTCGGGCCTCGAGCGATGGCCGCCGGCCGACATGACACTAGGGCAATCTACCTCAGCAGATCGGAGCGGCGTGACATCAGCGTCAGCAATAGCGTCGTAAGTTAATGCTCACCTCAACAAAAGATTTCAATGTGATTTGATATGTCACAGCTGATGGCTCAGGGCCTGATGTTTGCATCCTGCGAAACACTGCTTCGGCCTTATGGTACTGCTTGGCTCTTCCATATGCAGTACCATTAGTTAGATGTCATTCTAGACACATCCCTTCTGGAAATGCTGAGTTAGCACAACCCGTGCTCACTGTTGATAGCCCTCCCTCAAGTTCTCAGCCTCAAGGAAGTTTGAATGATCGCTGGAATAATGGAGACAATTTTCCATCAGAGGTATTTTGGTCCACAGTACTAATATTCACCTTAAGATTAAACTATATTTAATTAATGTTTATGTTCTTCTATTGGAAAACCATTTCTTCTAAGGAGCATGATGAGGTTGTTATGCTTGAAGCGGCAATGCTTGGTGGAATTTCAGAAGGACACACATATCCATTGTCCATTCCATCTCATAGAAGCTCGACTCTTTATCCCCGTGTAGAGCATGCTCCATCACCAGCATTAACTGAACAGCGGTTGTTACGAGAGCAGCAGGTTTGATCTTTAGTTTGACCTATCTGTCTATAAATGCAACTAATACTATGTCATGACTATTAATTTGATTTGCAGGATCATGAATATCTTGCATCACTCCAAGCTGATGAAGAAAAATAGTTGAAGGTCACATTGGAGTCTGAGCTCTGTCGACCGGAAAAAAACTGCTGCAAGAGAAGCTGCCCTTGAAAAACAGAAGCAAGAAAAGCAGGAAAGGCTTAAAAAACAATTGGAGGGAGAGGTACCCTTAAAACTAATTTCGTAATTAATTAATCTTAGACAACAGTTTTTCAATATTTAACTGCAGGATATTTATATCATAAGTTCGAATTTTGAGCATATGAAATTTGGTGCTCTGGTATGTACTATCTTATGTTGAATGGCTTTATTGGTTGATGAGTAATATACTTGTCGATACTCTACATCAAATACAGATGGATACTCCCTAACATAAAAGAATCCGCTGATCTTCCACCATTATGAGACCAATCTTAATATTAAATCAGTATCTGCTTCTTTGTTTTTCATAAAGCTTACACAGTTTAAACTTCATAAATAATTATATGAGAATTAGCAATGTCAGGACCGCTTTCCTTTTGTTATAGTGCATTGAATATTTGCTGGTCATATTTAATTCTTTTATATTATTCATAATGGTAAAATATGGCTTCTATTTTTTTCAGTTTTACTATTTCCCTTATAATATTTCTTATGGTAGAGGCTGCTTACTTTTTTCAGTTTTGCAAAGAATCTAGAGAAAATGGAGCACACAATTGAAAGAGCCGAGTCTTGTGAAGTAGGCTGCTCAAATGTTGAACGGGAACTTAGAGAGCTAGGGGATATAACTAAAAATGAAACTTATTTTCATAAAAGGCAAAGTACATTTCTCTATCATATTGGAGCACAGACTATGCCAAAAACTCATCATTGCTTGAACATGAGGTTGACAGTTGTTAACGCCAAGATTTGGTAAAGGCCCAGGCCCATCAGGAGTGTCGCATGGTCAACAGAAGTCAAAGAAGTCTGGTCAAAGATTGGTCAAAGAAGTCCGTCCATATGGTTATATGTGACCGGATATGAAGGAACCGATAAGGCAGAAATAAATCCTAAATCGGTTATGATTATCGTAACGAATGGAAAGTCTCTCGACTATAAATATGTATCTATTAGCTAGGTTAGAATAGACAGACAAACACAACCACAAACTACTCTCAGCGCATCGCCACCCTTAGTTTCCAAGATTAACCCTGGTGGGATTTGGCACTCAGAGTTGGGCTGCATCGCTTCGATCTCTAGCAAAGAGATGATTCCCGCTACCCCGATGATCGCATCGGCCGATCGGTGTCCTTCAAGGATGCATCGTTGCGACCTCTTGGAGTCCTGGCTCGATTGGTACAATCGTTGTTTTTATCTTAGTGTATTTGCTAGGTCTAAGGATGCATCATCACGATCTCTTAGGTTGATGTGAGTTAGGTATCATGGTTCAAGGCTTCATCAGTTGAATCTGACATTTTGATCTATTGTATCTGATTTGTGATATGCACCATTCATCTGAATAAAGTATGTCTGATGTATTAAAGTATTATTAATCAATCATGATTTAGCGACTGTCTTGGTTAGCTCCAATCTTATTGTTATGGTAGTTTGATAGTATGGATGCATCTTTTGGTATGCTAGGTTTGGTTTCTGTCAGAGATAAGCCAATAAGTTATCTTTAATTCCATGTTATATCTCACTGACGTCGGGAGTTGTTCATCAGCTTTTGCGTGTGGCATGTTGTTTGCATGTCCATCGGCCTGATGGCGAGTTATATGCATTGGCCGATGATCTAACCAAATCCCGATGGTCCAGTCGTCGCTATCGGCCCAATAGCCAATGAGCGTCGGTTTTCACGAGTATTTCCTATCACCACAGTCATCGTCTCGATAGCCGATCGGTGTGGCTACTAATATTTCTATTTTCCCTTATTAGTTATAGAGTCAAACTGATTGGCATAATCAGAACCCTTTCTAAGATTGTAGGACTTGTACTGGAGTTAAGCAGACCTCCCAGACCACATGTGTGACCAGAAACGACACCAACACGCTTTTTTGCACACCCAGTGGGACATCCTTCAGATGACTCATCCATGGTGGGCGAAATCTACAACAATAACATCATTCCGGTTACCTTAGAAGCGTTGACCGATGAACAAAGGGCAGAGGTATAGGACCATGTGGAAAACTACTATAAATTATGACTCGGGGCCTTCGGCATGACCTGATCTGGCCCCATCCATAGAAATAAATTGCCTAAGCCAACCCTAATCGGGGAGATCATCCAACGGAACGAGAGCCCTCAAATAAGTTTTCAAGAAGCCATCGACCACTCTCTCCATCACGCCTCATCAATCAGTCCGAGGTATTGGTCAATACCTTGCATGGGCTGATCAAGAAGACTACTGAAGGAACGATAGCTTAGGAGCCGTCACAAGGTTTGGTGTACTTCCCCGTCAACCATCCTCGTATACTGCAAAATCCTCAGCACACTTGGTCAGCGCCACCACCGCAAGGTCCAGTGAGGCAGGATCTACCGAACACTTCATTTGGTATTGAAGGGAGCATGATGGCCTAGCTACCTACCCCTGTGCTCCAAGGGATAGGTAGGTAGGACCAGTCACAGAACACATACGTCTTCGGGAGGGGCACACCGGCATCCTAGCCTTCGGATACACCGCAAGGGCCGATCAGGCAAGAAGTACGCCAACCCACGTACGGAGTCGCACGGAATATGTTGCCCAACCTCGTGTCACCAAGGGGGGCACCCGATGACATCCCTCAAGGATACCATCAGATCGCGTACTACAGAGCACCACCCTATACCAATGAAGAACAACACAAATACAACATTTTTCGCCTGGATCAGTACCAACAGGCTCCAATGAGTGACTAATACCCCATGTCGAACCAGCAGGAGGATGATTGGGTGAATCGGATCACTAAATTTATTCAGGACCAGTTTGGGCTAAAGCCCTAAGACCAGACGTACATGTATCAGTGGTCGTACCCGGAGTGATTTGATCTAGTGCCACTACCAAGCCGATACAAAATTCATGACTTCACCAAGTTCTCGGGGCAAGACTCGGTCTCTAGGATCGAGCACATGAGCTATTTTCTCGCCTAGTGTGGGGAGGCACCGGCCGATGAAGCACTTAAGGTACGATTCTTCCCACTATCACTATCGGGATCAGCCTTCGCTTGGTTTTCATCATTACATGTTAACTCTATCAGAGGATGGGTAGACCTAGAAAAGAAGTTTCACAAGTATTTCTTTGCTGGCATACACGGTATGAAACTCATCGACTTGACGGCGGTAAAGCAAAGGATGGATGAGTCAGTATAGAATTATGCACAAAGGTTATGCGACATGAGAAGCAGATGCTATAGCATAAACCTTAGTGACGCGCAATTAGCTGAGTTGGCGTTTCAAGACTCTTAAACCCGATAAAGGAGAGATTTTCATCACAGGAGTTCGAGAGCCTCTCACACTTGGTACAGAGGGTATCCGCACATGAGAGTCGATTCCAAAAAGTGAGAAGGGATAAATATCAAAAGAAAGTTGCATATACTCAGGTATACCCTTCGTAATCCGACGAGGATAGTGAGTCTGATGCCAAAGTCGAGCTAGCCGAATGGTCTAGAAATAATAAGTAGGTCGCATGCCATTGGGTGAAAGCATCTGATAAGGAAGAGAAATATGATTTTGACATCAGCAAAGACGATAGGATATTCGACTTACTACTCAAGGAGAAATCGATCCAGCTGCCACCCAATCATGTGATATCGTCCGTCGATGAGCTGAAGAAAAAAACTATTGTAAGTGGCACAATTCCCCATCACGCCATACTAATGAATGCATACTTTTCAGACAGTTGAATCAGTCGGCCATGGAGAAAGGCCAGATCAATTTTTATGATGGGAAGAAGCTGATGAACATTGGCGGGCATCCTTTCCTTCTCAACATGGTGCGTGCGCACCATGCCAGCGATCGGTGCACAGAGAGAGATAGGCATACCAGTAAGGTCTAGATCTCATCATCAAACATGATCGACAAGTACAAAATAAAGTAAAGGGAAGATATAGGCAGTCAGGATGATTTAGACTACTCACTGTTCAACCCCCATTGGAATTGTGAATTCTATAGGTTTCGTTGGAATGAAGGATTGCGCCTACCATCACCAGATAATTGTCCTGATTGTGGCGATGACAAAGTTAGATGGATGAATGATTATAGCTGCCACAACAACAGGGCAAAGTCACGTGATCTGTGAAGGACTAGCATTCGTCAAAGGCTACCACTGCCAAGGACATCGTTGCTTGAGAGGCTCGACCCCATCAATGCCAAAGAGAATGACCGATCGACTGATGACAGTACCACTATGGGAAAGCCACAATGGTGCCACACTGGAGTCTTCATGAAGAATCAGAAGAGAAGGGTGCCAACCACGTTGTTTGTCATAGAGGGAAAAGGATCCTACAGTCTACTACTGGGGCACGATTGGATTCAGGCAAATTTTTGCATCTCGTCAATAATGCATCAACGTCTCGTGCAGTGGGTCAACAATCAAGTGGAAATTGTCCCTACCGATAAATCGGTTAACGTGGTAATAGCCGATTTATCGATATGGGAAATGGAACGAGTCGATTATCTATCAGGCAAAGCCTGGGACGATGACTTTCTCGGGGTGTCAACCGATGGAGTCAAACCATTTGAGATGACAAATGTTGGCACATAACAATCTCAGCAGTATCTCAAGTGGGTTTGTCCAACACCTTCTTCACCAATATGTGTCCACATCACTGATTTGGCATCTCAATGTCTATGATCTGTGAAACACAATCATCAATCAATCGGATGTGCTAATCCATGTATCATCACTATCCCACATGATGACAAGATTAGGGACCTTTTTGAACAACATCGTCGTAAAGCAAAAAGTTTCAAATAACAAGTCGTACTCATTAATTAAATACAAACGATATTTATTCAAGGAACAAGATAACAATTATCCTCATACATTAGCATAGACTCTACTAGCATCTTCCACAAACACATGACTCACTCACGCAAGTATCTAATATCCATGGAGATCTGATGTGCCTCATGCTTGGGCTATGGAAGAGGCTTCGTCAACGGATCCACCATGTTCAAATCCGTGTGCACCTTGCAAATCTTCACATCACCTCTCTCAATGATCTCGCGGATCAAGTGATATCACCGAAGTATATTGAGAAACCAAGGGTTGGTTTCAGTGTTTTGTGATGAGTGATTGACAGGCTTCTTACCCTCTGCTCGAAGGGTACCTCCGAAGGGGGTTCGGAGGTTGTACCTCCGAAGGGTGTTCGGAGAAGGGTACCTCCGGAAGGGTTTCGGAGGTTGGACCTCCGAAGGATGTTCGGAGGTGGTTTCACCGAAGGGTGTTCGGTGTTTGCTTGCTGCAGCTGTTGCAGCGGAGTGTGCTCGTCGGAGGGGTCCGACAGTACATGATGACTGGGTTCGTACCGAAGGCTTCGGTACTTTGGGCGGTACACCGGAGTGTGTGTCGGAGGTTGCTAACCCGGAGAGGTCTTCGGAGTACTGGATACACTTGTCTGTTTGTCGGTGGTGCGCAGGGACTTCGGAGGCGACGGACAAGGTTCGCAGCAGGTGAACCTGGGTCAAGCGGGAGGCTTGATGCCAGGGGAGCGGGGAGCTCCGTCACGGTAGCTGCGAAGGTGGTCCGGGTCGGTCCTCGGGTCGAGACGTGCCAGGTGAAGGCAGAGAGTGCGGAGCGTGGCTCCGGCTGAAGGTACTCCGAGACAAAGTCCTCGGAAGTGAGGCACTTCGAAGGTACTCCGAATGGAGTGACTTCGGAGTTGGTGGAACAAGTCCTCTGCGGAGGCAAGGATTTCGAAGTGTGCTCCGGAGGGAGACATTCGAAGGTACCCGACGAAGGTCTCAGAAGTCGAGGTGCATCGAAGGCATGGTCCGGGTGAGGCTCGTCGAGGAGTGTGCTCGGGGAGAGGCACTGCGAGGAAGGGCTCATGGAATGCTTCATGCGGAGGCCTTGGACGAAGGAGGGACTTCGAAGGGTGGTACTCCGAAGGTGGGGCTTCGGAGGGTGGAAGGCTTCGGAGCAAGGCTAGCTCCGGAGCAAGGTTGACTTGAGGTGCTTCGGCCTGCATGGCTTCGGTACACGGACTGACGGAGTTCGAGCTGGGAGTAGCTGCGAAGCCGTGGTGGTCCACTCCGGAGGTGTTGGTGCGAAGGCTCAAGGGCTTTGACGGCTTCGGCTCAAAACCGTCAGTGTATCGGAGACTGACTTCGGTGGAGCGAAGGCCATCTGGCTTCAGGCTTCTCACCGAAGCTACCGCACCCTCGCGTGCGAAGGGAGGATTCCAGAAGGTCAAAGACTGCAAAGGCTGACACTGCGTGTTCTGTAAAAGGCTGACACTGTCCCCTCTGCAAAGCTGACAGAGAAGCCTCCAAAATAAAGGTGGACTACCTTTTGTACCCCTTAGTTCTGTAGAGTCAAATCTTTTGTAAACCCTAGGGGTAGTGTAGTCATTTCCTTTGGGTGAACTGTGGGCTATAAATATGGGGGCTCGGTAGGTAACATTTAACACTTTGAGCATTTACTGTTGAGCTCCTATAGCCACATACCTCGCTGTATTCATCCAGAGTTCAATTCATTTTGTGTTCCTTGTTCAAGCGGCGAAGCCCTGCTTCTGTGTGCTTTTTGCTTGAGCTCGCATTACATACCTCGCTAGTATAGTGCACCGAAGCCTGTTTAGGCGAAGGGTGTTTTGTGCGAAGTGTGTTTTTTAGTGTGCTGTCGCTCTGTGTAACTTGAGGCCAGACCTCACAGCTTACTAGCGAAGCCCTGATCGAGGCTCGTTTTGCTTCTTGTGTCGAAGCCCTTAGCGTAGTCCGTTTGTGTGCGTGTAGACCTTCGTGTACGAAGCCCAGCACCAGTTGCTGCCGCCAAGTACTTGGTCGAAGTCCTCAGAGGGCTGTCCACTCTTGCGAAGGGTGAAGTGCGAAGCCTGCTCGAAGCACCTCGTGTGCGGAGCCTGCACTGACTTAGCAGAGTAGATTTCCGAGGGTTGTAAGTGGAGCGAAGTCTTCTTGGCTTCGAACTTTTGCTCCTGCGAAGCCTGTGTTCGGAGTTGTCGAAGTACCTCCGAACCAGACCTTCGAAGGTAGTGTTCGAAGCCTGTTCCGCAGAAGACAGAACTGAACCGAAGGCTAAGTTTTTAGCCCGAAATTTTAAAAGCTCCCATTCACCACCCCTCTGGTCGCCGTTTCCGGTCCAACAATTGGTATCAGAGCAGGTTAAGATCACCAGTTGACCTTAACCGGTTTTGTGATCTGTTGGCGACATGGATAGAGGCAGTAAAATTCCTCTGTTCGATGGGACTGATTTTGCATACTGGAAGGTGCGCATGGAGGCTTACTTGTTAAGCCAAGGAAATGCAATTTGGGAGATTGTGGACTCACAATACTCCATCCCTGAGACTCGCACCTCTCAGACTGAGAAGGATCAGTATAATGCCAATTCCAAGGCAAGAAATATACTGTTCATCGGTTTGAGTAGAAGTGAGTTTGATAGGGTGCAGCACCTTAGGACTGCTAGGGAATTTGGACAACGCTCACTGTCTTTCATGAGGGCTCTACTCAGATCAAGGCCAGGCGCCAAAGCACATATAACCAACAGTATCAGCTGTTTGTGCAGGCACCTGGTGAATCTATAGATGCCATGTTTTCTCGCTTTGATGCGATAGTGAGTAACTTGCGATCCAACGGGACGCTTGCTTACAGTGATCATGATAGGGCTATCAAGCTTCTCTATGCTCTTGACCGTAGCATATGGGAAGTAAAGATATCCAGCATTGAGGAGTCCGCAGGATATGACACTTTGACCTGCGATGAACTCTTTAGCAAGCTGAAGTCCACAGAGATTGCCAAGGCATCTCTTGCTGTGCACAGAAGCTCTTTGCCACAACCATTGGCATTGGTTTCTAGCATTAGTCGTGGCACCACTGCAGAACCAAGCACATCTGGTACTTGTGTTTTTGCAGATGGTTTTGCTTTGTCCTCCCTGGTCTCCGTCACAAAGGAGCAGGTGGACACTCTAGCTGATGATGAGCTTGCTCTCATTGCCCGGAGGTTCACCCGTTTTCATCATGAGAGACGGGATCAGTGGAGAAGTGGTTTTGGTGGTTGTTTTGAATGCGGTGACACTTCTCACATCAAGGCTAATTGCCCTAAGCTCAAAAAGAGAGATGAGAGTGAGCGCCCCAAATACCACAAAAAGGAGAGGAAGCCTTTTGTGAAGGGCAAGTGCGGCAAGATGGCTAAGAAAGTAGCCAAGGCCGCTTCCAGAGCCTTTGTTGCTGCTCTCAGCGACATCGACACATCCTCAACTAAGGAGTCGAGCTCTGAGGAGGAGGAGTCCCCAAAGAAGGAGGACAAGAAGGACAAGAAGGGACGTGACTTCACCGGCCTTTGCTTCATGGCCGACAGCGATCACAGCGGCGATGAGCTTGACTCATCTGAGGTAAACCTATCATCTGACCAGCTACTAATTAAATTAGATGAGCTGAATGAAGTAGTGCTTGGTCAGGATAGATTACTTGTGCAAGCCGCTAGAGAAAGAAAAGACCTTAGACTTAGGCTAGAAACTATTTCTACTGAATATGCCATGCTTAAGTCTAAATTTGATGATGCTGAATGTGAGTCATGTTCTGTTGTCATGAGTGAGCTTGCTCAGTTGCGTTCTGTTCATGCTCAAACTCTTTCTGAGCTTGAGACTGCACAGAGGCAGCTTTTGGAGGTGGATTCTAGACCTCATGATATTATTGATTGCATGAACTGCTCTTTATTACGCGATAGCATTAATTTACGTGATAAGCATGTTCATGATTTAGAGGCTAGATTGGAGAGGGCCGGTAGTTCTAAGGATGTGCAACCTGTTTGTGACACTTGCATTACCCTTAAGGACCAGCTAGGCACTGTCAGAGAGCGAGCTGAAAATCTCATGTCTGAAAATGAATACCTCCTTTCCGTGGTTAACAAATGCACTGAGGGAAAAGGTAGGATGGATTTGCTCTTGGCCAAGACCAAGTTGTGTGCTGACAGAGCAGGGGTAGCTCTAGGTTTGGGTTTTGAGAGGATACCTTCAGACAGTAAGACCAAAACTGTTTTCACCTCTCCCACTACCCTAGAGAAAGAGAGAGCTCTGTTAGACACCCCACCAGCCAAAAAGCCTACCCATCCACCAAAGAAAACCACTCCTCCTGCCAAGAAAATTCCTCCCAAGAAAACCACACAGAAGAAACCCAAGGAGCCTGTGAGAGTTGCTCTTGTGACCCATGAGAGTGCCCCTAGGAGAGTGTTCCATTGTTCTTATTGTCAGCGGGCGGGTCATTTGGTTGGGTTTTGTTTTCGTCACATCAAGGATGAGCGACGCTCTCAGGCGATGAGTTACCAGGACATGCATTACCCATCTTTAGGTATGCATGAGTCTGAGATGTACTATCGTCCTGCTTTTGAGGCTCCTCGTGCTTCTCGGAGAGATTTTGCTCCTCGAGGTCTTCGCCATGTTCCATACGGTGGTAGACCTCGGGCTAGCAGATTTGTACCTCGTCAGAGTAGGAGACCTCGACATGTTGTTCTTTCACAGCATGTAGGTAGACCTCGCATTTTGCATCATTCTGATTATTATGTGCGTAGACCGTCTACTTTTATTGTGCCTACTACTCGTGTCACTCAGTGCTGGATGCCTCGTCATTATTTCACTCACCCCAGCACTGAGCGATCGAGACATTCTTATCATGTGTAGGCGACAGATCGAGGCTTGGAGGGCACGTGGATCATGGACTCCGGTTGTTCGCGCCACATGACCGGAGATGCAGCTTGGTTCTCCAGCCTCACCACAACCAAGCAAAGAGAACATATCACCTTCGGAAACAATCGAAGGAGTAGAGTGAAAGGTAAAGGTGTGGTAAGAATTAATTCAAACTTCACTCTCAAAGATGTTGCTTTGGTTGAAAACCTGGGATACAATTTGTTGTCTGTATCTCAGTTGCTTGATGAGGGCTTCGAAGTGCGATTTCATCGCGATACTTCGCAAGTGCTCAATTCTGATGGCGTTGTGGTGTGTAAGATCTTTAGAGTAGGGAGAGTTTTTGGAGCTGATTTTTCAGAGTCATCTGGTTCTTCTCATTGTCTTGTTGCACATTCGACTTCTGAGCTTTGGAAGTGGCATAGGAGACTAGGGCATATGAGCTTTGAGTTGCTCGCTCGTCTGAGCGCCCTAGGTCTGATCCGAGGATTGCCCAAGCTCAAGTTTGAGAAGAATTTAGTTTGCGCTCCTTGTCGACATGGAAAAATGATTGCCGCTTCACATTCGCCAGTCACCACTGTGATGACTGAACAGCCCGGAGAACTTCTCCACATGGACACTGTAGGTCCTTCTCGGGTTAGTTCTTTAGGCGGCAAGTGGTATGTTTTAGTTATTGTCGACGATTTCTCTCGCTACTCTTGGGTCTTCTTTCTTGCCAGCAAGGATGAAGTGTTTTCACACTTTCGGAGCTTGGCTTTGAGACTTTTTACTGAACTCCCTGGTGCATTAAAATTCATTCGAAGCGATAATGGCACCGAGTTCAAAAATAGTCTCTTTGTTGACTTTTGTATGGAGCATGGCATAGAACATCAATTCTCTGCTCCGCGGGTTCCTCAACAAAATGGTGTTGTTGAGAGAAAGAACCGCACTTTGGTTGAGATGGCTAGGACGATGCTTGATGAGCATAGGACTCCTAGAAAATTCTGGGCTGAGGCCATGAACACTGCTTGTTACATCTCAAACCGAATTTTCTTGCGCTCAATTTTAAATTTAACATCTTATGAGCTGCGTTTCGGGAGACAGCTCAAGGTTACTCATCTTCGAGTTTTTGGCTGTCGCTGCTTTATCCTAAAACGTGGAAATTTGGATAAATTTGAGTCGCGATCTTCTGACGGGATCTTTTTGGGTTATACTACTCATGGTCATTCTTATCGTGTTTATAACTTGGAAACTAACACTGTCATCGAGTCATGTGATGTGACTTTTGATGAATCAACCCCCTCTGTTAGTTCTGCTTTTGAACAGGCAAATGAACACGACATGGAACAGACCTTATTTGAAGAAGAAGATCCCGGAGAATTCGAGGATGAACTCCTACTACCCTCGACGTTAACCCCCGAAGCTGACCCCGCTTCAACTACTTCGGCATGAGGTCCCGAAGCGACTACCTCAACATCGGTCATCTTGGACCACTCCAACGCACAAGTTGAGGGGGAGACTGCATCCCGCCGCGAGGCTCCACATCATGTTCAAAGGATGCATCCTCCCGAGCAGATCATTGGTGAGATTGATCAAAGGGTAACACGTTCTCATGCCCATTTCACTAATGCTGCTTTTGTTGCTTCTTTCGAGCCCTTAGATGTTAGTCATGCACTTTCTGATTCTAGTTGGATCAATGCCATGCATGAAGAGCTTGAAAATTTTGAGAGAAATCAAGTCTGGACTTTAGTTGATCCTCCACCAAATGTTCATTTCATTGGAACAAAATGGATTTTCAAAAATAAACAAGGGGAGGATGGGACAATTGTTAGAAATAAGGCTAGACTTGTAGCTCAGGGCTTTTCTCAACTAGAAGGGATTGATTTTACTGAAACTTTTGCACCTGTTGCTCGCCTTGAGGCCATTAGGATTTTGCTTGCCTTTGCGACATCTCGGGGATTCAAACTCTATCAAATGGATGTCAAAAGTGCTTTTCTTAATGGCTTCATAGGTGAAGATGTTTATGTAAAACAACCCCCTGGTTTTGAAAATCCCAAGTACCCACATAAAGTCCTTAAACTTCATAAGGCTCTTTATGGACTCAAGCAGGCCCCTCGGGCTTGGTATGATAGACTTAAGTCTTTTCTGCTTGAGCGAGGGTATTTGATGGGCTCTGTTGATAAAACTTTGTTTACTCTCAAGCATGGCAAAGATTTCCTCCTAGTGCAGATTTATGTGGATGATATCATCTTTGGTGGCTCTTCTCATGCTTTGGTTGCCGAGTTTGCAGATACCATGAGCAGGGAATTTGAAATGTCTATGATGGGTGAACTCACCTTTTTCCTTGGTTTGCAAATCAAGCAAAGCAAACAAGGTACTTTTGTCCACCAGACGAAGTACACCAAGGACCTGCTCAAGAAGTTTGACATGTCCGATGCGAAGCCCCTCGCCACTCCAATGGCTACATCTGTAGCATTGGACCCTGACGAAGATGGAGAAGCCGTAGATCAGAAGGAGTTCCGGAGCATGATCGGCTCCCTCCTCTACTTGACTGCCACGAGGCCTGACATACACTTCGCAGTGTGTCTGTGCGCTCGTTTTCAGGCTTCACCACGAGCTTCGCACCGCCAAGCGGTAAAGCGCATTCTAAGGTATCTCAAACACACCCTTGAATTTGGCATATGGTATTCAGCGTCTTCATCTTTATGTCTTCGAGGTTATTCTGATGCGGACTTTGCTGGGTGTAGAATTGATAGGAAGAGTACCTCTGGTACTTGTCATTTTCTGGGTACTTCTCTGGTTTGCTGGTCTTCCCGCAAACAGTCTAGTGTTGCACAATCAACGGCTGAAGCCGAATATGTTGCTGCAGCTAGCTGTTGCTCTCAGATTTTGTGGATGGTTTCCACTTTGCGGGATTTCGGGTTAGAATATAAGAGTGTTCCACTTTTCTGTGATAACACTAGTGCTATTTGTATTGCAAACAACCCGGTTCAGCACTCCAGAACCAAACACATTGATGTACGGTATCACTTTCTCAGAGATCACAATGAGAAGGGTGATATTGAACTTTAATATTTTGATACCCAACACCAGCTTGCCGATATTTTTACAAAACCCCTCGATGCTTCTCGATTTGCTTACTTGCGTGGGGAACTTGGTATTTGTCACCCTTACGGCATTTTGTGAGGGGGAGCTGTTTTAAGATGGATGTGTTTTTGCTAATTGTGCTGAAATTGCATTTACATATTTTGCACTTATATGCCTGCTTATAATTCATGAAATCATGTCAGCTCAGCTCTTGTTAATTCATCTGGAACATTCATGTGCATGGTGTTTTATTTTCAAAATCAAATCGTGCTCACTGCTTAGTCTTGAATCTAGCATGTTTAGGCAGGACTGCTTTAGCTGTCTTTTATCTGCTTGATAGCAAGACACATTTCTTTGGATGCTAAAAACTGCAACTTGAAAAACTGTTCTACATCTTCATGGATATTCATAAAGTGTCAAACAGTTGGCTCACTTAGTTAAAATCAAAAATTCCATGATTTTCATGTTTCAAGTAAAAAGATCCAGGTGGGTTTGTTTGTCGCACTACCCTATTCTAGACTGCTTACCATTGCACATTGGTCTGAACTGGAATAGCGTAGTGTATGTCAAAATCTATGCCTTAAGCTTCTTATGGCTCTCATGCCTAGGCTTGGCCGGATTGGAAAGTATAAGGTGGACAAACAAATAACCCCTGGCACTAAGAAAAGAACAACAAAATTCATTGTTTATCAAGTTTGCTTTTCAAGCTCCATTTTGAACTGGACTTGTCTGTCTAGAGTAGATATTGACTAGCTTTGCGCAGTCCTTGCTCTTACTTGTCTAGGTTCTTTCAGTAAGTGGTGATGTTTTTATTTCAAAAATGATCAAATCACATGCTTCATCATGTTTTTAGAGAATATTAATTTGAGCTGAGCCCATGATCATTGGTGTTATTGTTGGCATATCTTTGCTTCATATGTCTTTGCCATTCTGCTCAATTCGAAGCTTTACATCTTTTACTTGCTCCTTGATGTTTGCATTGCCAAAGGGGGAGAAATTCCTCAAGGGGGAGTCACTTGCTTCGTTCTCTGCCGCAAGGGGTATAATTTCCAAAGGGGGAGAAATCATGACATAAAGGCTTTTTGTTTGCCAAAGGGGGATAATTTAATTCAGGGGGAGTTTTTTTACTCTTTTGAAAACAGGGGAGGAAAATTTTGTTGTCAAGGAAAATTCTGTTGTCAAGTGACATGATTTGGCTCTTTTCTGAGTTTTTATGGTCACTTGTGTGCTGAAAGTTTTTACATTTTCTTGATCTTCGATTTGGTTGTCAATGCACTCATCAAGGGGGAGATTGAGAAACCAAGGATTGGTTTCAGTGTTTTGTGATGAGTGATTGACAGGCTTCTTACCCTCTGCTCGAAGGGTCCCTCCGAAGGGGGTTCGGAGGTTGTACCTCCGAAGGGTGTTCGGAGGAGGGTACCTCCGGAAGGGTTTCGGAGGTTGGACCTCCGAAGGATGTTCGGAGGTGGTTTCACCGAAGGGTGTTCGGTGTTTGCTTGCTGCAGCTGTTGCAGCGGAGTGTGCTCGTCGGAGGGGTCCGACAGTACATGATGACTGGGTTCGTACCGAAGGCTTCGGTACTTTGGGCGGTACACCGGAGTGTGTGCCGGAGGTTGCTAACCCGGAGAGGTCTTCGGAGTACTGGATACACTTGTCTGTTTGTCGGTGGTGCGCAGGGACTTCGGAGGCGACGGACAAGGTTCGCAGCAGGTGAACCTGGGTCAAGCGGGAGGCTTGATGCCAGGGGAGCGGGGAGCTCCGTCACGGTAGCTGCGAAGGTGGTCCGGGTCGGTCCTCGGGTCGAGACGTGCCAGGTGAAGGCAGAGAGTGCGGAGCGTGGCTCCGGCTGAAGGTACTCCGAGACAAAGTCCTCGGAAGTGAGGCACTTCGAAGGTACTCCGAATGGAGTGACTTCGGAGTTGGTGGAACAAGTCCTCTGCGGAGGCAAGGATTTCTAAGTGTGCTCCGGAGGGAGACATTCGAAGGTACCCGACGAAGGTCTCAGAAGTCGAGGTGCATCGAAGGCATGGTCCGAGTGAGGCTCGTCGAGGAGTGTGCTCGGGGAGAGGCATTGCGAGGAAGGGCTCATGGAATGCTTCATGCGGAGGCCTTGGACGAAGGAGGGACTTCGAAGGGTGGTACTCCGAAGGTGGGGCTTCGGAGGGTGGAAGGCTTCGAAGCAAGGCTAGCTCCGGAGCAAGGTTGACTTGAGGTGCTTCGGCCTGCATGGCTTCGGTACACGGACTGACGGAGTTCGAGCTGGGAGTAGCTGCGAAGCCGTGGTGGTCCACTCCGGAGGTGTTGGTGCGAAGGCTCAAGGGCTTTGACGGCTTCGGCTCAAAACCGTCAGTGTATCGGAGACTGACTTCGATGGAGCGAAGGCCATCTGGCTTCAGGCTTCTCACCGAAGCTACCGCACCCTCGCGTGCGAAGGGAGGATTCCAGAAGGTCAAAGACTGCAAAGGCTGACACTGCCTGTTCTGTAAAAGGCTGACACTGTCCCCTCTGCAAAGCTGACAGAGAAGCCTCCAAAATAAAGGTGGACTACCTTTTGTACCCCTTAGTTCTGTAGAGTCAAATCTTTTGTAAACCCTAGGGGTAGTGTAGTCATTTCCTTTGGGTGAACTGTGGGCTATAAATATGGGGGCTCGGTAGGTAACATTTAACACTTTGAGCATTTACTGTTGAGCTCCTATAGCCACATACCTCGCTGTATTCATCCAGAGTTCAATTCATTTTGTGTTCCTTGTTCAAGCGGCGAAGCCCTGCTTCTGTGTGCTTTTTGCTTGAGCTCGCATTACATACCTCGCTAGTATAGTGCACCGAAGCCTGTTTAGGCGAAGGGTGTTTTGTGCGAAGTGTGTTATTTTTAGTGTGCTGTCGCTCTGTGTAACTTGAGGCCAGACCTCACATCTTACTAGCGAAGCCCTGATCGAGGCTCGTTTTGCTTCTTGTGTCGAAGCCCTTAGCGTAGTCCGTTTGTGTGCGTGTAGACCTTCGTGTACGAAGCCCAGCACCAGTTGCTGCCGCCAAGTACTTGGTCGAAGTCCTCAGAGGGCTGTCCACTCTTGCGAAGGGTGAAGTGTGAAGCCTGCTCGAAGCACCTCGTGTGCGGAGCCTGCACTGACTTAGCAGAGTAGATTTCCGAGGGTTGTAAGTGGAGCGAAGTCTTCTTGGCTTCGAACTTTTGCTCCTGCGAAGCCTGTGTTCGGAGTTGTCGAAGTACCTCCGAACCAGACCTTCGAAGGTAGTGTTCGAAGCCTGTTCCGCAGAAGATAGAACTGAACCGAAGGCTAAGTTTTTAGCCCGAAATTTTAAAAGCTCCCATTCACCCCCCTCTGGTCGCCGTTTCCGGTCCAACATATATGTTTAGACTTCTGGTGTGATCTAGGCTCCTTGGCTTGTGCAATGGAACCAGTATTATCACAATAGAGGTCCACTGAACTGGACGCACTAGGAACAACCCCCATCTCAGAAACAAACGTTTTGATCCAAACAACCTCCTTGTCGCTTCTGAAGCAGCGATATGCTCAGCTTCTGTTGTAGAATCGGCCAATGTCTCTTGCTTGGAACTCTTCCAACTCACTACGCCTCCATTGAGTCAGAACACAAAACCAGATTGCGATCGAGGATCATCTTTATCGGTCTGAAAGCTAGCATTCGTGTAACCATTTACAATGATCTCCTCTTCTCCACCGTAAACCAGGAACATTTCCTCAGTCCTTCTCATGTACTTGAGGATACTCTTTACTACAGCCCAGTGATTTTCACCCGGGTTTGATTGGTACCCGATTGTAACACTTAGAGCATATGACACATATGGGTGTGTATATAGCATGGCATACATGATGGATCCAATTGCGGAGGCATACGGGATCACACTCATCTTCTCTAACTCATCAGGTGTCGTAGCACACTGAATCTCACTAGAAGAAATACCATGTGACATTGGCAGGAATCCCTTCTTAGAATTCTGCATTTTGAACCATTTCAAAACCTTGTCAATGTACATATTTTGGCTTAATCCAATTAACCGTTTTCATCTATTTCTATAGATCTTTATGCCCAAAATGTATGCTGCCTCTCTAAGATCTTTCATCGAGAAACGATTTTTCAGTGAAGTCTTGACAGCATTCAACAAAGGAATGTCGTTTCCGATCAACAATATGTCATCTACATATAGGACCAAAAACACAAGTGAGCTCCTACTAGTCTTTTTGTAAACACAAGGCTCTTCTTCGTTCTTGATGAAGCCAAACCCTTTGACTAACTCATCAAAGCGAATATTCCAACTCCGAGAAGCTTGCTTCAATCCATAAATGGACTTTAGCAACTTACAAACTTTCCCAGCATTCCCTAGACCATCAAGACCTTCAGGCTGTGTCATGTACACATCCTCACTTAGGTTTCCATTTAGGAAAGTCGTCTTCACATCCATTTGTCATATCTCATAATCATAAAATGCGGCAATAGCTAGGATGATCCAAATAGATTAAGCATAGCGACGAGCGAAAACGTTTCATCATAAGCAACACCTTGAATCTATCTAAAACCTTTCACCACCAATCGTGCCTTGTAGATGTGAACATTTCCATCAACATCTATTTTTTTCTTGAAGATCCATTTACACTTAATAGTTTTTACACCATCGGGTGGATCAACCAAGCTCCAAACTTGATTGACACGCATAGACTCCAACTCGGATCCAATGGATCCAAGCCATTTCTCAGAGTTTGGTCCCATCACTGCTTCCGCATAGGTCTTGGGCTCGTCGTTGTCCAACAACAACACGTCGTGATACCCTATGGTCAAGAACATGTACCTTTCTGGCGCATGGACTACTCTCCCAGACCTCCGTGGGGCTGGCACATCCACAATAGGATCTACAATAGCTTGCGCCTCCTGCTCTGGCTCAGTGGGATATGGAACATTTTCTAGAGGCTCTCGAACCTCTTCAAGATGCACAGTCCTCCCACTAACTCCTTTTAAGAGAAACTCTTTCTCAAGGAACACACCATTTCGAACGACAATCACTTTGACCTCCTCTCTATTATAGAAATAGTATCATTTGGTTTCCCTAGGATACCCCACAAAGAAGCACTTATCAGACTTAGGACTGAGCTTGGCAAACATCATACGGTTGACATACGCCTTAGATCCCCAAATCTTTAGAAAAGACAAACTAGGACACCTCCCAAACCACATTTCATATGGCGTCTTCTCTACTGACTTAGATGGAACTCTATTAATCGTGAAAGTTGCGGTTTTTAGAGCGTCACCTCAAAAGGATAATGGAAGATCAGTGTGACTCATCATGGACCGCACCATGTCCAACAATGTGTGGTTTTTTCACTCGGACACCCTATTCCACAGAGGTGTGCCAAGTGGAGTCAACTGTGGAACAATTCAACATTGTTTCAGATGATCACTAAACTCATGGCTCAAATATTCACCCCCACGATCCGATCATTGAAATTTAATTGTCTTTCCCATATGATTTTGTACCTCATTTTGGAACTACTTGAACTTTTCGAAGGATTCCCACTTATGCCTCATCAAGTAGACATAGCCATATCTACTAAAGTTGTCGGTAAAAGTAATAGAGTATTGAAATCCTTTCCTAGCTGTGTGACTCATTGGACCACACACATCAGTATGTACTATGGCCAATAGCTCACTTGCCCTCTCACTTTGTCCAGTGAAAGGCGTCTTTGTCATTTTTCCAAGTAAACAAGACTCGCATGTGTCATATGATTCAAAATCAATTGACTCCAAAAGTCCATCACTATAGAGCTTTTGTACATGCTTCTCATTTATATGACCCAAACGACAATGCTAGACATAGGTGGGATTTAAATCATTGAGTCGTTGTTTCTTAGTACTAATGTTATAAACATGTGTATCGTCAAGACTCAGAATATATAATCCATTCACCAATGGACAAACACCATAGAGCATGTCATTCGAAAATGTTGAACAACTCTTGTTCTTCATTACGAATTCAAAACCATCTTCCTCTAAACATGAAGAAGAGATAATGTTTCTGCCTAAGGCGGGAATGAAATAACAATTATTTAACTCCAAAACTAATCCTGACGGTAGCGACAGTGAATAGGCACCGACGGCCAACGCTGCAACCTTTGCACCATTCTCGACACGGATATCCAGCTCGCCACTTGCACACTTTCTTACTCTACTCAGCCCCTGCAATGATTTGCAAGTATGAATCATCGATTCGGTATCAAATACCCATGAATCATTTGGACGAGTAGCAAGATTAATTTCAATAACATTAATACCTAAAGCGGAAGTCTCACTTCCCTTCTTGTTTTTTTGCTCTTCCAGGTACACCTTGCAGTTGTGCTTCCAATGCCTAGGCTTGTGGCAATGGTGGCACACATCAGAGTTGGCAGGACCAGACCTCGACTTTCCAGTTGGTTTAGACTTCACACTAGAGATTGCATTTGTAGTCTTAGCCTTCTTCCTCCTCTTTTTACCCTCATTCTGAACAACCATCACATGGTTTGGAGCCTTCCTGATACTCTCTTCAGCAGATTTTAGCATCCCATGCAACTCAGCTAGTGTCTTCTCTAGTCCAACCATGTTGTAGTTCATGATGAACGGCTCAAAGCTCAATGGGAGTGACTGGAGAATAACATCAATAGCAAGGTATGGATCTAGTGGAGTGCCCAGTATCTCTAGAGTCTCCACGCAATCAATCATTTTGATCACGTGAGGGCTCACTGGGCTCCTTCAGCCAGCCTGCTACCAAACAAGCATTTAGACACATTGTATCTTTCTGCCCTTGCTTGGTCCTAAAACATGCCCTTAAGACTTACGATCATATCGTAGGCATCACGTTCCTCATATTGTTTCTGAAACTAAGAGGACATGCAAGCAAGCATTAGGCAGCTAACATCCACAGAATCACTAGCATGCTTCTCGTAAGCACGCTTATCTGTTGTAGAAGCATCCTCTCCTAGTTCATCAGGGTGTGGTTCCTCTAGAACATAATCCTTTCTATTGCTTGAGAACAATTCTCAAGTTTCGATACCAATCCATAAAGTTTGTTCTAGACAATTTATCTCGTTCAAGAATAGATCGCAAATTAAAAATTGGAGTGCTCTTAACAGTAGACATAGTAGGTGTCATGATCTACAAAAGATTAAATGCAAGGTTTAGCGCTATGAAATGTTTATCTTCTATCCAATAAAAGATATTCCACTATCTAAACCAGTCATTTTCCCTCTCATGACTAATAGTGGCACAAGATCTATGGTCACGCTATCTCCTAGTGAGCTTTAGCATCACTGCTAGAAGCTAGTTGACATAGGTAAGCAACTCCTTGCTAATCATATCGTATGTGAATCTTGTCTTTGGAGAAGCATCCAATGCTCGACCCCAACTCCTATGCTCCAAGGCCCAAAACTGTTTTGATAGCCTCATCAAGTGAACCAACACTATGCGTGCAGAAGTCTGACTTTCGCCCCAACTGGTCGAGATAAAAGATAGCACCCTGCTTTGGCAGACCCACTATTGATGAGCACGAACCCTGGTGGGTGCAGCTATTGGGAAGAGCATCGACACTTAATTTTCTGAGGGATCCAGATCGAACACTACGCACGTAGGCTTTGATACCACTATTGGGGAATAGGGGAGCTACGCTAGCCAGGAAATTCAAAATTTCCGCCCTATGGCCCTAAGCTCATGCGCGTGTGAGATCATAGATCGGTACCTTCTAGCACAAGACGCGCTAGGTGCAGTGGAAGAAGATGTTGGAGCAGCGCGTCTAGCCTATCCTCGCTTCGTCCTTGCCGTCCTTTGCTGATCCTATCGATGAAGACGATGTAGTCGTTCACATGTAGACGTTCACGAGCGTCGCTGTTGGAGAAACGCCTCCACGGAGTCCACACATATAGGGATGGAATATCTCCCATGGCAGCGTGCTAGCACCACACGTGAGAGGCGGGGATCCTTGACCTCAACGTTTGAGATCAAGAAGGAGAGGAGAGAACTCTTGGGCGGCTATGTCTAATCTAGGCTTATTGTTGTACCCAAAACGTCCTCCTCCTCTCCTTATATAGGGTTGAGGACCCCTGGGTCGTGCTTATCCTAAAACTGTAACAGATCCAATCTGTTTGCCCACGTCGGAACTTCCGATCCTGCATCGGAACTTCCGATAGGGTATTTTAGGTCTCCTGATACAGTACGACACGCAACAGATCCAATCTGTTATCGCACACCTCGGAACTTCCGATACTATATCGGGACTTCCGATTAGTACAAAATTTCTCCGATTCCAAATCAGAACTTCTGGCTCGTCGGAACTTCTGATACCATATCAAAACTTCCGAAGCAACAATTGCTCTCTGTATCGAGACCAGAAATTAGCCGGAACTTCCGATACTCACTATCGGAACTTCCAATCCATTGAATTTTCTTGGGCATAACCTTCATCAAGTACATGTTATCGGCCTTAGTGTTGAAAGGGCATGTCGGAAAATGGGTCTCGCCCTTACTTAATTTGATCTACGATTTGAATCGGCTAAGGCAATAAAAGTGCAAGCGATAGCCGATTTCATAGTCTAGCACAAAGATGAATCAGTAACCCATGTCGAGCCGACACCATGGACTTTATTCTTCGACAGATCAATGTGTCAGCACGGATGTGGTATAGGACTGGTAATTATTTCCCCCGGGGGGCGTCGTTTGAGTTTGTGTACAACATCAAGCCTTTTTCCACAAATAATCAAGCTGAGTATGAAGCGATATTAAAAGGGTTACGACTGTTAGAAAAAGTTGGCGTCGATGCAATAGAAATCTTGGGAGATTCCTTGCTAGTGATGAGGCAGCTGTCAAGTGAATATGATTGCAAGGATGACGTGTTAAAAGAGTATCACAGATGGTGCCAAGAGTTAATGATAAGATTTAGGAATATAACCCTTGCGCACATTCCGAATGAACAAAACACTGAAGCAAACGATTTGGCCCAAACGGCGTCAGGGTACAAGTCGATGGCCAAGTCGATCGAGGTGGAAATCATAGAACTAGATACCGATGATTGAAGGTATGTCATTGTTACTTATTTATAAAATCCTTCAACATTGGCGCCAAGGAAGCTCAAGTACCAGGCTACAAAGTATGTGATACTCGGCGAGGATTTGTATCAAACAACAGATGGAGTCCTGCTCAAGTGCATAAATGCTGAGGAAGCCAAAGTGGTGATGTACAAAGTACATGATGGCATATGTGGGACACACCAGTCGGCCCAAAAAATGAAGTGGCTACTTCGGAGAGCAGGTTACTTTTGGTTGACCATGGTGTAAGACTACATAAAGTACTACAAGGGTGCCAAGATTGTTAGAAGTTTGGAGCCATTCAGAGGGCACTTGCATTGGCGATGAACCCTATAGTTAAACCCTAGCCTTTCAGAGGATGGTGCATTGACATGATCAGCCAAAACTACCTAGCCTCAAGAAAGGGACATAAGTTCATACTAGCAGCAACCGACTACTTCACAAAATGGGTAAAGGTCGTGCCGCTCAAGAAGGTAACATCCGTCGATGTTATTGAGTTCATCAAGGAGCACATAGTGTATCGGTTCAGGATTCCACAAACTATCACCACAGATCAAGGGGCAATTTTCATATCAAAAGAGTTCCAGCAATTCACAGCTGGTATGAGAATCATGCTCTTAAATTCATGGCCATATTATGTGCAAGCCAATGGTCGGGTTGAATCATCCAACAAGAGTCCGATCAAGTTGATAAAGCGAAAGATCAACAAACAGTCGAAGCGTTGGCATCTGTTCCTATCGGAAGCACTTTGGGCTTATCGGATGGCTTGTCATGGGTCAAATCAGGTGCCACCGTATCAACTAGTTTATGGCGATGAAACAGTACTGCCTTGGTAAAATAATATCGGCTCAAGAAGGATAGCTCTACAGGACCAACTCACAATCGATGATTATTATAACTAATGACAGATGGCCTAGATGACTTAGCACAGATCCGAATGAGAGCCCTTGAAAGGATTGAGGAAAACAAAGCAAGAGTTGCCAGGTACTATAATAAAAAGGTGGTGCCTAAGTCAATCGAAGAAGGAGATCTCGTATACAAACTTATCCTACCGATCGAGTCTAAGGACAATCGGTTCAGTAAGTTGTCACCTAATTGGGAAGGACCCTTCCAGATACAACGAGTTGTGCCTGGTAATGCTTGTTTGCTTGAAGGTTTAGATGGAGAATTGTTCAAGAAAGCGTTGAATGGAAATTATCTAAAGAAGTATTTTCCGAGCAATTGGATAAATGCCTAAGGATCTACACGGAACATAGAAATAGTCGATATCGAGCGTATCACCTTTAGATGGCTGATGGTAAAATACCGTCCTTATACACATGAAAATACAAGAAAAATTCATAGAACCGATGGAAATATATTACAAAAGTATATAGCTCAGAGGTTGCATTCGGTAGTGCAAGACAAAACAAATTCAAAGAGAGCAATGAATCGCCTCGATTGCTCACAACCGAATGGCATCTACACTACGAAGTATGGCCCGATCCTCGACAACCGAGCTAGGGACTTCTTTGATGGAGTGATGGAGGCGTTGCGTGTAGCGTACAACACCGGCAAGGCAATGCTCTTGGGCTTGGATCTGATTTGGAAAAGAGGTTAGGGCACTCTCTTCATCAGCTATCCTCGCCCAGACCCCTTCTAGACTTAAAGCCAAGTCGGCCTCCTTCACCTTCAGCTTCTCGAGACGCAGTGATGTGGCCTATGACTCACCACGAAGACTAGTCAAGAGAGTGCCTTCGGCAAGTATCGCCTCATTGTGGGAGCGAAATATTCAGAGATTCTATTTACGGATACCATTGACATACTATGCAGAATAAAACCTGGTCCGATACCCCCACTAAGAAGAGTAGATATGTCAGACCAGGCGACATCCATCACAGTCATCCATGGCCCAAGAAGAAAAGGTGAGGAGGAAGATGAAGAATTGATAAAAGGATGTTCTCCAAATATATACTGCGAAAGGCGCCAGACGTTGAAGGGTTTTCGGCTACTAGTAAAAAGACGGATGGGACTTTACAAATGACATAGTGCAGAGGGCTTTAATGACCAATAATTTCGAAGCATTAGCTATACTTTTTAAAACTGGAGGGCATGTGTTGATGCTAAGATTTGGTAAAGGCCCAGGCTCATCAGGAGTATCGCATGGTCAACGGAAGTCAAAAGAATCCAATCAAAGATTGGTCAAAGAAACTCGTCCTAGATTAATTCTCCTTGTCACTCAATCCCTCTCCTAGATTCTCCTTGAGGATTAAATTCTTTCCTTTAATTATGTGTTCTTTTGGCTAAGATTAAATCTCTTTGGGTTTACAATATCTAACCATCATGTTGAAACAAATTGGCTCAACATTTGCAACAGTTTATAATCAAAGCATGCTCTGCTGCAAATTTGCAAATTTAATTCTAATCAACAAAGTGATTAATAAAATGTTAAAGAACAAAGATATAACTAATCACACAATAAAACCACAATTTGATCAAATTATATAAGATTGAAGATAATATTTCAAAGTCCTGTTTAACTCCCAAACCACTTTATTATGTTCATAAACTATTTCAAACATTTGCAACAGTCCACATCCAAAGACAGCTTGCATAACCACATCCAAAGATAAAGATAGCTTGACACGACAACACAACATTTGCACTCGTTTCACGAAAATGAAAAGGACACCGAATATTATAAAAAAGATTGACTCGATAGCACTCATCAGGTCTTCGTCCACCCTTTCCATGTTAGCAACACAACATCCTCAACAACCTTTAAGTTGCATAATCACAAAAAGCAATATCAATGTATTGAAGCCTCATCGTAGGTGCAATTAAATAGATATTGATAAGCACAAGACTGCAGCTCATTAGTCATAACTCATAAACAACATTTCCTTCAGGAATAACTGATAAAGCATTTACAAGGCCATCAAAATGGAGTTGAACAAGGAAAACAACAAATCTATACATGAGTTCGATAGTCACATAAAGAAAAACCAGCCAATCACTAGCATATTTCACCTTGTAGATTCATCCCTCCCCCACATACATTAGTAAAAGATATATACAGTGAGTCATAGAGGTAGTCATGTCTTGTGGTAGATGCATTCCCCACTAGTGGGAACCTTGGTGTTTTGAGCCTATAGACAGTACAAGTACTGTGCTAGGCATTTCAAGTTTTAATGTGACAAATTTTGATCTGCTATGGTGGCAGCAACCAATAAATGTTTTTTAATTGATCAATTGTTTTGCATCTCACTGTAAAATTTCAATGATAACTATTGTGCTTACAAAGAATATTTCTGACTATGTGCTCAGTGAGCATTAAGAGCTTGGTACAGAAGTACAGAACCCAATAAGATTACTATTTACTAAGCACCATTGCCACTTCTAAAATGTGGAGTGATTCTTCAGATCATTTAATCACATTGTGTTTAATTTTCTGAGAAAGCATGTGGCCTATTCAGCTCCTGAACAATGGTGTACCAATTACTGAGAAGTTCTGCTTATTAAATCAGAAACCATCCCATAAAAAATGTAAGAGTGATTATTGCACCCATCATCATTGAATGAGCCATCAGCCCATCAGTATTGAAAATAATGTTCAATGACTACTGATACCTCTATCATGTAATAGCATTCACAGGGCAAGCCATTGATGACATAGGTTCAATGAAGAACTTGCCACATTCAAACATTTGACATCATTTTTTAAGTATAATCTATTTCAGAATTCTACTGTTACTCCATTTACACATGAAGATAAATGTTCAGATGTTCCTATAGGTAAAAAAATATGAATCACTCGATCAACAGGCAAGATTAAGCTTGGAAAATAAATTAAACATATATAACGTTACTGCAGTTTCCATATCAGAGCTAGGAGAATTGCAAGTGTTGCTTTGGGTTAGACTGCTGCCACATTTACTTCTACCAGAAGTATTTTGTAGATATTTGCTTTGCTTTCGGTCAGTGCGAGCACCAAAAACAGACCAGGTTAGTACCATTTATGTTTTCATTACTAGAAACCCAGGCATTAAGACAAGAATGAAAGAACGAAGAAGACCAGGACGGCATGGAGAGGCAGATCCAGTCCAAGATCGATCCCGCCCCACCTGGGAGCCAGCCAAGAAAGCGAGCAGAAGCAGCTTACCGCGAAGGAGCGAAGACGAGAGGAGGCCAGTGGCGAGGCCTGCGACGACGGTAGGGCGTCACGGGAGGAGGGAGCTCGCCGGAGAGGGGAAGGAATCCGAGGAGGAGGAGGCCGAATTGTCTCGCGATGGCGGTTGGTCTCGTGACGACGGGGCCGCGACGGTTGGGTAGGTGGCAGGGTAGGCGGCGGAACGCGGCGGCAGGGGCGCGACGGCTAGTTAGGTGGCGGGGGCGCGACGGTGGGGTAGGCGACAGGTAGGGCTGCCGGCTGCAGAGTGATTGTCTGATTGAGGCGAGGGAAGATTTTCTCTACTGAACCGGGTGGTAAATTCCCGGGCGAATGAAAAACCTCACTAGTCTGGGAATAAAGTCTCAAGGTAACCGAATATAGTTTTTTATTGGATCGGTTTCTTTCTGTGTCAAAATGATATTTGAGGAGTGCACTATAATTCCGGTTAATCCCGGTCCAACCGAATAGGCCTATTTAGGGGTGTTTAGATACAGAAGCTAAATTTTAGTCCATGTCACATCGGATGTTTGGATATCAATTTGAAGGACTAAACGTGAACTAATTATAAAAATAATTACAGAATCAGAGGATAATTCGTGAGACGATTTTTTTAAGCCTGATTAATCCATAATTAGCAAATGTTTACTGTAGCATCACATTGTCAAATCATGGCGTAATTAGGCTCATTAGATTCGTCTCGTGAATAATCCACCGATTATGAATGAGTTTTGTAAATAATCACATTTAATATTTCAAAATAATATCTAAACATTGGATATGACAAGGCCCCTTTATCAAAACACCCCCTTATATTTATCACATTACCGAGTTCCGCTGACATGTAAAACAGAGTAGTTAGTTGAATCAATTCAACCTTTATATCAGAATGAACTTAATAAGCCATACAAGATAACAAATTTCAAAAGTGCTCAGCTCCAAAAAAAACGTTGACGTGTAAAGAGAATTTTACTGCTGTTATCCATCTAAAAACTTGTGTAAAATTACAACTCAGCGGCACAAAAGCAACAACTAACGCAACATTACAAGTTTTGTTTCAGAAAATCTATAAATAACATAAATGACTAGAACAATATTGACATGTAAAGGTCATGATGAGTCATATCAGTTAGCAATCCATGCTGGCCATCAGATCATATATGGAGTAAAGTAACTTTGTTGATGATATATACGAGTGCATTTGTAACACCTGCCACATCATCCAAATGATCAAGCTTAAGAGTCACTCAAAAAACGAGACACTCCAATTGTGTGCAGAAATCTTCTCAAAACATCTATAAATAGGCAAACATACACCATGAAGATCCTCATAATCTCACACATCGAAAAAAAATCAGGAAAAGCATAATACTAGGATCCAGCACAGTCATGAAGATATTCTTCATCCTTGCTCTGCTCTCTCTCGCTGCAAGCAGCGGCTTTGCACTGATCGGCACTTCCTGCGGCCAGGGCATGTGATCAATGGCAGACACCCCAGCTGCAGCACCAGATGCTTTACCCTTGCAAGGAGCTATTGAGGCAGCAGTGCAGCATGATGACATTGCCCATGGTGCAGCCGCGCATGTGGCAGCTAAGTAGCTGCCATGTCATGCGGCATCAGTGCTGCGAGCAGCTCAGGCAGATGGCACCGCAGTCTCGTTGTCAGGCCATCTGCACCATGGCATAAGCTATCATGCAGCAGATGCAGCAAGCTTAGTTCAGTGGTGGCTACCTTGATCAGACTCAAGCTCAAGCTCAAGCTCAGGAGGCTGTGAATCTGCCGGCTATGTGTGGCATCTACCCTGGCTACTGCAGCACTCCCTGCAGAATTACTACAGTTCATGCTGGCTGCTACTGACTTGCGCTATTCTAGCAGCACATAGATGACTGTTTAGTATAGCGGTTACAAATAAAGTTGTCACACATTATTGTGTGTGACTGTTGAATGTACCAAACCAAACAAAGATATTACCTGAATAATGAATAATAGCACCTGTCACTACCATGCGCCATATATGGCTTCATGTTCAGATGGTGTTTGCATCTCTAGGCCCAGGCTATGAACATAAACTTGTTTGGAAATTCAGCACATTATTTCCAATTTCTCATTCCAATCTAGCACAAAGCCACAAACCCTGGGAAGACACAAAATCCATGCAAAAATGGGATAGATTAAAATAACATACTTAGCACTGGAAGTAGAGAGTTTGCATTATCTATTGATCCGTTCACTAATCAAAACTATGGAGCACGGACAGAGACAACAAAAGCAAATAGGCACCGTTGGGGCATTTATTTTGAACACGACCACGTCTCAAGGTTAACTGTGTTAATGGGGTATCCATGGTCCAATTTTGATAAATAATTTTTCAACTTTGATGTAGCTACAAATGTGATGTTAATGTAGCAAAACGATCAAGATCCCAAACTCACAAAAACTGTGTTTTACATATGGTATCAAAGAAAAGTTGCTTCTCTATACCATCTACATGTACGACAAGTGTGCAAAAAAGAGATAAAGAAGGTGATAACAGAAAATGGTATTATGAAAAGACTATTGATTAAGAGGAAAAAACTCAATTAAAATCAATATATTTTTACCAAAAATGTGTGTAGCGGTCTGAAGGTTGAGAAAGAAGCCAACGGCTAGCAATGGCCGATCTTTTCTAGCGAAAGGTCTTCGAGTACGTGCCTGAGAATCTGCAGGAATCACCGGAATAACAAATGGAGCTAGCTCAATGGCTTGGATTGGGAATGAAAGGTTTAGTACGATAGACGGTGTGGTCCTTGTCCGGACGAGGTACTAGTGCGGGAGAAGACGACAAGGCAAATCGGATCAAACGACAATGATTTTGCCAAATTAGAGATATGGGAAACTACTCCATGGTCTCTGATTAACTTGAGGTGGCTCCTGTAGTTCTAGCGACAAGAGACCCGAACCACAAAAAGAAGTGCTCTGCCACCTACGAACTCCGGCGACGATGAAATTAAGGTAACTAAAACCAGTAACATGATGTGCGAGATCAAATGATGCTACAGCCGAAGTTAATTGGAGAATGGGGTTACCTTAACTCGGGTTGGAATCAGCAGAGTAGCAGAGGGTTGTTTTAGCTTTCTGGAGAGATGCGCCAAGGAGGCTTCTTCCATTTCCCTGCATGTGTTCTCATGATTGTGATTATGGATGTAAATATTAAATACTTTGAAATGTAAAGTGTGATCTGTCATGTTTCATAAAGCATGCCTATAAAACCTATACCAGTAGTTACCCATATTAAAGAAGAGTTGTCATCATGAGTGACTAGCATTTTATATCGGAATGTATCCCCATTAAATTTAGCAGTTACAATCTCTTAGACGTGACATGTTCTCTATTAGTGAGTTGTGACAGTACCTACAACGAACTCCAAAAGCCTAATGCTTGGTGGCATGAGAAACCTGGCAGTCTGGCACCATAAGAATGTTAGGTGTCTAATGCTTTTGATGCCACCAGATGTATCTCCCTAGGTATTTCTATTGCAAAACATATGGGAACTACAAACCTAGAAGAACAAAGCAGCATTAATCAAGTAGTTAAGTTATGTTAGAGCATCTCCAAGAGTCATTTTAAAAATTGTTTCCCTATATAATTTTTTGGATCCATTTTTGAGGATACAAATAGTTTAAATATGTTTCTCTCCAATAGAGACTCTAAAATAAAGTATGTGAGTATGTTCCCTACAAGTAGGGAATATAATGATTAATTTTGAGGATCCTTTATTTTAGGGAATCATTTAAAGTATTTATTGGAGGAGATTTTTTAATTCTAGTTCCAAAAATTTGGAGAAGAGAACTCTTTAGAATTTCTCTTGGAGATGCTCTTATGCACCACTCCCTCCGTCCATCATTATAAAGTGTATTTTATCTGGTTAAGATAAATATTTGACTAACAAATACTTTATTAATTTATAACTTTTGCGATACAAAGATGATATTATTATATTCATATTAAAAATACTTATATGTGGCTATAATTTTATATTAGAAAAAATAAATATTAAAAGAGTAATTATTCGTCACATGGAAAAAATACGCCTTAATGCCCTATAAGTAGGGAGTATTCACCTAGTCTACCAGAATACGTATGTCACACTTTTAAAACTTAGCCCAGAAGTATATAAAGGATTAAATATATGTTACACGTCACGGATTTATCAAGAATAAATATTTAACAGCATATATTTATTGTAAATTTTCAATAATATATATGATCAATATATAGCAAGCATTAGAGACCATGTCAACACACAAAACAAGAGAATGGATGAGAGTAACACCATCATAAACTTATATTTAATTATCATATTATCGAGTTCCACTGAGCATGTAAAACAGAATGGTTAGTTAAAACATTTCAACCATTATATCAGAATGAACTTATAAGATAACAGATTTCAAAAGTGCACAGCTCCAAAACAAACGTTGACGTGTAAAGTGACTTCTACTGCTGTTATCCATCTAATAACTTGTGTAAGATTACAACTCAGCGGCACAAAAGCAACAACTACCGCAACATTACAAATTTTGTTTCAGAAAAGTTATAAATAATATAGATGACTAGAACAATATTGACATGTAAAGGTCACGATGAGTCATATCAGTTAGCAAGCCATGCTGGCCATCAGATCATATCTGCAGTAAAGTAACTTTGTTGATGATATATACAAGTGCATTTGTAACACCTGCCACATAATCCAAATGATCAAGCTTAAGAGTCACTCAAACATCGAGACACCCCATTTGTGTGCATAAATCGTCTCAAAACATCTATAAATAGGCAAACATCCTCATAATATCACACATCGGAAAAAAATCCAAGCAAAGCATAATACTAGGATCCAGCAGTCATGAAGATATTCTTCATCCTTGCTCTGCTCTTTCTCGCTGCAAGCAGTGCCTTTGCACTGATCGGCACTTCCTGCAGCCAGGGCTGTGATCAATGGCAGGCACCCCAGCTGCAGCAACAGATGCTTTACACTTGCAGGGAGCTATTGAGGCAGCAGTGCCGCACGGTGACATTGCCCATGATGCAGTCGCGCATGTGGCAGCTGAGTAGCTGCCATGTCATGCGGCAACAGTGCTGCAAGCAGCTCAGGCAGATGGCACCCCAGTCTCGCTGCCAGGCCATCTGCACCATGGCACAAGCTATCATGCAGCAGATGCAGCAAGCTGAGTTCAGTGGTGGCTGCCTTGATCAGACTCAAGCTCAAGCTCAAGCTCAGGAGGCCATGAATCTGCCGGCAATGTGTGGCATCTACCCTGGCTACTGCAGTACTCCCTGCAGAATTACTACAGTTCATGGTGGCTGCTATTGACTTGTGCTATTCTAGCAGCACATAGATGACCGTTTAGTATAGCGGTTACAAATAAAGTTGTCACACATTATCGTGTGTGACTGTTGAATCTTGAATGTACCAAACCAAACAAAGATATTACCTGAATATTGAATAATATCACCTGTCACTACCATGCGCCATATATTCATGTTCATATGTTGTTTGCATCTCTAGGCACAGGCTTTGAATATAAACTTGTTTGGAAATTCAGCACATTATTTCCAATTTCTCATTCCAATCTAGCATAAAGCCACAAACCCTGGGCTGACACAAAGTCCATGCAAAAATGGGATAAATTAAAATAACGTACTTAGCACTACCAGTAGAGAGTTTGAATTATCTATTGATCTGTTCACTACAGAACTATGGAGCACTGACAGAGACAACAAAAGCAAGTAGGCACCGTTGGGGCATTTATTTTGAACACAACCACGGCTCAAGGTTAACTGTGTTATTGGGGTATCCATGGTCCAATTTCGATAAATAATTTTTAACTTTGATGTAGCTACAAAGGGGATGTGAATGTAGCAAAATGCTCAAGATCCAAACTCACAAAAACTGTGTTTTACATAATGGAATCAAAGAAAAGTTGCTTCTCTATACCATGTACATGCACGACAAGTGTGCAACAAGAGATAAAGAAGGTGATAATAGCAAATGGTATTATGAAAATACTATTGATTCAGAGGAAAAAAACTCTTTTCAAATCAATATCTTTTTACCCAAAACGAGTGTAGCGGTCTGAAGGTTGAGAAAGAAGCCAACGGCTAGCAATGGTCGATCTTGTCTGGCGAAAGGTCTTCGAGTACGTGCCTAAGAATCAGCAGGAATCAAAGGAATAACAAATGGTGCTAGCTCAATGGCTTGGATTGAGAAGGAAAGGTTTATAGTATGATAGACATGTTAGAGATAGTCTCAATTATCTATAGATAGAATCTATTCTATTATGTAAAGCTACCATTAATAATCAGGAAAGCCAAGCCGAGTATATAGAAAGGATAGATTGATTGTATTTTAAGAAATCAACCTGGCTGGCTATCCTGAGAATTATGGCAGTCTCCTGTAATCACTCTATGCGTTTTAGCCCTATATAAACATGAAGGGACCAAAAGAGGTTCTTAAAGCCAAATAGAGATATTTCACATGGTATCAGATCCTTCCTCATCAATGGCGAACTCCTCTTCCCATCTATTTTTCCCTTTGTCGTCTCTATGACAGATAAGCTCACCAGATCAAACCACATGCTGTGGAAGGCGCAAATCCTACCCACCATTCGTGTAGCCCAGATGATGAGGTTTCTTGATGGAACCTCAAAGGCGCCTGTAGAGGAGACTGAAGTTAAACAAGAAGAACAGATGATCAAGAGTTTCAATCCTGAGCACACTCAATGGGTGGTCAAGGATCAACAGATCCTCAAGTGGAGCTCCTATCCTCCCTAACCAGGGAAATCCTCATTCATGTCGCTGACAAGAGAACAGCGGCTAAATTCTGGCAAGCGATTGAGGGGATGTTCTAATCACATACTCGTGCGTGGTCAGTGAACACGCGCATAACCTTGGCCACAACTCAGAAGGGCAATATGTGTGTAGACGAGTACGTCGACAAGATGAAGACCCTTGTAGATGAGATGGCATCTGCAGGGAAACCTCTAGATGAAGAATTGGTCTCCTACATCCTCTCAAGCCTTGCCATGGAATACAATCCAATCGTATTGAATTTGGTTGGGCGTCCAGAACCAATCTCAGTTGGAGAGGTCTACTCCCAACTTCTCAGCTTTGAGAAACAGATTCAGCTGCTGCAAGGTGGACCATCGCAATCCTCCGTCAATTTTGCCATGTGTGGACGCAGAGGCTTTCAGCGTGGTTTTCAAAGAGGTCATAGCCGCAGCCGTGGCAATGGTGGCCGCAACAATGGTGGTGGTGGTCGTGGCAATGGTGGCCGCAGCAACAACCATCACGACTACAACCGTTCAGGCAATGAAGACAACCGTCTTGCGTGCTAGCTATGCAAGAAGGGGCACACGGTTGAGATGTGTTGGCATAGATTTGATGTTGATTTCGTCTCAAAAGAGAGAACAGCAGCATTAGCCACACCTTCCTATGGCATCAACACCAACTAGTACACCGACATGAGCGCCATCGACCACATCACTAGTGAGCTTGGTAAACTGACAGTGCACGACAGGTATGGAGGTGGTGATCAGATTCATGCCGCTAATAGAGCAGGTATGGACATTATGCAAATTGGTCATTCACATATTCATATCCCTAAACATGATCTTCACCTAAGAAACATCCTTCATGTTCCTAAAGCTGCTAAAAACCTTGTTTCCGTTCATCGTCTTGCTGTTGATAACCAAGCATTTCTGAGTTTCATCCTGATTTTTTCTTCATTAAGAACAAGGTAACGAAGCAAACCCTGTTGCGAGGCAAATGTGAGAGAGGACTTTGCCCTCTCTCAGCCATATCCATCGGCCCAAGAAAACAAGTCTATGGTGTGATGAAGCCATCTCTGTCGCTATGGCATAGTAGGCTTGATCATGCATCTTCATTTGTTATTCAGCGTGTCATTAGTCAAAATAAACTTTCCTGTTTTTTGGAGTCAAATAAAGACTCAGTTTGTGATGTCTATCAACAGGCAAAGAGCCATCAACTACCCTTTTTGAAATCTTCTAATGAGTCTAGTCTACTTTTTGAACTTGTTTTCTCTGATGTGTGGGGACATGCACCAAAATCTGTGGGCAGGAATAAATACTATGTCAATTTCATCGATGATTTTAGCAAATTCATATGGATCCATTTGCTGGAAAATAAATCAGAAATCTTTTAGAAATTTCATGAGTTTCAGAATCTCGTAGAAAGACTATTTACTAGAAAAATTATCTCAGTTCAGACCGACTAGGGTGTTGAATATGAAAAACTCAGTCCTTTCTTTCAAAAAATTGGTATATCTCATCGTGTATCTTGCTCTCATACTCACCAACAAAATGGCACCACTAAACACAAACATAGGTATATTGTTGAGGTCGATCTTTCTCTTCTTTCTCATGCTTCAATGCCTCTCAAATTCTAGGACGAAGCTTTCATTGATGCCATCTCATAAACCACACACCAAGCAAAACTATTCTTTGGAATAGTCCTTTAGAACGTTTACACAATATCAATTATTCCTCTCTTTGGATTTTTGGGTGTGCGTGTTGGCCCAATCTTCGCCCTTATAATTCCCGCAAACTCCAGTTTCGCTCTAAATAGCGTGCCTTCCTTGGATATAGCAATATGCATAAAGGGTTCAAGTGTCTAGATATCTCAACTAGAGGAATTTATATCTCTAGAGATGTTTTTGATGAGCATGTCTTTCTCTTTGCCAATCTTCGTCCAAATGGAGGAGCTATACTTTGATCTGAGATCCTTCTTCCAAAAGAGTTGTTAAATCCTATTGATCACGGGGTGAAACTTTGTTTGATCAATCTGCTAATTGTCCTACTAATCCTATTGAATTAGATGATGTTGCAGAAATTATTTCATAGCAGAAACTCTTGGAGAAAGTCCCTACATTAGCACTAGAAATTATTTCAAAACAGAACCTCTCTCCTGAAGTAGAAGTTCCTGCATCAGCGGTGCTGTTTTTGAAAATTTGGCTACAACAAAAGATCAATCACCTATTACCAAAGTTTGCGGCCGACGTCTCAAGACTACCACACCTATTCCTGAAGATGAACCTGCTGAAATTCAATCTGAACTCCCAAGTGCCACTACTGAAATTTCTATACCGAGTTCTGAAGAAGACAGAACATCAGTACCTCTCTCTCCTGGTGCTACAACACCAACCTCACAACATCGATCAGTGACAAGATCACAAAGAGGTATTGTTAACATGGTTGTCACGGCGCCCCGGCGAAACCAGTCGCCAGGGGGGCGACTGGACGCCTAGGCGACCAATTAAATTCAGCAGGGGAGGGAGCACAGGGGAGGGAGCACAGGGGAGGGAGCCGAGGCGGCCGGGCGGCCGGTGGCCGGGCGGCGCAACTGCGCAAGGGGAAGCAGACTAGCAGAGCAACTCGCTAGGGGAACCGGAGATCTGGCGGCCGGCGGCGCCGCCCGGGCGGCGCAAGGGGAAGAGGAGCAACTCGCTAGGGGAACCGGAGATCCGGCGGCCGGCGGCGCAAGGCACAGGAGCAGATCCGGCAGCCGGCGGCCGGCGGCGCAAGGGACTGAGGCGGCGGCGCAAGGGAAGAGGCGGCGGCGCAAGGGAAGAGGAACCGAAAGGGCCTGGGCACACCTTAGAGGCTTAGAAAATAGACACGGAGGCACGGACCCTAGGCGCCCGCCCAGAGTCTCCTGGCGACCGCCTAGGCGCCATGGGCGACGCCTAGAATCTCCAGGCGGGCGCCTAACTCACCCAGGCGAGGCGATTCAGCCAGGCGTCCGGCGGTGACCGCCTGGACGCCTAGTCGGCGCCTAGGCGTCGCCTAGGCGACGCCGTGACAACAATGATTGTTAAACCTATTGTTTTCACTGATTATCGAGTCAAATATGCAGATGGACGTGTTAAATATGGTTTTCTTGCTTCTAATGGTGAACAATATAACATAGAAGAGGCTTTTCAAGATAAGAATTGGAAAGATGCTATGGATGCTGAATACATGGCACATAAGGACAACAAAACATGACATCTTGTTCCTCCCAAGAATGGAATGAATTTAATTGACTGCAAGTGGATTTATAAAATTTAAACAAGGGCTGATGGAAGCATTGATAGATATAAGGCTTGTTTAGTAGCAAAAGGTTTTAAACAAATATATGGGAAATGTTTTAAACAAAGATATGGGATTGATTATGAAGACATTTTTAGCCCAGATATCAAGGCAGCATCTATCATGATAATCTTGTCTACTGCCATTGCAAATGGATAGGGTCTTCGCCAACTTGATATCCAGAATGTGTTTCTTCATGGTGTTCTTGAGGAAGATGTCTATATGTGTCATGGCCTCAGATCATGGGCTGGAGGGTCTGGCCCGCCTGTGAACAGTATTGTGCGGTGCTGTAGCAGTTAGGTTAAAGAGTTAGTTTTAAATTAAATTCTGTTTAGATTATTCTGTTCTAGATTTAGTAGATTAGATCAATTAGAGGGTTGGTCCTATGTCTATATAAACAGGGCCTCAATAGGTGTTTAGGTCGTCAAGTAGTTCAGTTTGGCTATTGCCTTCTTGTATCCCTGCCTCTTCGTCGCGTCGTCGCAACTGCACCGCCACAACGGAGAGGTTCAGGCCCTCGACCAACTACCTCTTTTAAATACAATTTGAGATGATTAGTCCCTACTAATCGGTGTGTTATCCCGGCCAGTGTCAACTTGGTATCAGAACTCTTAGGTTCTTCCACTGCGATGAATTCCCAATCTAGCACCAATTCGGGGAGCACTGTCGATGACATGTTGAAGGCTATCATGTAGCGCCTAGATGCCATCGAAGAGAAGTTGCAACCCCTACAACAACTCCAGGCGAAAGTCGTAGAATTGGAAGTAGTGGTGACAGAGCGGGCGGACACAATTGAAGAGAAGCTGCAGCCGACCCAACCCTTGGAGGGGATGGTAGCCATGTTGGAAGTGCTCGTCCAGAATACTGGCCGGCAACATCCCCAGGCTGTCGTTGGTCACGTGGATCCACCTCCACGCCACTAGGGAGAGAGGCGGCCAGGGCTACTCCGGTGGCAACGTGGGCGGCCTCGACAGGGCCAAGTCAGGTGACGACGGCTCGGTCGGCGACATCAACAGTGTTGCAGAGGCCAACACTACTTCCCTGATCACGCAGAGCACACCCTCACCCGCACGGACGACGGCCTGGCCGATGATTGAGGGATCGACATAGGATGCCTTTGCGGCACCAACAACCCAGCTCGAGGACGAGCTAGTTTTCAAGGGGGGAAGAGATGTCATGGCCTCAGATCATGGGCCGGAGGGCCTGTTCTGCCTATGAACAGTACCACGCAGTACTGTTCATGTGGACAGTACCGCCGATACTATAGCAGTTAGGTTAAAGAGTTAGTTTTAGATTAAATTCTGTTTAGATTATTCTGTTTCAGATTTAGTAGATTAGATCAATTAGAGGGTTGGTCTTGTGTCTATATAAATAGGGCCCTAATAGATGTTTAAGTTGTCGAGTAGTTCAGTTTGGCTATTGCCTTCTTGTATCCTTGCCTCTTCGCCACATCACCGCAACAGCACCGCCGCGATTCTTTTAAATACAATTTGAGACGATTAGTCCCTACCAATCGGTGTGTTATCTCGGCCGGTGACAATATGAAACAACCTCCTGGGTATGAAGATCAACAACTCAAGAATTGTGTGTGTAAGTTAGATAAGTATTTATATAGGCTAAAACAAGCGTCGAGAGCGTGGTACTCTAGACTTAGAAGCTGCAGCAGCTCGGTTTCATTCCTTCTAAAGTTGACACATCATTGTTCTTTCTTATACAAGGATGCACTGTTATTTTTATGCTTATATATGTTGATGACATAATTGTTGCCAACTCTTCTTCAAAACTTAAAGGCTGAATTTCTTGTGAAAGATCTAGGTGAATTGCACTATTTCTTAGGAATAGAAGTCAAGAAAGCACAAGATGGTATTCTATTGACTCAAGAAAAATATGCAGCTGATTTACTGAAGAAGGTACAGATGTATAATTGCAAGCCAGTTAATACACCCTGTCAACGACAGACAAACTTATAGCTCAAGGAGAGCAGCTTGGGCTTGAAGACAGTACAAGGTACGGAAGTATTGTTGGAGCATTGCAGTATTTAACTTTAACCAGACCTGATATATCATTCTTAGTTAATAAAGTTTGTCAATATCTATATGCTTCAACCACTATGCATTGGACAACAGTTAAAAGGATCCTCAAGTATTTGAAGCATACCCTGGGAATTGATTTAAAGATAAGCAAGTCATCTTCAATGCTTGCTTTAGCTTTTTCTGATGCAGATTGGGCAAGATGCTTATATGATCGAAAATCAACAGGAGGCTTTGCGGTTTTCTTAGAAAGAAATATTGTTTCATGGAGTGCTCGAAAACAAGCAACCGTGTCTAGATCAAGTATAGAAGTTGAATACAAATCTATGGCTAATGCCACAGCCGAAATTATATGGGTACAAACTCTTCTCAAAGAAATATGGTGCGATAATGTTAGTGCAACATAACTCTTAGTGAATCCTATTTTTCATGCTCGTACAAAGCACATTGAGGTAGATTATCACTTTGTTAGAGAAAGATTAAAAGATAAGTTGTTGGATATTGGACTTGTGTCCTCAGGAGATCAAGTTGTAGATAGATTCACAGAGGCTCTTCCACCGAGACAGCTTGAAGAATTCAGATACAATCTCAACTTAACAAGTTGTGATTGAGGGGGAATGTTAGAGATAGTCTCATTTATCTATAGATAGAATCTATTCTATTATGTAAAGTTGTCATGAATAATCAAGAAAGCTAGGCTGGGTAAATAGAAAAGATAGATTGATTGTATTTTAGGAAATCAACCTGGCTGGCTATCTTGAGAATTATGGTAGTCTCCTGTAATCACTCTGGGTGTTTTAGCCCTACATAAACATGTAGGGACGGGCAGAGGTTCTTAAAGCCAAATAGAGATATTTCACAAGACAGTGTGGTCCTTGTTCACACGTGGTACTAGTGCCGAAGAAGATGACAAGGCAAATCGGAACAAGCGACAATGATTTTGCCAAATTAGAGATATGGGAAACTACTTCGTTGGGTGGAGGGAGACACATATACGATGTGGACTATGTGGGAGAATAGGATGACTAGGTAGACTGGTTATAAAAGAAGGGACGGTTCTCATCAAAAGTCACATCACAAGATACGTATGCGACGAGAAGAAGGATCATAACAACGATAACCCTTATGCTCAGGACTATATCCTAGAAAAACACACTCAACGAATTGGGTTGTCAACTTAGTTCGCTCACGAGGTGCAAGCAGAACATAGCGCGTACACCCAAACACCCGGAGATGATCATACCTAGGAGGAGTACCAAAAAGTACTTCACCGGGGCTCTTGCCAGACAGTTTGGATGAAGGTTGTCGGTTAATGAGATAAACAGCAGTAGAAGCAACTTCGCCCCAGAAATGCGAAGGAACAAAAGAGGCAATCAGAAGGGTGCGAGCAATCTCTATGAGATGGCGATGTTTGCGTTCAGCAACACCATTCTGAGCATGGGCACTGAGACATGAGAGCTGAGCAAGGGTGCCTTCAGCGATCAAGAACTACTCACCACCAGAGTCAGAGCGAAAAATTTTGATGGAGGTAGAGAACTGAGTATGAACCATGCGAGCAAAAGACTGGTAAATGAAACGCAATTGGGAATGGTGTTTCATAAAATAAATCCAAGTATATCGAGAATGATCATCAATAAAAATGACATAAAACTTATGACCACCCTTTGTAACAAAGGGGGCAGGACCCCATACATCTGAATGAACAAGATCAAAAGGTCTAGCAGAATAGGAAGTACTAGAGGGATATGAAAGTTGTATCTGTTTGCCAAGCTTGCAACCCTTACAATGAAAACTAGACTCAATAGATGTAGGACCTAAACAACATTTATTTATTAATGTAGATAACTGAGACCCACATATATGACCAAGACAATGATGCCACTTGGCAAAGGAAGAGGCAGGTGACAATGCAACGGATGACACCTAAGCGGTAGAAGCAGCGGAAGAAGGAAGCCTCAAGGCGTCCAAAACAGAGGCTAGGGGCACCTCTACGGCGATGGCTAGTCCCAATCACAATCCCACTTCAACGATCCTCGATAAAACAAGATGAGTCATCAAATCCAACAAAACAATTATGGTATGTGACTTGACCTACTGAAAGAAGGTTCATGGACAACTGTGGTACAAAGGAAACATTAGGTACAGAAAACTGAGAATTGCAAAGTGAACCAAGTGAACCCTGATGAGTAATATGGCAAGATGTACCATTATCTGTCTAAACAGAAGCATCATCAGTGACCGGCTTGCAAGCAACCAACTAAGATTGATTAGATGTCACATGAAAAGAAGCTCCTGAATCAAGAACCCAAGATGACTGAGCAGCACTGACAGGGGAGGCAGCAGCAATGGACACAAAACCTTTGGAGGTACTACGCCCACGGGCACGGCGTGCACGATACTCAGCCAACTTCTCTAGATACCGAACAAAGCAGTTCTCCGAACGATGACCAGTCTTCTTGCAATGGTCACACAGAGTACCCTCAGAAGAGCCACCTGTAGCTGGACTGGACCTCTGAGATGCTACAAGTACACTGTGGGGCACTGACATTGGAGCAGACGCAAGTGAATGAAGACGGGTCTCTTCAGCAATCAGGGCAGACAAAACATCAGCAATGGATGGAGTGACAGGGTTACTGAGCTATTGCATACGGATAGACTCAAAGTCTGATCTGAGGCCATGACAAAACTGATACATAAGAAACTTCTCAATGAACTTGTTCTTCTGATCACAACAACCTGAACATCCCCTAGTGCACTGAGGAACAATGGAGAGCAATGGTCCCATCAAGCGATCAAAAGCAGTGTAGTACTCATCTATGGAGAGATCACTTTGCTGAAGACCATGAAGTCCTGTCATGAGAGTATGTAGCAGAGCACCACTATTCTGAACATACCGGCGCTGCAAATAATTCCACATCTCCTTAGTAGTCTTGTGATGCTCAAGACTCATAATCAAGGACTCCTTCATACTTGTGACAATGGCACTCATAACTCTGCTGTAGGAAAGGATAGAATGGATAGTTTTCTCTCCCTAGGGTTGGGAGGATAGAAGAAGGGTCTTACAAGAGTGGCCCACACACTAGACAGGGGTCCCACACACCAGAGACACTCTAACACCCCCTACAGTCGAAACTCCAACGCAGCGAATGTTGAGACTGGAGCGGAACTCGAAGGTGGAGGAAGGCAAGCCCTTGGTGAAGATGTCGGCGAACTGGGAGGTGGTGGGAACGTGTAGAACATAGGACATCTCTCACGGCGACACGATCACGGACAAAGTGGAGGTCGATCTCCACATGCTTGGTGCGCTGGTGCTGGACGGGGTTGGTGGAGAGGTAGACAGCGCTGACGTTGTCGCAGTAGACCAAAGTGCTCCTGGCGAGGGGGCTGTGGAGTTCCCCGAGTTCCCAGAGACAGGATGCCTCCGCCACCCCGTTGGCAACAGCGCGGTACTCAGCCTCGGCATTGGAGCGGGAGACAACAGGTTGCCGCTTGGATGACCAGGACACGAGGTTGCCACCAAGGAAGACGGCATAGCCGGAGGTGGAGCGACGCGTCCAGTCAGCCCGCCCAGTCAGCATCAGTGTAAACCACGAGCTCAGCAACCGGAGAACGCCGAAGGTGAAGCCCGAAGCCGAGGGAGCCGCGCAGATAGCAGAGAATCCGCTTTGTAGCGGTAAGGTGCGGGTCCTGTGGGTCGTGCATGTGAAGGCACACTTGCTGCACTGCATACGAGATATTCGGTCGAGTAAAGGTAAGATACTGAAGGGCATCAGCAATGCTTCGGTAGGCAGTGAGATCATCCACTGGTGCACCCTTGGTACCGGAAATCTTGGCCTGAGCATCAACTGGAGTGGAACACAGCTTGCAGTCAGTCATCCCGGCGCGTTGAAGGATATCCAAGGCGTACTGGCGCTGGTGAAGTAATAGACCATCAGTGCGGTGTTCCACTGTCACCACCAAGAAGTGATGGAGCACACCAAGATCCTTCATGGCAAACTCCCACTGCAACGAGGAGACAACCCGTTGAAGTAGAGACTGACTGGAGGCAGTGAGAACAATGTCATCCACATAAAGCAGCAGGTAGGCTGTGTCACCACCGTGGTGGAGGACAAACAGAGAAGTGTCGCTCTTGGCTTCGTTGAACCCCAAAGTCACCAGGAAGGAGGCAAAACGACTATACCAAGCCCGAGGAGCCTGCTTCAGACCATACAAAGACTTGTTGAGCCGGTAGGCTGGCCGGCTACAGTACACAGTCTCTGTTAGGGTGCCATGAAGGAAGGCATTCTTCACATCTAGCTGGTGAACTGGCCAGGACCGCGAGAGTGCCAGGGAGAGAACAGTCCGGACTGTAGCAGGCTTCACCACTGGGCTGGAGGTCTCATCGTAGTCAACGCCAGGGCGCTGGGTGAAACCCCGGAGGACCCAGCGAGCCTTGTACCAATCCAGCATACTATCTGCCCGTCGTTTATGTGTCTAGATCCACTTGTCGGTGATCACATTGCAGACAGAGGAACATGGCATCAAGTCCCAGGTCTGATTGGCCAGAAGGGTCACATACTCCTCCATCGCGTGGCGCCAGTGTGGATCCGCCAGGGCGCCACAGACGGTAGAGGGTATAGGAGAGACCGGCGCCTCCGTAGTGGCGAAGAGGACCAGACGGTCAACTAGACGAAGGACCCCCGTAGCCCACCGAGTCACCATCGGGTGAGTGGCGGGGATCGCGGTGAAGGATGGGCGGGTGGTACACCGGTGGCTCGGTGGGAGAGCGGGCCGGTGCAGCAACTGTCGTGTGGCGCTGGTAGACACGTATAGGGTCGACGTAGCAAGAAGAAGGCGTCAGGGCCGCGCGTGGCGAGGCAGGCGGCACCGGGACCTGTGGCATGGCCGAGGCCACGCATGGTGCCGGAGGTAGCAATAGGCCGACCCCGGGCGTAGGAGGCGACAGGGAAGCGGCCGCGCGCGGCATGGTCAAGGACTCCGGGGCCGCGCATGGCGCGGAGGGAAACGTCGGCAGTGGAGTGGCCGCACGTTGCACAGTCGAAGGCGCCGAGGCCGCGGACGGCGCGGCAGGCAGCCCTGCTGCCACACTAGGCTCTCCAGACGGCGGTAGAGCCGCCGGAACAGCTGGAGGTGTACCTGCAGAAGACAAAGGTGGTTGAACCACCGGGTCATTAGAAAACAGAGATTCCAACTCAAGGCTGGAGGCGGGGGTGGAGTCGGCGGAGAAAGGAAATACCGACTCGGTGAAGATGACATGTCGTGAGATAAGAACACGACGGGAGGAGAGGTCAAAGCAACGGTACCCCTTATGGTCGGGGGAGTAGCCAAGAAACACACAAAGGGTCGAGCGGGGCGCAAGCTTGTGAGGAGCAGTGGCGGAAGTGTTGGGATAGCAGGTGCACCCGAAGACACGAAGGTGAGTATAAGAAGGAGGGGTACCGAACAAGGCATGGTGAGGAGTGGGAGCGCACGTGGCCTTAGAAGGCAAGCGATTGAGCAAGTAGGTGGCAGTGAGGAGGCTCTCAGCCTAGAAGCGAGCGGGAGCAGAAGCCTAAAAAAGCATAGAGCACATAACATTGTTAGTGGTACAAATCATGCGCTCAGCCTTGCCGTTCTGACGGGAGTGTAGGGGCACGACATGCGCAACTGGACTCCCTTGGAGAGGAAGAAAGCCCGAGAAGCGGAGTTGTCGAACTCACGCCCATTATCACATTGAACCGCCTTGATGATGACACCGAACTGAGTGGACACCCACGCAAAGAAGTGAGTGAGTGAGGGAAAGGCATCAGACTTGGACCGCAAGGGGAAGGTCCAAGAATAGTGAGTGAAATCATCAAGAACCACCAAATAGTACTTAAAACCAGAAACACTCGGGATCGGGGATGTCCACAAGTCATAGTGAATGAGATCAAAAGGTCGAACAGCATGTGAGGAAGAAACAAGAAAAGGTAAACGGGTATGACGACCTAACTGGCACGCATGACAAATATGCTCACTGGCATCCCTAGTACAAGAAATAGAAGGGCTACTACAGAGCTGAGTCAAAACGTCAACGTCGGGGTGACCAAGCCGGCGGTGCCAAAGAGTGGAGGAAGTGGTGGCAGCAAGCACGAGCGAAGGGGAAGCCAAAGGGGGGCAGCGGAGGGCGGAAGGCGAAGGGTGTAGAGAGGGCCAGTGTTGTCACAACGGAGAAGAGACCATCGTGTGGCCAAATCCTTCACTGTCAACCCGCAAGGATCAAACTCAACGGAACAAGAATTGTCAGAGGTGAATTGACGAATAGAAAGAAGATTTTGAACGATATCAGGGGCAACAAGAACGTTGGGAAGGCAGAAAGAACCACATGGAGCCGCATTACCCATAGAGGTGACCGAAAGATAGGACCCATTTCCAACCATAATGGAAGAGGGGTACGATGGGTGGAGCGGCCTTCTAGAAGAGAGAAGACCGACGTGCGGAGTGACGTGGAAGGAGGCTCCCGAGTCGGCAACCCAATCCATGGAAGCGGGCGGTGGGCAAGAGGACAGCACACAGGCCGCCTGGTCCCACCAACTGGACCACGGTGCCCAAACCAGAGGTGGTGGGTGCAACACCAGTGGAGGAGGAAGTTGCTGCACCGGTGGAGCCAAGGGAAGAGACAGCAGGTGCTGAGTCGGTCCGGTGAGCATGGCCACCGGTGCTAGGGACGACCAAGGAGCCCCATCTGTAAACTGCCCGGGCCTCATGGAAGAAGTGGTGGGGAGACCGGGGGCAATGCCTAGGGTCAGGACGCCCGCGTCGACCGAGCTGAGGGCAGAACCGGCCTCGGCAGCGCCAGATCTATACGCGGGAAAATCGGTGGCCAGGGAGAAAGGGGCCCCAACGGCCAACAAGCGGCACGGGAGAGCAGCCCCGGCGGCCAGGGAGGGGTGGCCGGCGGCGGCATCTAGGGAGGGGCGCGCGGCGGCGGCGACATCTAGGGAGGGCCGCGCAGCGGCGACGGAGGGGAGCCCGACGGCGGGGGCACCGGATCTGGCCGCGGGACCACCAGATCTTGTCGCGGCAGCGGCGGGGGCGCCAGATCTAGCCATGGCGGCGCCGGATCCGGCCATGGCAGGGGCCTGCCGGCCACCAGGCCGAAGGGGAGAGGGGTGCTCGCCGGCCATGGTGGCGGCGGCGGCAGCGCCGGCGGCGGCGGCCTGGTGAGGGGAGAGAGGAGAGCCTAGGGCTCTGATACCATGTAGGAAAGGGTAGAATGGATAGTTTTCTCTCCCTAGGGTTGGGAGGATAGAAGAAGGGTCTTACAAGAGTGGCCCACACACTAGACAGGGGGGCCACACACCAGAGACACACACTCTAACATCTGCCATCATTATTCTGCCAGGTCTTGACTTCTGCAGCACCAGAACCATCTGTTGACTTATCAATGGGAGGAGCATCAGTCAAGTGAGATGCAAGGGCATAACCTCTCAACACAGTTTTCACAAAAAACACTGAACGTATGAAAAAAAATCTGGGAGAACAGCAACTACAGTGCGCCACTTCACTGTACACCCCTAGCATCGGGTTGCTTCCAAAGTTGGAGAGGCCCGAGCAGATCTAGCGGGTGGAGACAAGAGCAGCAGAGGGCAAGCAGCAGCAGGGGCTTGGGCGACGGCTGCAGCGGGGGTCGGCGAGGGCGAGACAGGGACGGCCCGCGATGGCGGGATGACAACTGCCCGCGACAGCCGCGACGGCGGAACAGGGGCAGCCCACAGTGGCCGCGACGGCGAGGCAAGAGCAGCCCGCGACGGCGAGGCAAGAGCAGCCCGCGACGACGAGGGAGGAGCAGCCCGCAACGGCGAGGGAGGGAGGAGTAGCCCTTGACGGCCGCTGCGGGCGGCAGACGAGGACAGTCGCGACGGCGGTTGGACGGGCCGCGAGATGGCTGGCCGGGACGCGACGGCGGCTGGAGGCCGCGACGGCGGCCGGCGGGGAGAGGAGCCGCGACGGCAGCGGTCGGGGAGACAAACGGGAGGTGGAAACAGGGGAAAAACAGATGGAGATTAGAGATCTCTAACCCTAACCCTAGCTATTGATATCATGTTACTAACCTCGATTAGAAACGATGACATACGCGATCGGCTAGGAGTAGCGCCAATTGAAGAAAAGCTTATGCAACACCGGTTGAGATGGTTTGGGCATGTCCAACGGAGACCCCCAGAGGCACCGGTGCACAGAGGTATCGTAAGACGGGTCAATAATGTGAAGAGAGGTAGAGGGCGACCAAACTTGACATGGGAGGAGGCAATCAAAAGGGACTTGAAGGAATGGAATATCACAAAGGAGCTGTGTTTGGATAGAAGTGCTTGGAAAGAAACTATCCACGTGCCCGAACCGTGATTAGGCCTTTTCCCTTTTAGTGCTCTTAAAAGCTTTTCCCCTCCCCTTTCTCTCTCTCTTTTTGGTGACTTCTTGTTGGGTTTCAACTCTAGCCTACCCCAACTTGCTTGGGACTAAAAGGCTTTGTTGATGTTGAGAGATAAGATAATCACACCATTAAGGTGGATGTATATATATAGCCATGAGATGGGCCTAGATGACTTAGATGATATATGGGTCATATATATATATATGGGCTTAACAGACTTCACTTCGTGCGTTGGCTATTGGCTGCCTGTTTGTTCACTTCATGCGCAGATGCACTGCTGGCTTTTGTTCACTTTTCTGAAAAAGTTGTCTTGATTTAATTTAAGTTGTTTGCTATGCTGTTTTATTCACCCTATTGTTTGTTTATTTACTATGTAAAATTTATAGATTGATAAATAGTTTTATTACATTTTTGTGTGTGTGTGTGTATATATATATACGCGTATCGCCGTATCCGTGTTTTTTGAAAAATGACGTATCGAAGTATCGCGGTATCACGTATCCACGTATTTGGGCAACATAGGAGTTGCACTCATGAGTGACTAGCATTTTATATCAGAATGTATCCCCATTAAATATAGCAATTACAATCTGTTAGACATGACATGTTCTCTAGGAGTAACAGTACCTAAAAATCAAAAAAGTGGTTAAATAATTTCACCCTTTATATCAGAATGAACTTAATAAGCCATACAAGATAACAAATTTCAAAAGTGCACAGCTCCAAAACAAACGTTGACGTGTAAAGTGAATTCTACTGCTGTTATCCATCTAATAACTTATGTAAGATTACAACTCATCAGTGGCACAAAAGCAACAACTAACGCAACATTACAAATTTTGGTTTAGAAAAGTTATAAATAATATAAATAACTAGATCAATATTGACATAATGACATGTAAAGGTCATGAAGAGTCAGCAACAGGACATAATACCTAGTATTTTCTGGTGGGATATACGCACTGTCCAAAACAGATTATTGTACAGGATATATAACTCATTATGCCTAGTACTTACATTAAGAAAATGTTACCTCTCTAGTGGTAATCCAACGTACTAGCACCCAATGTGAATGCAAAGGTTAGAGAACCTGTATGCAAATAACACCATTAATATGCCTATGGCAGCAATAGAATTTTAAAAGGTAAAAGAATAATACTCAAATAAGTACCATCAGCAGTGCCATTGATGAAATTAGTATCACTCTGTAGACCTGTGACAATATTGTCAATTGGATTTTGTCTTTGATCACAATGAGCACCAATTATGGCAGCTGTGTCTGGTGACCTGGTTTGGAGAGCTTGTTCTACTTGATCCATAAGGATGCTTGATTGGTTTTTCATATAGGCAAATGTTTCTACAGAGGTTGCAGCCCTAGCTGCTGCTATGCTGAATATCCGACACAACAAATCATAACGCTTTCGCTTTGTCTGAGCCAACTGAGGGTCACCATCAAACAGGAATGCATAACCACCATTTGAAGATGCTGATTTAGCATCCTTCCTCCACCTTTTCAAGATATAATGAGGAGGAAGGTCTTTGATATTCCTAGTGTCAAGTACCTTTAGCATATGGCGACACGGAATGCCTATGAACTCAAACCCCTTACAACTACAATTTACCATAGAATTAATTGAATCAAATTTAACAAAATGATCTTTTGGATTATCCTCAATGGTTACCCTATACTCAGAAATTGCACCCATCTCACCACAGATGTATAACATGCAATCCATGTATAACTCAAACTCCCTTTCAAACATTTTAAAGGCAGCAGGCGTATACACATTGGAAGCCTGCCTCAACATTCGCATAGGTGGTGGCTTCTTTGTACTCTGACTAGCATCCATGTCAGCTTGCATTTCTGCAGATCGGCGATCACACAATATTCTTTCAAACTGCTTGAAGAAACTCAAAAGGTCAAATTCTAGGGATAAGTGCTTCTTAAGCTCAATGCCCAAGCTCTCCTTCTGCTGGGCACTTTTCATGTCAGCATAAAATGCCTCACGGCCATATGGTAGTGCCCATTTCTCCTTAAGAGAGAACAAATCAACAAGCCATTGATTATCCTCTAGGTCATACTTTTCCAGCATTTCTCTCCATGCTGTCAAAAAGTTAACCTCATCTTCACAATCAAATAGGCATTTCTTGAAGCTGTATTCTAAGGTTCTTGACCCATGAAATGCTTGACTCAACTGCTGAAGGGCATTTTGGTAAATTTGCCAGACACAGTAACGATGGGTTGTTGCAGGACAACTTGCAGCAACACCTTCACTTATCACAGCAGATCTATCAGTTAACAATGTCTTGGGTTGAATTCCATTCATTGCCATCTTAAAAGTATCAAATAACCATCTGAAAGCTTCTGCACTTTCATCATAAATCAATGCAGCAGCAAAGATGACAGTTTGCTTGTGATGATTTAGACCCGTAAACAAAGCAAGTGGCCTACCATAACCATGCAATACATACGCTGAATCAAGACATACTACATCACCAAAGTGGGCAAAATCCATGATAGACTTTGAATCTGCCCACAGAAAGTTTGTCAAGTTCCCATTATCATCAGATCTTATGGCAAAGAAGAATGAAGGGCTATCATGTTGCATCTTCTGCAGGTATTCTAGTGTAGCACCTATGTCACTATTGTGAGGAACCTTTGTGTACTTGTATCTTTTGTTAGATATACCTTCTAGAGATGTTGACATGATGTTTTTCTTGTGGATATTAGCATCATGTGAACCAGCAACCAGATCCAGTCCATCATCTTGACCAGTTTCTGTACTTTGTGATGTTGTCACAAGATCAGAAGGTGCTGCTGCACCAAGCTGGTGATTGTGGAAGGTAACGAATTCTGTTACATGATACTTGCCATTAGATGCAAGTCTGATGACCATACAAGCTGGACAACCAGTTCGGGTCTCTGGGCGAGGCTTCTTTACTATTTTTGCTCCTCTTTTCTTCTCACGGAAACCTTCTTTTGAACAAACAAACATCCTTCTTGTGATAACATTTTCAGCATTTGTTGTCATGCTTGCCCTTCTCACGTTAAACCCAATGTTCCCCGCATACATGCTGTAAAATTCATATGCCTCATCTTCACTCTCAAATTCTGGCGTTCTCACAGTATCATCCACAAGATTTTCTCTCACAGCCCGTGCTTTAAGCCTGATTTTCTTAGCCTTCAGCATATGTATTGTAGATGTTGTTGCTAGCTGATGGTTATGGCTTGGTACAAACTCTGTTAAACGGTACTTGCCATTGGCAGTAAGTCTAATGGTCATGCTTGCAGGGCACCCAATTCTTGTTTCAGGCCGTGGGCACTTGGCTTCTTTGGCACCCCTCTTCTTCTCCCGAAAACCTTCTCTTGAGCAGACAAATGTCCTTCTAGTGATTATATTCTTTGATGTTGTCCAAAGTGTTGACCTCCGGACAAAGAAGCCCACCATCTCAGCATATGCATTGTAGAACTCATATGCTTCATTTTCACCATCAAATAGCATATTTACCTTTGGCAACATCACCTCATCACAGCTATCAATGGCAGGATTCACCTCAGCCACCATCACATCCTGCCAATCACAAATTGCACCAGCACAGTCAAGAAGGTGTTGATATACCTCAACACCTAGACCAAGATAGACAACAACAAAAGTAACCGTACCCCATTTTGTTGTGGATTTGCAGGAGTCACCGGTGGTGGTGGGATGGGCATATGAGGAGGCCAAGGTGCATATGGAGGCAGGAGGACTACATGGCCTGGCCAAGGCTGCTGTGCTAATCTCAGGTTGCCAGCAGGATTGGTCACAGCATGGACAGGCCTCAACGTTTGTACCAACAGTGGTGCCACGAGCTCTCGAGCATTTTGGGGATCTTTCTCCTTTGCACTGCCCCCACTATTGCTGGACATTTTTTTATAACCTCACTCATACAACAAGCACGTGAATGAACTCACGAAGTATACTTGATAGAGACAGTGAATCTTCTCCTAAATGCACATTTCTCTCCTGCTTGGCAACTGATTGTAGAAATAAAAGAAATGGAATGCAAATGCGCAATCAGTACACCAGTGGCGACCCCGGATTAAATTGTAGGTACGGTGGATATGCAAGAGTAGAACAGTTTATGTTCATCCAACAGCAAAAGGCAGACCCAGCCCATATTGTGAGTATCCAAATCAATTAAAAATATCGGACAGGGGCACATTGTGGGGAAATTGCAGATATGCCCCAAAGTATATGTGTACTTGTAAAATTGCCCCAAAGTTAATGATTGTTGAAGAATTACCCCATACTTGATAGGATTGATTGCAGAATTGTCCCATTGTCCATTTTCCATAGATTTTAATATTTTTCTGTCACTTTTATCATGTGAAATTACCTATATACGCCTGTTGATTTGTTCAGTCCATCTTCACGTTCTCGTTCTCCGTTCGTGCGCTACCTTGCCGTTCTCCCGTGAGCCACCACCGCCGGGCACTGGCTCCTGCGCGCACCATCTCATGTGTGCCCGCGTCCTAAGCCACCTCCCCCACGCGAGCTCATGCCCCAAACCGCCCGCGCGCACCTGTGTTGGAGGCTACCGGCGGCTCCCATGCGCCCGCGTCAGGAGCCACCTCCCCCGCACGAGCCCGCGTCCCACACCACCCCCCACGCGTGCCCATGTCACAGGCCGCCGCCGGCTCTAGCGTGCCCCCTCCCGCGCGTGCTCTCATCCCATACTGCCCCGTGCGCACCCATGTCATAGGCCGCCCCCATGAGCATGAGCCCTCATCCCAAATCACGCCCGTGAACACCCGCATCGCAGGCCACCCCTGCGTGTAGGGCAGACAGGCGCCGGAGGCGGCGCTGGAAGTCTACTGAACAAATCAAGGGTACGGATGTAGTTTCACATGATAAAAGTGGCAGAAAAATATTAAAATTTATGGAAAATAGACAATGGGGCAATTCTGCAATCAATCCTATCAACTATAGGGCAATTCTTCAACAATCATCATCATTGGAGCAATTTTGCAAGTACACATGTACTTTGGGGCGTATCTGCAATTTCCCCCCGCGGTACATATCCATGGACTCCGTTGAGAGAGGGAGTGTCACCTTCAATCAGCAGGCGTCCGGTGAGATTCAGCAGTAGGTGCCGGCATCAGGCAGCAGGGAGGGCGGCGATCTACTCCAGGACCGGATGCGACGGGCTTCTCCAGGGGTGGCGGTGACCTGATCCGAATGGGCAGCGGGGTCGGGGTGATTAGCGGAATCCAGCGGGCGGCAGCGATGCGCTGGGAGGCGCGGAGGCCGGATAGCCCGCGGCGTCGCTGGTGTCGCGGGGAAACCCTATGTCTAACGCCGCCGTCTCAAAGTCAAAGACCAGGTCGCGTCGCCTTGCCTCATTTGTGTGCGTTTGGTGTGTTTTTCTCCGCGAGATTTGCTCTCGTGCTAAATTGGTGAAATTTATTTTTTTTGTTTCATACGAATATATGACATGTGGTCTCTGGGTTTAGTTGTTAAATACACAAGATATGACAAAAAAGTAAATATTACTCAATTTTGTGACAAAAGAGCAAAAATTCCTTTTTCTCCAGGGGACGCCTTTCAGTTCGGGTTTATGCCCCTTCAGGCCTTCACCTTCACGTATGATGACTGATGAGTCCTGAGTTTAACATGTGTAAGAATTTCGCACTTTCTGAATAAGACCTCGGCGAAATGACATTCTAGGTGGCGGCAGAAACCGCACGGATGGGAGAAGTTTCTAGTAATCCCGTGAGAGTCTAGTCGAACTTGGAATCGTCGTGATGGAGGATGTCGGAGGACCAGGTCTTCCTTCATGAGCCAGATCCTTCCCGGTCGAGCTCTTCGGGCCATTCTCCTGCACCGATGGGGGTGGTTTCTCGGGTGGGCTCTCAGGATGAACTGTTGTCAACTGCTACGTCGCCTCAAATATGTTCGCCTGCTAGGGTTCCGATTGAGGGTTTTTCTCTTGATTCTATTCTCAATCACTCATGGAGTCCTCCGCCGCCATCTTGGGTGTGGATCCCCCGAGGTGCTCCGAGACGGTGAAGCTAGGGTTCCCTGCGTCATCCATTGACGTGAGGCGATTTGGTCACGCCGCAAAAAAGCTTTACCGAAGTGCTTCTAGGTTCGTGGATTCTAGATCCTTTGTTGAGGTGGTTGTTGGTTCTAGAATGGATCACAAGTGGTCAAATGATAAGGACGGGGTAAGAGGAGGTTGTTTGAGCGTGATGTGCCCCGTGGGGATTGTGAGCAGGGTTTTGGTTTGGATGATGGAAATAGGGGCCAGAAATGGAGGGATTTGGAGAAGAAACTAGCTGATGTGCCGCGCAGGGATGAGAGATCATTTGTTTGGCGTTGAGATGAGGGGCGGGGGAGTAAGCAACCTCATCGTGATTTCAAGGGGGTTAGCTAGGGATGCCAAAATTGAAGAGATTACTTGCTTCAATTGTGGGTTAATTAGGCATCATTAAGCGACTTGCTCCAATCCAACTCTATGTTTTGCCTGCAAGCAGCCAGGGTACATATCATCAAAGTGCTCTCTGATGGATGTCTAGGTTAGTATGGTTCATGCATGTTTCTTGCATTCACTTGTGATTCAGCAGACCACTCTCTTTAAGTTGTATTAATTCTTATCCCACTGTAGATTAGACCATTCTATCATTCAGGCTTTGCAAAATGCTTGCCTACCGCCGGCGATGATATGCACCAAATCTTTCAATAAATTACAAAAGATGTTTATGTACTTGCTATTGATGGTGATGATGATTATTGTGTTATTTCTGTGCAAAACTATCAGGGCAACCAAGGAGGCATCTCCTTCAGAGTGGTTGGAGTGTGTTTGTCAATTCTAAAAGGCTTGTTGTTGGGGATGCTTTCATTTTCCTCAGGTCTGTTGTAGTTTCCTTTCTTCCCATCATTGCAATTCATTAAGCAGTGTTAACTGTGTTGTGCTCCATGTAGAGGAGAGAATGGTGAGCTCCGTGTTGGTGTTAGGAGATCTATGAGGCAGCTGTCCAACGTGCCTTCTTCATACTTCAGTCATATCTAGCCAAAGCATGCACCTTGGTGTCCTTGCAACTACGTGGCATGCTATCAACACGAAGAGTATGTTCACTGTGTACTACAAACCTAGGTATGCTGAGATGTCTACTACAAATCTATTGGTTTATCCGGCTGTTAGGCTATTCTTGCATGCATCCGTAACATCCAATCCAAGCTGTTTCAACTATTGTCATTCTAAGTAACTAAACTTGCGTATGACCTTTGGATGTTGTTGATAGGACAAGCACTTCAGAGTTCATTATACCTTATGATCAGTATATGGAGTTCGTCAAAAATAATTATGCTATTGGGGTGAGGTTCAGGATGAGGTTCGAAGGAGAAGAGGCACCAGAGCAGAGGTATCAGTAGTTGTATGTGGGTTATTCCAAGTGATTATTCGTAACATTTTTCCACTGTCGTGTAGGTTTACTGGTACTATAGTTGGTAGTGAGAATCTTGATCCATTGTGGCCTGAATTAAGTTGGAGATCCTTGAAGGTAAGTTTTTGTTTACTACTGATGTTTTATATTGCTAGAGAGGTCATGTGTTTATGGGAGGATTTTTCTGCAAATTAAGTGTGGTGGGATGAGCCATCAAATATTCTGCGCCCGGACAAAGTCTCTCCTTGGAAAATAGATCCTACTTCATCACCTCCTATCAATCCCCTTCCTCTTTCCAGGGTAAAAAGACCTAGACCAAATGCACCTCAAGCTTCTCCTGAATCTACTGTTCTTACAAAAGAAGGTAATTATATAATCTTATAAATTAAAATTTATATGACATACCCACACAAGGTAGTTGTCCTTCAAATTATTGTGACTTTTATTAGCTAAATTTTGTTGCATTATACCTTGGCAATTTTTGTTGGAGTAAGTTTGTCAATGGCATATGTTATATATCTAGGTTAATCTGATTGGAGAAGTGCAAGTGTGCAACTATTGGTTAAAAAACTTTTCGTTTTACTTCTAATTGTGGGTAGGCTGTAAGAGTGAGCTATTTTAATGCAAATACTTCTTATGTATTGTTGGGGGAATATATTTCCCTTGAACAGGGGCCAAATGACGTCAGCCTCCGGCAGCCTTCGACCCAGAGCCCGACACCATCGAAGCATGTTTCCTCCCAAGGTGCCCTTCGGAGCCTGCAGCTTCGGAGCCCCCAGTTCGGGGGGTCCGGCTCGGAGCCCCCAGTTCGGGGCCCACCCTCCGGGCGCAGGATGCCGGAGGCCACCCTCCGGGCGCAGGTTGCCGGAGGCCACCCTCCGGGCGCAGGTTGCCGGAGGCCCCAGGATTCCGGAGGCCGCCCTCCAGGAGCCCAGTCCGAGACCCCAGTTCGGAGCCTTGTTCGGAGCCTTGCTCGGAGCATGCTTCGAGGCCCTCTTCGGGGCGCACTTCGAAGCCCTCTTCGCAGCCTCTGCCAGAAAGGCTCCGGCCCCTACTTCAAAGCTCAAGAAATATCTAAGTATAGGCCATACCGGGGGCCCCTCCGCCCCTGGTATGTCGTTTAGCTGGTCAAAGCCTGACGCAGCCTGACACGCCTGTAAAGCTGTAAAGCTGTAAAGTACCTTTGTACCGTAGCTAGCTCCTTTTCCCCTCTCTGCCCCTGTGAGCCTAGGGCTCATAGGGGGCATCCCGGTCTTTTCTTTTGGCCTGCGTGCCTATAAAAGCAGGGCCAAGCCCTTGTAACAGGGGGACACGCTCCAGGGGGCCAAGAGACCCTGGAATTATTGCTCCATACTAGGGCATATCATGCCAAATCCACCACAACTAGACGTAGGGCTGTTATCTCCTAGGAGAGGCCTGAACCAGTATAAACCTTTTTTCCCTCTGATGGAACCCTTCGAGGTTCATTCTCCACATCACACTCCACCACATAAAAACCTGCTGGAACTAACGCAATTGTTCCAACAGTTGGCGCCGACCGTGGGGAAGCTTAGTCCTAGAAGCTAAGTTCTCTACCACTGTCTACAACTCGAAGTACGCCTGAGGGGGAGCTTCGAAGCTTTCTTGCTTCGCACACCCTCTGGCAAGGGGCTTCGGGTGTAGCTCGAAGGCCATCTTCGCCTTCCTCCTTCACATACCGGAGCTCACTCTCCGGCAAGGGGCTCCGCTCCACGTGTCGAAGGCTGTCAAAGCCCCAAGGGCTACAAGGTATGTACAGTCCGAAGCCCTACTTCGATGTACCAATCTGCAATTACATTAATATAAGTTCGAAGCCCTGCTTCGCCTTAAAGCCGAAGCCCTGCTGCGCCTTAAAGCCGAAGCCCTGCTTCGCCTTTGAATGCAAGCTTTTGTTCCATCTTATTGAAAAACTGAAGCCATGCTTCGCCTTATCAAAAACTCGAAGCCTTGCTTCACCTTATTTAAAATACGAAGCCTCGCTTCACTTTACAAAATCCGGAGCACCCCTCCGAAGGCTACACAGCGCCTCCGGGCCCGTAGCAGTGGGCTTTGAGACTTCCGAGCGATGGCTCGGCAAGTCCGGAATTCCAGGCTCCGGCCTGACGCATCCCCGGGTCGAAGGTGGCCCAGGGTCGTAGGTGACCCAGAGTCGAAGGTGGCTCAGAGTCGAAGGTGGCTCACACTATCACAGGTTCGGTGAATCCACACCAAATACCCTTCTCATTACAGGACCAAGTTCCGAAGCCTTGCTTCATTATCCAAACACGCTCTGAAGCCTTGCTTCGCGTGTTAATGTAATATACGCATAAGCGTCTCGAAGTCATACTTCGCTAAAACCTAAGTGCGGTTCGGAGCCTTGCTCACGCACAACATTCAAATCCTAGCATGCCGAAGCATGCTTCGCTCAATTTGGTTATGTTGAAGCCTTGCTTCGCACCAAGTTAGCGCGTTCGAAGCCCGAAGGAGGCCTTCGTTCAATGAAATTCCGAGCAGCCGAAGCCCTGCTTCGCACCAAATTAAAGCACTCGAAGACCAGAAGAGGCCTTCCCTCAAATAAAATTTCATGCGTCGAAGCCGCCGAAGGGCGCATCCTTCGCATCCTTTATTTTTTACCCGCACCAGCAATGGCTAAGTCCCTAGCTGCCACGAGCAAAGGGGGGAAGCATGTATGCGAGGTGCGCGAATGTAATACGCAGTACAAGCGTGACAAGCTAAAGCGTTTGAAGCCAAACAATGCGAAGCATACAGACGAAGTATGCAAATATAATACATTCATTGAATGACAATTGAGAAGTGTGTTACAGATTTACTTCGAGAGCAAACTACGAGTAGTCTGTGTCTAAGCCTAAGAAGAATCGTGTGCGAGGCCCCAACCCTCGCTTGCCTCTCTTTCGGCCAGGGCCCCCTCGGCTGGACGAAGCCTCGTCGGAGCCCGCTCTCCCGCGTCCGGCTCGTCCAGGCTCCGAAGCCCGCGAACCTCGTCTCCCATTTTGCAGGTCGCTCCAAGTTAGCGAAGCAGGCGGTGCCATATCGAAGGCAGAGAAGTCTAGGGCTTCGTCGCCTGATAAGGTCGCCCGCGAAGGTAAAAACAAAGAACTCTGAAGGAACTCCATTTTCACAGCGGCTAGCAAATCCTGAGCTACTTCGGAGATGGCTTCGCCGTCGGGCCCCCTCAGAAGCTTAAACCGAGGGGGACCTTCGGACCTAGCTACTTCGAGGACCGCCCACAACTGTCGAAGTTCTTCAGAGTCCTCGAGCACTTCAAGGTCTACACTCGGAGGCTGATCCTGGGCAGGTATAAAAAGATCCCCGCATTCATATTAATAAGCTGATAGAGTTTTTACAAGCCTGCAGCTAAGTATTACAAAAGGCCTAAGGAGATCTACACCTTCGGAGGCGGAGGTGTCGAAGTCGAAGGCTAATCAGACACAACATGCGCTTTGGATCGGCGGTGTCGAAGGGCCTTCTGGAGGTCGAGGACTGCTTCGCAGCCTTTTTCCTTCCAGGGTTCCTGCAGCCGCCGCCAGGCTCCGCGAACTTCGGCCGGAGGCATCACCAAGTGCTGACCCCCGAAGGCCACTGGGGTCACGGAGGTTGCTGCCCGAAGGTGGTCACACCCCGCATCATAGAGCATCTGCAACACCCCTTGGCCCGCAACTCGACCGGCCATAAGAGTGAAGCCCATCAGCGCTTCCTCCGCTGTCGAAGCCGCAATCTTCAAGAAATCAACGCGGTCCCCAATCGGGTCCTGGTCGCCAAAGTCCGGAGCCCGGCTGTAACACCCCAGAAATTAAAATAAAAGAAAATATTATTTAAATCATTTTTGGATTTATTATTAAAGAGGAAATCACAAAAGAGCCTAAATAAAGCCAAACAGGGAGAAATACTCAAAATTTGGACCTAAAAATTTTATGAGATGAACTAGAGACCAAAATATAATTTTAGAAATTTTTACAAATTTTTATCAGCAGTGATTCAACCCTTAATCAAATATTCGATTTTCTGGAATTATTTTAAATCAGAAATCAATTCTTAACCTTATTGGGCCTAAACCCTAAAACTCCCTCCTAAAGCCTTTTTGGCCCAGCCCATCACTGCTCTCTCTCTGGCGAGTGGGTCCCGCCTGTCGGCGCCGCTCCCCTCTCTCCTCCCGCTCGCACCCCGCCTCGGCCCCACCAGTCAGCCTCTGTGCGCCCGCGTTCACCCACTGACAGCCGTGGCCCGCCTGTCGGCCCTTCCTTTTCTGGTTCGGTCGCTGACAGGTGGGGGCCACCTGTCAGATCCTTCGTCTTCGATGGAAGGGGATCGCTCCCCTTCCCCTCTCCGGCGATTGCCTTCTGCTTCCACGCCACCGGCCGCCCGATCTCGCTCGATCGCCCTCGGATCACTTTCCCCAAGCACCGCCGACCCCCTTCCATCTTCAAGCCACGCGTTTTAGCAGGAATGGAAGCTCGCCCACGCAGATGGAACCCTCGCCGGCGCAAAAAGAGAAACCCTTCGGGTTTCCTCCGCTTGCCCTGCCTTATACATCGCCGGTGACCCCTATAAAAACCCCTCGGCTCACCGCACTCCGCCCACACCTCCTAAGCCCTAACCGAAGCCTTCCAGAGCGCCGTCGCCCTCTTCTTCGAGCTTCGGCTCTGCTCCACCTCCGGCGAGTGATCGCCGTCGATCCCGACCCCCTTCGCCCTAGCCACCGCCACCGGAGTGATCGTCGACCACCGCCCGTCCTCGGCCACCCTTCCGTTGGCCGTGGACACCGCCGTATCACCGTCGCCGACAAGCACCCGAACGCTCTACTTCGTCTACCCTCGCCGCCGGCCGCCGTCTGTCGCCCTCCGTCGCCGCCAGAGGTACCATCGTGGTCGCTATCCTCCCCGCGTTCCATTTTTGGCCCTAGCTAGGCCCCTAAGCCCTCGCCGTCGCCACCGTGGCCGCACCCGAGCCCGCCGTCGCCGGAGACGAAGGCGGTACTCGACCCCTTAGCGCGTGCCGTGCCGGATTCCATCTGAGCCGCACGATCGCGAACGAAGGGCCCAGATTAAATCCCTTCGGGATTTAATCTCATCCGTAGATCTGGTCAAAGGGGTACGGAGCGATCGCAGCCGTCGATCGTTACTTAAACCCCAGGATCAATCTCGTGCGTCCACGCGTAACCGTTCGCTATGTTTTAATCTGGACCGTCCGATTTCACTTAACCCCTCCCGCCTCGCGCCTGGCCGCCAGATCCAGATCCGACGGCTCTGGATCGGCCGGTCCACGCGCATAGTCACGGGTTCACGGTGAGCCTGGTTCACCGTGGACCAGGGACTGTTTTTAGTTTAAATAAAATTTCAGAAAATTGATTTAAACTTTGAAAATTCATATCTTGCTCATTTTAACTCCAAATTTCACCATTCAAATTTTGTTAAATCCAGAATAATATTCTCTACACATTAATGCAATAAAAACAGTATGTTACTGTTACCCAAAATATTCTTAATAAATAAATGAATAAAAACTCATTAGGATTAAGATTAATAAGATAGAAAATAAATTAGGAAAAATTCCAAAAAGTTAAACTTTACTGTTTTATACAAAACTACAGAAGATTAAAACATTACTTCACATAAAAACACCCACAAATATGTATGATTATGTTTGGTGATGTTTTATTGAATGTGATGTATTGTTTATTTTTCCGTATCGAGAAGACTACGAGTTCGTCGAGGAGCAGGAGTTCTACCCCGAGGTTCCTCCATCCCCATTTGCTGAGCAAGGCAAGTCATCGACCATCTCTGTGGAAACAGTTGATCATAATTGAGCCCATGTTTCAATAAATTATCGCTATAACCCATAGGTTAATATTGCATTAGTCAAATATTCAAGCCTTACACTTATATTTATTAGATCCCCGTCCTTGTGTGCAAACCCAAGCCATGCTTATTGAGCCTTAACTCCTTGTCACTCTACTATAAAAATATTAGCTAGTGCCCAATGTACCGGCACAACTGCTATAGGATAAAAAGAACGAGTCGTAGATAGCTGGATTCTGTATATGAATTTCCCTGTTATTCTCGTCTCTGGACTCTGTTGGAGTTGGCTAGGTTATAAGTATGGTGGGTTCCGGGTGCAAGCTCGGGCACTGGTTTGTCGCACCCGGGGCACTATAAGGACCGGTCTGCGGGATCTGTTGCAAAGCACTTCCGTACCAACCACAAGTCTAATGGGTAAGTCCTAACTGGAAGTATGGAATACTCCGGCTCGATGCACCATAGAGGAGGGGGCAAGGGGCTAGCCTGCGGGCGACTTGTACCGACGAGGCTCAAGGGGGGGTATGGTGGGGCTCCGATGCGTCGGGACACCATATGAAACCCATAAGAGGGTGCTATTGAGTCGGGGAGGACTATATGGAAGGTTTTGGCACGAGTTCCCGTGTGATGGGTCATCTCGTTACACTTCGGTGTAGGTGATGAGTGCGTGCCTTGTGGGTACAGTGGTACATCTCTGATCAGAGTAATTTAATCTTTTCGAAAAGCCGAGCCCACGGTCAAGGGCGGGTTGTGTGACTACTCGCAGTTAGTTTACAATTGTTTGAATGTTCAAGTTATTCATGGCACGTAAGGACTGTTGAGCGAGGTGGGGCTGACTGTACCCCTCGAGTTAGAAGATGATGATACACATGCACATGTTTACTTTTCCGTACTAATAAACTGCTCTCATTTAAAGCTTTACAAATATGCCGCTTCCGCTAAATTAGCCACTATCTCCCTTGTTATTACCTTGCATTATATTTGCATTCGGTGGCTTGCTGAGTACATATGTACTCACCCCGTTGACTTACAACATCAGAGCCTGTCTACTACGAGGAGGATGAAGGTCTGGAGTAGCGACCCAGTCAAGGCGAGACTGGAAGGAGGCGTTCATCTAGGACCCTTGTTTTATTAGTTTCTGGACTGTTGAGCGAGGTGGGGCTGACTGTACCCCTCGAGTTAGAAGATGATGATACACATGCACATGTTTACTTTTCCGTACTAATAAACTGCTCTCATTTAAAGCTTTACAAATATGCCGCTTCCGCTAAATTAGCCACTATCTCCCTTGTTATTACCTTGCATTATATTTGCATTCGGTGGCTTGCTGAGTACATATGTACTCACCCCGTTGACTTACAACATCAGAGCCTGTCTACTACGAGGAGGATGAAGGTCTGGAGTAGCGACCCAGTCAAGGCGAGACTGGAAGGAGGCGTTCATCTAGGACCCTTGTTTTATTAGTTTCTCTTCATCTTTATTCACTTTTGTATTAATGCGGTCTACGAACCGTGAATGATTGTCCGTATTGTACGTGGTCGCATGATGAACGTCTTGTTTTATTGATTTTCTATGGAATTTCAATAAAGTCCTGATTTATTAAATCGGGGCGCGACAAGATGGTATCAGAGCCGACTTGACTGTAGGAAGCCAAACAGACCTGACCTTAGGACTTATATATATTCACTATATTTTACAAAAGATTACTTATCCTCTCATCTTCTAAAATTTTCACAAAAATTTTCTCTCTTTTGTAGATGCCGGTTCATACCATGAGCGGGACTCTTCGTGACGAGGCCGGATTCATCCGCGAGCTTCGCGTACTCGTCGACTTTTTGGGGTTTCCCCATGAGCCTGCGTTCCACGGGATTTTTCCCGATGCGAACGAGAGCTACTGCGAGGTCACGGTTGTGATCCGCCCCTCTTCCACGCAGCCACCCTTCTACACCCATGGAGTTGGAGGACCTTCATTCGTGGTGGCCAGCCAGCGAGCCGCTCTCCAGTCCCTCGCTGAGCTTCGCCTGGTCTACGACTGCCACCTCCGCGACACCGTCTACCGCTTCATGCCCATGCGCACACCCGGGAGTCACCGCAGCATCTACATCAGCCCCCTCACCCAGAGCAGCTCCGCCATCACCCGCACGATGAGACTTTTGGAGGCCATGGATAACCTCCACACAGAGGCAGTCCTCGACGCAGACAGCCAGCACGACACCATCGACTTCTACCGCCACACTTCGGAGAACCTGACCAGGGAGAACGCCGAGCTCCGTCGACAGTTAGAGCAGAACCCGCTGTTGACCCTTGAGGTAGAGGAGTTGAGACGTCAGAACGAGCTTCTGCGCCAGGGCGCCATGGTCCATACCCAGCTTCGTCAGCAGCTCAGAGAGTTGAAGAAGGACATAGAGGAGATCGCACCTCTTCCGCCTCGCCGGAAGAAACCCATTCAGACTCCCACAGTGAGGCCCAAGAGGATCTCCCGCAGTGCACCACCCGCCGGACCATCCAGTTCCTCGACCCCGCCCGTCTCCCACGAGCCCGAGATCGAGCCGTCCCCCGAGCTGCCTTAGACGTAGTATTACGATTGATTGTTTTTCTTTTTATTTTGATTGCTTGTATTCAACATTCATGTCAAAATATAAGGCATGAATGAGGAAATAAATAAGTGTAACCGCAAGAACGGTATTCTTTTGAAATAAATATAAAGAAGTTCACCCAAAATAAATGTGTGTACATGGGAAATTCCAGGATGACCAACACCCAGGGATCAGACGCTCCTCAGAACGGAGGGGAGAGTGGCAACCTGCCACAATGGGGAGCCACCGGGCAGAGGCAGGCCCCAATCGCCAACCACCCCACCGTGGCTGAAATGATGGCCACTCAAAACCAGTTGGTCTCAGCCCTCCTGCACCAGATGCAGCAGCAGCAGCAGCAAATGCAAGAGCAGCAGGCTCACTTCTTCCGCCTCCACCAACAGCCCGAGCTGCCCCGACCCGCCACACCAGCTCCCGCTCCCGCAACTCAGCTCTCGGAGTTCCTCCGAGTCCGCCCACCGACCTTCTCAAGCACCACCAACCCCATGGAGGCTGGGGATTGGTTGCGGGCGATCGAGAAGAAACTCGATCTCCTGACCTGCACTGAGCAGGAGAGGGTGGCCTTCGCCACCCACCAGCTGCATGGTCCCGCCGCTGAGTGGTGGGACAACCACCGCGAGACTCTGCCCGAGGGCCACGCCCACACTTGGGCAGAGTTCTCAGCTGCCTTCCGTGCCGCTCACATCCCCGACGGCATTGTAGCTCAGAAGCAACAGGAGTTTAGGGACCTGCAGCAGGGGAGCAGGTCCGTAACAGAATATCTGCATGAGTTCAACAGATTGGCCAGGTACGCACCTGAAGAGGTTCGTACGGATGCGGCCAGGCAGGCTAAGTTCCTCCGGGGACTGAAGGATGAGCTGTCTCTACAGCTTATCTCTGGAGACTTCGCCAACTTCCAGAAGTTGGTGAATAAGGCTATCATGCAGGAGACCCAGCAAAATAAGGTCGACCTGAAGAAGAAGCGCATGATTGCCTTCAGGCAGAATCAAGGAATGGCCCAAAGACCCCGCTTTGCTCCACCTCCACCAGCGCCACAGTACCACCCCCGGCCAGTGTATCGCCCGGCGCCACCAGCTGCCAACGCCGGAGCCAGCCAACCTCGTGCCGCTCCAGTCGCACCTACCGCCCCAGTCGCCCCGACTAAGAAGCCGGAGGTCTTGAGAGACAGGCATGGCAAGCCTGTGGTGTGCTTCAACTGCCGTCAAGAGGGACACTACTCCCACCAGTGCCCCCACCCCAAGAGAGCTCAAGGAGTCACCTCCAACCCCGCCGTCCGCGCCAAAGTGAACCACGTCTCCGCCGAAGAAGCCCAGGCTGCACCAGAGATTGTCATGGGTAAGTTTATGGTTCATTCATCACATGCAGTGGTATTATTTGACACCGGAGCTACCCACTCCTTTATATCAACTGCTTTTGTGGAAAATAATGCACTGGACATAAGTGAACTACCCAGGCCAGTACTAATAGCAACCCCAGGAAAGCAAACCCTCGCTTGTTCCTTTAGTCCAAGGGTATGGGTAGATATCCAAGGCACGATATTTTGGGCCGACCCCATCCTAATAGAATGTCAAGGTTTGGACCTCATTCTAGGGATGGATTGGCTAAACAAACATCAAGGTGTGATAGAATGTGCCCAGAGAAAAGTAACGGTGACTAATGAAGAAGGGATTATGGTCACATTCCAGATGCCCAGCATGAAGGCCGGAAGGACAAGGCTACATCAGATTACCTTGGAGGAGATACCAGTAGTCAGTGAGTACCCAGATGTATTCCCAGAGGATCTACCAGGGATGCCACCTAAGAGGGACATCGAGTTCAGGATTGACTTGGTGCCTGGAACCACCCCTATCTATAAGCGACCATACCGGATGGCCGCCAATGAATTAGCTGAGATGAAGCAACAGTTGGAGGATCTTGAGAGGAAAGGCTACATCAGGCCTAGCACGTCACCATGGGGTGCCCCCGTCATCTTCGTCGAGAAGAAAGAAGACAAGGCAAAGCGTATGTGTGTGGATTATCGCGCCTTGAATGAGGTAACAATCAAGAATAAGTACCCATTGCCTCGGATCGATGATCTCTTCGATCAGCTCAAAGGAGCTACGGTATTCTCGAAGATCGACCTGCGGTCTGGTTACCACCAGCTAAGAATCCGAGAGGAGGACATACCCAAGACTGCTTTCACGACCCGCTATGGATTATATGAGTGTACGGTTATGTCCTTTGGATTGACCAACGCCCCTGCATTCTTCATGAATATGATGAATAAGGTATTCATGGAATATCTGGACAAGTTCATTGTAGTCTTCATAGACGACATCCTTATCTATTCCAAGGACCAGAAGGAGCACGAGACTCACCTCCGGTTAACCTTAGGAAAACTAAGGGAACACCAATTGTATGCCAAGTACAGCAAATGCAAGTTTTGGACGGCAGAAGTAAAGTTCCTTGGACACATCATCTCCGCGCAAGGAATCGCAGTAGACCCTGCCACCGTAGAAGCCGTTACGGATTGGCTGCCACCCACAAACGTATCTGAGATACGAAGTTTTCTGGGATTGGCCGGATATTACCGAAGATTCATCGAGAATTTTTCGAAGATAGCCAAGCCAATGACCAAGTTGTTGCAGAAAGGAGAGAAGTTTGAATGGACTCCTGAATGCGAGGAAAGTTTCCGCACCCTCAAGACTCGTTTGGTGTCTGCACCTATACTGACCCTACCAGATATCCGCAAAGACTTCCATGTCTATTGCGACGCATCCCGCCAAGGATTGGGATGTGTTCTCATGCAAGATGGAAAAGTCATCTCTTATGCCTCCAGACAATTGAGACCCCATGAGTTGAATTATCCGACCCATGATTTGGAATTAGCCGCCGTAGTGCACGCCCTCAAGATTTGGAGACACTATTTGGTTGGGAATCGCTGTGAAATCTTTACGGATCACAAGAGCCTGAAGTATATCTTCACACAGCCTGACCTTAATCTGAGGCAAAGACGATGGTTGGAATTGATAAAGGACTATGACTTAGGTATTCACTACCACCCCGGAAAAGCTAATGTGGTAGCTGATGCATTGAGTCGCAAGGGATATTGCACAGCCATGATGATTCAAGAACACGCACCCTTGTTATGTAGGGAGATGGAAAAGTTGAATCTTGGGTTGACCACCAGAGCATATCTAGCCACCTTGGAGACCCAACCTGTCTTGTTTGAGCAGATTCGTGAAGCTCAGTCAGAGGACCCGGATATAGCTGCCATTAAGAAGAACATGAGGCAAGGAAAAGCCCCCGGATATTCAGAGGACGAGAATGGCACCATATGGTTTGGAACTCGGATATGTGTGCCAGATAAACCTGAAATAAAGACTCTTATCCTAAGGGAAGCCCATGAGACATTGTACTCCATTCACCCCGGCAGTACCAAGATGTACCTGGATCTGAAGGAACGCTATTGGTGGGTCAGCATGAAAAGAGAGATTGCCCAGTTCGTCGCCGAGTGTGACACCTGCAGAAGAGTAAAAGCTGAACATCAGAGACCTGCAGGATTGTTGCAGCCACTTAAAGTGCCGGAATGGAAGTGGGAAGAGATCGGTATGGATTTTATCACCGGATTACCAAAAACCCAACTTGGATATGATTCTATTTGGGTGATCATCGATCGGCTTACGAAAGTGGCTCATTTCATAGCCGTCAAGACGACCTTCAGTGGCCCTAAGCTAGCAGAGCTATATATGGCCCGGATAGTATGTCTTCATGGAGTGCCCAAGAAGATAGTGTCTGACCGAGGAAGTCAGTTCACCTCTCGCTTTTGGAAGAACCTCCAAGAAGAGATGGGCACGAGATTGAATTTCAGTACCGCCTACCATCCTCAGACAGATGGACAAACAGAAAGGGTAAATCAGATACTAGAGGATATGCTTCGGGCATGTGTTTTGGACTTTGGAGCCACTTGGGACAAGAGCTTGCCATATGCAGAATTTTCATACAACAATAGTTATCAAGCCAGTCTTCAGATGTCTCCTTTTGAGGCCCTATATGGACGTAAGTGCAGAACGCCTCTACTTTGGGACCAAACGGGTGAATCCCAAGTATTCGGAACAGACATTCTTCGTGAAGCTGAAGAGAAAGTACGGATCATCAGAGACCGACTCAAGACAGCCCAATCGCGACAGAAGAGCTACGCAGACAATCGTCGCCGAGACCTAGCCTTTGAAGAAGGAGATCATGTCTACCTACGAGTCACGCCTCTCCGTGGAACTCAACGGTTTAACATGAGAGGAAAGTTGGCCCCTCGATATGTTGGACCATTTCCCGTTATTCGACGCCAAGGCGAAGTAGCTTATCAGTTGAAACTACCGCCCTCGTTAGCTGGAGTGCATGACGTGTTTCATGTGTCTCAACTCAAGAAGTGTCTCCGCGTCCCCACGGAGCAAGTGGATCTTCAGCAGTTGGACGTCCAAGAAGATCTGACCTATGTGGAAAAACCAGTCAAGATATTGGAAGTCAAAGAAAGAACCACCAGGAGTCGAGTCATCCGTTTCTGCAAAGTGCAGTGGAGCAATCACCCAGTAGAGGAAGCTACATGGGAAAAAGAAGATGAACTCAAGGCACAGCATCCTGAGCTATTCGAGGATTGATCCGAATCTCGAGGACGAGATTCTCTGTAAGGGGGATAGGATTGTAACACCCCAGAAATTAAAATAAAAGAAAATATTATTTAAATCATTTTTGGATTTATTATTAAAGAGGAAATCACAAAAGAGCCTAAATAAAGCCAAACAGGGAGAAATACTCAAAATTTGGACCTAAAAATTTTATGAGATGAACTAGAGACCAAAATATAATTTTAGAAATTTTTACAAATTTTTATCAGCAGTGATTCAACCCTTAATCAAATATTCGATTTTCTGGAATTATTTTAAATCAGAAATCAATTCTTAACCTTATTGGGCCTAAACCCTAAAACTCCCTCCTAAAGCCTTTTTGGCCCAGCCCATCACTGCTCTCTCTCTGGCGAGTGGGTCCCGCCTGTCGGCGCCGCTCCCCTCTCTCCTCCCGCTCGCACCCCGCCTCGGCCCCACCAGTCAGCCTCTGTGCGCCCGCGTTCACCCACTGACAGCCGTGGCCCGCCTGTCGGCCCTTCCTTTTCTGGTTCGGTCGCTGACAGGTGGGGGCCACCTGTCAGATCCTTCGTCTTCGATGGAAGGGGATCGCTCCCCTTCCCCTCTCCGGCGATTGCCTTCTGCTTCCACGCCACCGGCCGCCCGATCTCGCTCGATCGCCCTCGGATCACTTTCCCCAAGCACCGCCGACCCCCTTCCATCTTCAAGCCACGCGTTTTAGCAGGAATGGAAGCTCGCCCACGCAGATGGAACCCTCGCCGGCGCAAAAAAGAGAAACCCTTCGGGTTTCCTCCGCTTGCCCTGCCTTATACATCGCCGGTGACCCCTATAAAAACCCCTCGGCTCACCGCACTCCGCCCACACCTCCTAAGCCCTAACCGAAGCCTTCCAGAGCGCCGTCGCCCTCTTCTTCGAGCTTCGGCTCTGCTCCACCTCCGGCGAGTGATCGCCGTCGATCCCGACCCCCTTCGCCCTAGCCACCGCCACCGGAGTGATCGTCGACCACCGCCCGTCCTCGGCCACCCTTCCGTTGGCCGTGGACACCGCCGTATCACCGTCGCCGACAAGCACCCGAACGCTCTACTTCGTCTACCCTCGCCGCCGGCCGCCGTCTGTCGCCCTCCGTCGCCGCCAGAGGTACCATCGTGGTCGCTATCCTCCCCGCGTTCCATTTTTGGCCCTAGCTAGGCCCCTAAGCCCTCGCCGTCGCCACCGTGGCCGCACCCGAGCCCGCCGTCGCCGGAGACGAAGGCGGTACTCGACCCCTTAGCGCGTGCCGTGCCGGATTCCATCTGAGCCGCACGATCGCGAACGAAGGGCCCAGATTAAATCCCTTCGGGATTTAATCTCATCCGTAGATCTGGTCAAAGGGGTACGGAGCGATCGCAGCCGTCGATCGTTACTTAAACCCCAGGATCAATCTCGTGCGTCCACGCGTAACCGTTCGCTATGTTTTAATCTGGACCGTCCGATTTCACTTAACCCCTCCCGCCTCGCGCCTGGCCGCCAGATCCAGATCCGACGGCTCTGGATCGGCCGGTCCACGCGCATAGTCACGGGTTCACGGTGAGCCTGGTTCACCGTGGACCAGGGACTGTTTTTAGTTTAAATAAAATTTCAGAAAATTGATTTAAACTTTGAAAATTCATATCTTGCTCATTTTAACTCCAAATTTCACCATTCAAATTTTGTTAAATCCAGAATAATATTCTCTACACATTAATGCAATAAAAACAGTATGTTACTGTTACCCAAAATATTCTTAATAAATAAATGAATAAAAACTCATTAGGATTAAGATTAATAAGATAGAAAATAAATTAGGAAAAATTCCAAAAAGTTAAACTTTACTGTTTTATACAAAACTACAGAAGATTAAAACATTACTTCACATAAAAACACCCACAAATATGTATGATTATGTTTGGTGATGTTTTATTGAATGTGATGTATTGTTTATTTTTCCGTATCGAGAAGACTACGAGTTCGTCGAGGAGCAGGAGTTCTACCCCGAGGTTCCTCCATCCCCATTTGCTGAGCAAGGCAAGTCATCGACCATCTCTGTGGAAACAGTTGATCATAATTGAGCCCATGTTTCAATAAATTATCGCTATAACCCATAGGTTAATATTGCATTAGTCAAATATTCAAGCCTTACACTTATATTTATTAGATCCCCGTCCTTGTGTGCAAACCCAAGCCATGCTTATTGAGCCTTAACTCCTTGTCACTCTACTATAAAAATATTAGCTAGTGCCCAATGTACCGGCACAACTGCTATAGGATAAAAAGAACGAGTCGTAGATAGCTGGATTCTGTATATGAATTTCCCTGTTATTCTCGTCTCTGGACTCTGTTGGAGTTGGCTAGGTTATAAGTATGGTGGGTTCCGGGTGCAAGCTCGGGCACTGGTTTGTCGCACCCGGGGCACTATAAGGACCGGTCTGCGGGATCTGTTGCAAAGCACTTCCGTACCAACCACAAGTCTAATGGGTAAGTCCTAACTGGAAGTATGGAATACTCCGGCTCGATGCACCATAGAGGAGGGGGCAAGGGGCTAGCCTGCGGGCGACTTGTACCGACGAGGCTCAAGGGGGGGTATGGTGGGGCTCCGATGCGTCGGGACACCATATGAAACCCATAAGAGGGTGCTATTGAGTCGGGGAGGACTATATGGAAGGTTTTGGCACGAGTTCCCGTGTGATGGGTCATCTCGTTACACTTCGGTGTAGGTGATGAGTGCGTGCCTTGTGGGTACAGTGGTACATCTCTGATCAGAGTAATTTAATCTTTTCGAAAAGCCGAGCCCACGGTCAAGGGCGGGTTGTGTGACTACTCGCAGTTAGTTTACAATTGTTTGAATGTTCAAGTTATTCATGGCACGTAAGGACTGTTGAGCGAGGTGGGGCTGACTGTACCCCTCGAGTTAGAAGATGATGATACACATGCACATGTTTACTTTTCCGTACTAATAAACTGCTCTCATTTAAAGCTTTACAAATATGCCGCTTCCGCTAAATTAGCCACTATCTCCCTTGTTATTACCTTGCATTATATTTGCATTCGGTGGCTTGCTGAGTACATATGTACTCACCCCGTTGACTTACAACATCAGAGCCTGTCTACTACGAGGAGGATGAAGGTCTGGAGTAGCGACCCAGTCAAGGCGAGACTGGAAGGAGGCGTTCATCTAGGACCCTTGTTTTATTAGTTTCTCTTCATCTTTATTCACTTTTGTATTAATGCGGTCTACGAACCGTGAATGATTGTCCGTATTGTACGTGGTCGCATGATGAACGTCTTGTTTTATTGATTTTCTATGGAATTTCAATAAAGTCCTGATTTATTAAATCGGGGCGCGACACCGGCACTCGGTCCCTATTAGCTCAAGGACCTTGGTCAGGCTCTGGGTGGCTTCGCCAAGATTGGCCACGACGAAGTCTTCAAGACCCTGAGCCCGTTGGCGGAGCGAAGCATTCTCCTTCGCCTGCCGGGCTTCGGCGTCCTTCGAAGCCTGGAGCTCCACGCGGAGCCGAGCCATCTCCAAAGCCAAAGCTTCCTTAGCCTTGTCGGCTTCAGCCTTCACCACCTCTGCCGCGGCCTCGGCCCGTCTTCGTTTCTCGGCTTCCACCGAGACTTCGCGGCGAAGGGCCTCCTTCTCCTCTGCGAGGTGCTCCATCCACCTGTCTGCAGAAGTCGAAGCCACCGCGTTCAGTGCGAAGGCCTGCAGAAATTCAAGAAATCATAAGTATTAACCAAAGGCTAAAATATAGTTTGGGGCCGCCAGGGGCTTCACTCACCCGTATGAGGACTTCGTTCGCGCTGACGAAGAGATCCGTGGGGTTCAAGTGGCTAAGTTGGGCCACCAAGTCCCCATCCTCCGTAGAAGCACAAGCCTCGCGGAAGCCGTTGATCGCCGCCTCCATCACGCCCCCCCTCGGCTTGAAGGGGTGAACCACAACCACAGTCGCCTGCGCGGGCTTCGACAAGGCGGGGCTCAAGCCCACCACGTCGACATCTTCGTCGCTCCGAGGGTCCTCGCGGCCTCCGCTGCCTTCGTCTTCGGACGAAGTACTTTCGGACTCCGAATCACTGCCGCTGCTGCTGCTGTCGCTGCTGCTCGAAGCTTCCGTGAGCTTCGCGTCGACATGCTTCGATCTGGCTTCGCCTGCCGGCTTCGCCACGGTGGGCCTCGCATCGGCTTCATCCTCTGCAGAAAAGCCAAGTCAAGATCCGCATATTAAAGAGAGGCATGCAAAAAGGGTTTACCTTCGTCGGAGATTTCTTGGAAGGAAGGAGGGGCTAAGTGTGCCCTCCAATCCCTTCACTGCAAAGTTGGCGCATCCACCTTCGCGCCTGAAGTTGTTGCCGCCGGAGCATCCGTGGCCTCCTTGGCGGTGGGAGTATGCGCGTCGGCCTCCGCTGACGAAGGCTTCGCCACTAGGGGCTTCGCTGCCTTCTTGGGGGTCGGAGTAGTTGCGGGCTTCGCCGCAACCTCCCCCGGGTTAGAGACTTCGGCCTCGGGGACCTCCGGCCGAGGCCCCGAAGCATCCGGTTCGTCGTCTTCCCCTGTCGCGCCCCGATTTAATAAATCAGGACCTTTATTGAAATTCCAAAGAAAATCAATAAACCAAGACGTCCATCAAGCGACCACGTACAATACGGGCAATCATTCACGGTTCGTAGACCGCATTATTACAAAAGTGAATAAAGGTGAAGAGAAACTAATAAAATAAGGGTCCTAGATGAACGCCTCCTTCCAGTCTCGCCTTGACTGGGTCGCTACTCCAGACCTTCATCCTCCTCGTAGTAGACGGGCTCTGATGGTGTAAGTCAACGGGGTGAGTACAGATGTACTCAGCAAGCCACTGAATGCAAATATAATGCAAGATAATACCAAGGGAGATAGTGGCTAATTTTGCGGAAGCGAGTAATTTGTAAAGCATTTAATGTGAACAATTTATTAGTACTGAAACATAAACATGTGTATGCATCATCATCTTCTAACTCGAGGAGTACGTTTTACCTCCTCGCACAACAGTCCTTACATGCCATGAATAACTCATCCATTCAAGCAATTGTAAACTAACTGCGAGTAGTCACACAACCCGCCCTTGACCGTGGGCTCGGCTTTTCAAAAAGATTGATTTTACTCTGATCAGAGATGTACCACTGTACCCACAAGGCACGCACTCATCACTTACACCAAAGTGTAACGAGATGACCCATTTCACGGGAGCTCGTGCCAAAACCTTCCATATGGTCTCCCCCGACTCAACAACACCCTCTTATAGGTTTCGTACCGTGTCTCGCCATGTCGAGTTTCCACAATACCCCCCCTTGAGCCATCGTCGGTACAAGGCGCCCTGAGGGCTAGCCCCTTGCCCCCTCCACTATGGTACTGAGAGCCGGAGTGTTCCACACTTCCAGTTAGGACTTACCCATTAGACTTGTGGTTGGTACGGAAGTGCTTTGCAACAGATCCCGCAGACCGGTCCTTATAGTGCCCCGGGTGCGACATACCAAAACCCGAGCTTGCACCCGGAACCCACCATACTTATGACATGCCTAACTCCAACAGAGTCCAGAGACAAGAATAACAGGGTATTTCATATACCAGAATCCATCTAATCTACGACTCATTCTTTATATCCTATAGCAGTTGTGCCGGTACATTGGGCACTAGCTAATATAATATTTGTAGAGTGACAATGAGTTAAGGCTCAATAAGCATGGCTTGGGTTTGCACACAAGGACGGGGATCTAATAAATATAAGTGTAGGGCTTGATCTTTGACTAATGCAATATTAACCTATGAGTTATAGCGATAATTTATTAAATCATGGGCTCAATAATGATCAACTGTTTCCACAGAGGTGGTCGATGACTTGCCTTGATCAGCAAAGGGGGATGGAGGAACCTCGGGGTAGAACTCCTGCTCCTCGACGAACTCGTAGTCTTTTCGATACGGAAAATAAACAATACATTCAATAAACAGATAAAATCCACCAAATAATAAACATACATATTTGTGGGTTTTATTATGTTGAATAAAGCTTCATTATTCTGATGTTTGGTGAATAAACAATAAACTTATTTTTCTCAAGGCTTTTCTGATTTATTTTCCTGAATTAATAATTTATCCCTAAAGGGTTTTTATTCTTTTATTTGTTAAAAATATTTTGGGTAACAGTAACATACTGTTTTTATGGCATTAATGTGTAGAGAATATTATTCTGGATTTAACAAAATTTGAATGGTGAAATTTGGAGTTAAAATGAGCAAGTTATGAATTTTCAAAGTTTAAATAAATTTCTGGAATTTTATTTAAACAGAAAATGGGCTCTGGTCCACGGTGAGCCAGGCCCACGGTGGACCGCGCCACTGTGCGCGTGGACCGGATCAATCAGGGCCGTTGGATCTGGATCCAGCGATCGGGCGCAAGGCGGGAGGCGTAAGTGAAAATGGACGGCCACGATTAGATCTCGCGAACCGGTATGACGTGGACGCACCAGATCGCTCCAGCGCCTTAAGTCGCGATCAACGGCCGAGATGGCACCGTACCCCTTCGACCCGATCTGAGGGCCCTGATTAAATCCCGAAGGGATTTAATCGTAGCCCTCCGATCGTGATCAGACGGCCATGGTGCGATCCGGCACGGCACGACGCAAGGGGGCGCGTACCCCCTTCGTCTCCGGCGACGGCGGGGCTCGGGTGCTGTAACACCCCAGAAATTAAAAAGGAATAAAGTAAAAAGAAAATAATATTTAAATCATTTCTGGATTTATTAATAAAGGAAAAATCCCAAAAGAACCCAAATAAAGCCAAACAGGGAGAAATACTTAAAATCTGGACTTGAAAATTTTATGAGATGAACTAGAGATCAAAATATAATTTTAGGAATTTTTACAAATTTTTATCAACAGTGATTCAACCCTTAATCAAATAAATGAATTACTGGAATTATTTTAAATCAGAAAAGAATTAAAAAGCCTTAACGGGCCTCAACCCAGAAACCTTCCCCGTCGGCCTTTTAGCCCAGCCCGTTGCCATCCACTCTCTGACAGGAGGGGCCCGCCTGTCGGCGCCGCCCTCCCCTCTCTCCTCCCGCTCGCGCCCCGCCTGGACCCACCTGCCAGCCCCTTGCGCCTACTGACTGCCGTGGCCCGCCTGTCGGCCCTTCCTTTTCTGGTTCGGTCGCTGACAGGTGGGGGCCACCTGTCAGGACCTTCGTCTCCAACGGAAGGGGATCGCCCCCTTCCCTTCTCCGGCGATTGCCTTCTGCTTCCACGCCGCCGGCCGCCCGATCTCGCTCGATCGCCCTCGGATCTCTTTCCCCAAGCGCCACCGACCCCCTTCCATCCGAACACAACGCGTTTTACGCTTATGGAAGCAAATCCGAGCCAAAAAGGAACCTCGCCGGAGTTTGGAAATAAACCTTCGGGTTCCCCGGCAATTCTTGCCATCCGGACGCCGGCGAGCCTCTATATATACCCTCAACCTCACCGCACTCACCTCACACCGCCGTAGCCCGAAGCCAAGCGAGAACAGAGCGCCGCCACCTTCTTTTTGGCATTTTGCTCTGCTTCGCCTCCGGCAAGCCCTCGCCCTCGCTTCGGAACTCCCCTGTCCTAGCCACCGCCACCAACAAGACCGCCGGAGCTCACCCGTCCTCGGCCACCGCTCCATCGGTCGTGAAGACCACCGGAACGCCGTCGCCGTCGAGCTCCCGAGGACCCTTCTTCGTCTACCCTCGCCGCCGGCCACCGTCCGTCGCCCTCCGTCGCCACCCGAGGTACCGTCGTGATCGCCACACTCCCCGCGTTCCATTTTTAGCTCTAGCTACGCCCCTAGGCCCTCGCCGTCGCCGCCATGACCGCACCCGAGGTCGCCGTCGCCGGAGACGAAGGGGGTACGCGCCCCCTTGCGTCGTGCCGTGCCGGACGCGATCGTGGCCGTCCGATCATGATCGGAGGGCTACGATTAAATCCCTTCAGGATTTAATCAGGGCCCTCAGATCTGATCGAAGGGGTACGGTGCCATCTCGGCCGTTGGTTATAACTTAAACCCCAGGATCGATCTCGTTCGTCCACGTATACCCCTTCGCCACGTTTTAATCTGAGCCGTTGAAATTCATTTAAAACCCCCGCCTCGCATCTGGCCGCTGGATCCAGATCCAACGGTCCAGATCTGAGCGGTCCACGCACGTGGTCACGGGTTCACGGTGAACCTGGTTCACCGTGGACCAGAGACTGTTTTTAGTTTAAATAAAATTCCAGAAAATTGTTTAAACTTCAAAAATTCATATCTTGCTCATTTTAACTCCAAATTTCACCATTCAAATTTTGTTAGAACCAGAATATTATTCTCTACACATTAATACAATAAAAACAGTATGTTTCTGTTACTTAAAATATTATTAATAAATAAATGAATAAAAATCCCTTAGGGTTAAAATTAAAAATACAGAAAATAAATTGGGAAAATTCTAAAATATTAAACTTTACTGTTTTGAACAAAACCTTGAAATATTAGAAATATTACTTCACATAATAAAACCTACAAATGTGTATGTTTAATATTTGGTGAATTTTATCTGTTTATTAAATGTATTGTTTATTTTCCGTATCGAGAAGACTACGAGTTCGTCGAGGAGCAGGAGTTCTACCCCGAGGTTCCTCCATCCCCATTTGCTGAGCAAGGCAAGTCATCGACCATCTCTGTGGAAACAGTTGATCATAATTGAGCCCATGTTTTAATAACTTATCGCTATAACCCATAGGTTAATATTGCATTAGTCAAATATTCAAGCCTTACACTTATATTTATTAGATCCCCGTCCTTGTGTGCAAACCCAAGCCATGCTTATTGAGCCTTAACTCCTTGTCACTCTACTATAAAATATTAGCTAGTGCCCAATGTACCGGCACAACTGCTATAGGTTAAAAAGAATGAGTCGTAGATAGCTGGATTCTGTATATGAATTTCCCTGTTATTCTCGTCTCTGGACTCTGTTGGAGTTGGCTAGGTTATAAGTATGGTGGGTTCCGGGTGCAAGCTCGGGCACTGGTTTGTCGCACCCGGGGCACTATAAGGACCGGTCTGCGGGATCTGTTGCAAAGCACTTCCGTACCAACCACAAGTCTAATGGGTAAGTCCTAACTGGAAGTATGGAATACCCCGGCTTGATGCACCATAGAGGAGGGGGCAAGGGGCTAGCCTGCGGGCGACTTGTACCGACGAGGCTCAAGGGGGGGTATGGTGGGGCTCCGATGCGTCGGGACACCATATGAAACCCATAAGAGGGTGCTATTGAGTCGGGGAGGACTATATGGAAGGTTTTGGCACGAGTTCCCGTGTGATGGGTCATCTCGTTACACTTCGGTGTAGGTGATGAGTGCGTGCCTTGTGGGTACAGTGGTACATCTCTGATCAGAGTAATTTAATCTTTTCGAAAAGCCGAGCCCACGGTCAAGGGCGGGTTGTGTGACTACTCGCAGTTAGTTTACAATTGTTTGAATGTTCAAGTTATTCATGGCACGTAAGGACTGTTGAGCGAGGTGGGGCTGACTGTACCCCTCGAGTTAGAAGATGATGATACACATGCACATGTTTACTTTTCCGTACTAATAAACTGCTCACATTTAAAGCTTTACACATATGCTGCTTCCGCTAAATTAGCCAATATCTCCCTTGTTATTACCTTGCATTATATTTGCATTCGGTGGCTTGCTGAGTACATCTGTACTCACCCCGTTGACTTACAACATCAGAGCCAGTATACTACGAGGAGGATGAAGGTCTGGAGTAGCGACCCAGTCAAGGCGAGACTGGAAGGAGGCGTTCATCTAGGACCCTTGTTTTATTAGTTTCTCTTCATCTTTAATCACTTTTGTATTAATGCGGTCTACGAACCGTGAATGATTGCTCGTATTGTACGTGGTCGTGTGATGAACGTCTTGTTTTATTGATTTTCTATGGAATTTCAATAAAGTCCTGATTTATTAAATCGGGGCGCGACAAGATGGTATCAGAGCCGACTTGACTGTAGGAAGCCAAACAGACCTGACCTTAGGACTTATATATATTCACTATATTTTACAAAAGATTACTTATCCTCTCATCTCCTGAGATTTTCACAAAAATTTTCTCTCTTTTGTAGATGCCGGTTCACACCATGAGCGGGACTCTTCGTGACGAGGCCGGATTCATCCGCGAGCTTCGCGTGCTCGTCGACTTTTTGGGATTTTCCCATGAGCCTGCGTTCCACGGGATTTTTCCCGATGCGAATGAGAGCTACTGCGAGGTCACGGTTGTGATCCGCCCCTCTTCCACGCAGCCACCCTTCTACACCCATGGAGTTGGAGGACCCTCATTCGTGGTGGCCAGCCAGAGAGCCGCTCTCCAGTCCCTCGCCGAGCTTCGCCTGGTCTACGACTGCCACCTCCGCGACACCGTCTACCGCTTCATGCCCATGCGCACACCCGGGAGTCACCGCAGCATCTACATCAGCCCCCTCACCCAGAGCAGCTCCGCCATCACCCGCACGATGAGACTTTTGGAGGCCATGGATAACCTCCACACAGAGGCAGTCCTCGACGCAGACAGCCAGCACGACACCATCGACTTCTACCGCCACACTTCGGAGAACCTGACCAGGGAGAACGCCGAGCTCCGTCGACAGCTAGAGCAGAACCCGCTGTTGACCCTTGAGGTAGAGGAGTTGAGACGGCAGAACGAGCTTCTGCGCCAGGGCGCCATGGTCCATACCCAGCTTCGTCAGCAGCTCAGAGAGTTAAAGAAGGACCTAGAGGAGATCGCACCTCTTCCGCCTCGCCGGAAGAAACCCATCCAGACTCCCACAGTGAGGCCCAAGAGGATCTCCCGCAGTGCACCACCCGCCGGACCGTCCAGTTCCTCGACCCCGACCGTCTCCCACGAGCCCGAGATCGAGCCGTCCCCCGAGCTGCCTTAGACGTAGTATTAACGATTGATTGTTTATCTTTTTATTTGGATTGCTTGTATTTAGCATTCATGTCCAAATATAAGGCATGAATGAGAGAATAAATAAATGTAACCGCAAGAACGGTACCCTTTTGAAATAAATAAGTTCACCCAAAATAAATATGTGTACATTGGAAATTCCAGGATGACCAACACCCAGGGATCAGATGCTCCTCAGAACGGAGGGGAGAGTGGCAACCTGCCACAATGGGGAGCCACCGGGCAGAGGCAGGCCCCGGTCGCCAACCACCCCACCTTGGCTGAAATGATGGCCACGCAAAACCAGTTGGTCTCAGCCCTTCTGCATCAGATGCAGCAGCAGCAGCAGCAGATGCAAGAGCAGCAGGCTCACTTCTTCCGCCTCCACCAACAGCCCGAGCTGCCCCGACCCGCCACACCAGCTCCCGCTCCCGCAACTCAGCTCTCGGAGTTCCTCCGAGTCCGCCCACCGACCTTCTCGAGCACCACCAACCCCATGGAGGCTGGGGATTGGTTGCGGGCGATCGAGAAGAAACTCGATCTCCTGACCTGCACTGAGCAGGAGAGGGTGGCCTTCGCCACCCACCAGCTGCATGGTCCCGCCGCTGAGTGGTGGGACAACCACCGCGAGACTCTGCCCGAGGGCCACGCCCACGCTTGGGCAGAGTTCTCAGCTGCCTTCCGTGCCGCTCACATCCCCGACGGCATCGTTGCTCAGAAGCAACAAGAGTTCAGAGATCTGCAGCAGGGGAGCAGATCTGTCACAGAATATCTACACGAGTTTAATAGGTTGGCCAGGTACGCACCTGAGGAGGTCCGTACTGATGCGGCCAGGCAAGCTAAGTTCCTTCGGGGACTGAAGGATGAGTTGTCCCTGCAACTCATCTCTGGAGACTTCACCAATTTCCAGAAGTTGGTGAACAAGGCGATCATGCAGGAGACCCAGCAGAACAAGGTCGATTTGAAGAAGAAGCGCATGATTGCCTTTAGGCAGAATCAGGGCATGGCCCAAAGACCCCGTTTTGCTCCACCTCCGCCAGCGCCACAGTACCACCCCCGGCCAGTGTATCGCCCGGCGCCACCAGCTGCCAACGCCGGAGCCAGTCAACCTCGCACCGCTCCAGTCGCACCGACTGCTCCAGTCGCCCCGGCCAAGAAGCCGGAAGTCTTGAGAGACAGGCATGGTAAGCCTGTGGTATGCTTCAACTGCCGCCAAGAGGGACACTACTCCCACCAGTGCCCTCACCCCAAGAGAGCTCAAGGAGTCACCTCCAACCCCGCCGTCCGCGCCAAAGTGAACCACGTCTCCGCCGAAGAAGCCCAGGCTGCACCAGAGATTGTCATGGGTAAGTTTATGGTTCATTCATCTCATGCAGTGGTATTATTTGACACCGGAGCTACCCACTCCTTTATATCAACTGCTTTTGTGGAAAATAATGCACTGGACATAAGTGAACTACCCAGGCCAGTACTAATAGCTACCCCGGGAAAGCAAACCCTCGCTTGTTCCTTTAGTCCAAGGATATGGGTAGATATCCAAGGCACGATATTTTGGGCCGACCCCATTCTAATAGAATGTCAAGGTTTGGACCTCATTCTAGGGATGGATTGGCTAAATAAGCACCAAGGTGTGATAGAATGTGCCCAGAGAAAAGTAACGGTGACTAATGAAGAAGGGATTATTGTCACGTTCCAGATGCCCAGCATGAAGGCCGGAAGAACAAGACTACATCAGATTTCCTTGGAGGAGATACTAGTAGTCAGTGAGTACCCAGATGTATTTCCAGAGGATCTACCAGGAATGCCACCTAAGAGGGATATCGAATTCAGGATTGACTTGGTGCCCGGAACAACTCCTATTTATAAGCGACCATACCGGATGGCCGCCAACGAGTTAGCTGAGATGAAGCAACAGTTGGAAGATCTGGAAAGGAAAGGTTATATCAGACCAAGCACATCACCATGGGGTGCTCCCGTCATCTTTGTCGAGAAGAAAGAAGACAAGGCAAAGCGTATGTGTGTGGATTATCGCGCCTTGAATGAGGTAACGATCAAGAATAAGTACCCATTGCCTCGGATCGATGATCTCTTCGACCAGCTCAAAGGAGCCACGGTATTCTCGAAGATCGACCTCCGGTCTGGTTACCATCAGTTGAGGATTCGAGAAGAAGATATACCCAAGACGGCCTTCACTACCCGTTATGGTTTATATGAGTGTACAGTTATGTCCTTTGGATTAACCAACGCCCCTGCATTCTTCATGAATATGATGAATAAGGTATTCATGGAATATCTGGACAAGTTCATCGTAGTCTTCATAGACGACATCCTTATTTATTCCAAGGACCAGAAGGAGCACGAGACTCACCTTCGGTTAACCCTAGGAAAGTTAAGGGAACACCAATTATATGCCAAGTACAGCAAATGCAAGTTTTGGACGGCAGAAGTAAAGTTCCTTGGACACATCATCTCTGCGCAAGGAATCGCAGTAGACCCTGCCACCGTAGAAGCAGTCACGGATTGGTTGCCACCCACGAACGTATCTGAGATACGGAGTTTTCTGGGATTGGCCGGATATTATCGGAGATTTATCGAGAATTTTTCAAAGATAGCTAAGCCAATGACCAGATTGTTGCAGAAAGGAGAAAAGTTCGAATGGACTCCTGAATGCGAGGAAAGTTTCCGCACCCTCAAGACTCGTTTGGTGTCTGCACCTATACTAACCCTACCGGATATTCGCAAAGACTTCCATGTCTATTGCGACGCATCTCGCCAAGGATTGGGATGTGTTCTTATGCAAGATGGGAAGGTTATCTCTTATGCCTCCCGACAGTTGAGACCTCATGAGTTGAATTATCCGACTCATGATCTGGAATTAGCCGCCGTAGTGCACGCCCTTAAGATTTGGAGGCACTATTTGGTTGGAAATCGCTGTGAGATCTTTACGGATCACAAGAGCTTGAAGTATATCTTCACACAGCCAGATCTGAACTTGAGGCAAAGACGATGGTTGGAACTAATCAAGGACTATGACTTGGGTATTCACTACCACCCAGGAAAAGCCAATGTGGTAGCTGACGCCTTGAGTCGCAAAGGATATTGCACCGCCATGATGATTCAAGAACACGCACCCTTGTTATGTAAGGAGATGGAAAACTTAAATCTTGGATTTACCACCAGAGCTTATCTAGCCACCTTGGAGACCCAACCGGTATTGTTTGAGCAGATTCGTGAAGCTCAGTCAGAGGACCCGGATATAGCTGCCATTAAGAAGAATATGAGACAAGGAAAGGCCCCCGGATTTTCAGAAGACGAGAATGGCACCATATGGTTTGGAACTCGGATATGTGTGCCGGATAAACCTGAAATAAAGACTCTTATCCTAAGAGAAGCCCACGAGACGTTGTACTCCATTCATCCCGGCAGTACCAAGATGTACCAAGATCTGAAGGAACGATATTGGTGGGTTAGCATGAAGAGAGAGATTGCCCAGTTCGTCGCCGAATGTGACACCTGCAGAAGAGTAAAAGCTGAACATCAGAGACCTGCAGGATTGTTACAACCACTTAAAGTACCGGAATGGAAGTGGGAAGAGATCGGTATGGATTTCATCACCGGACTCCCAAAGACCCAACTTGGATATGATTCTATTTGGGTGATCATTGATCGGCTTACGAAAGTGGCTCATTTTATAGCCGTCAAGACGACCTTCAGTAGCCCTAAGCTAGCAGAGCTATATATGGCCAGGATAGTATGTCTTCATGGAGTGCCCAAGAAGATAGTGTCTGACCGAGGAAGTCAGTTCACCTCTCGCTTTTGGAAGAACCTCCAAGAGGAGATGGGCACAAGATTAAATTTTAGTACCGCCTACCATCCTCAGACAGATGGACAAACAGAAAGGGTAAATCAGATACTAGAGGATATGCTTCGAGCATGTGTTTTGGATTTTGGAGCCACTTGGGACAAGAGCTTGCCATATGCAGAATTTTCATACAACAATAGTTATCAAGCCAGTCTTCAGATGTCTCCTTTTGAGGCCCTATATGGACGTAAGTGCAGAACGCCTCTCCTTTGGGACCAAACTGGTGAATCCCAAGTATTCGGAACCGACATTCTACGTGAAGCCGAAGAGAAAGTACAGATTATCAGAGACCGACTCAAAACAGCCCAATCTCGACAGAAGAGCTACGCAGACAATCGCCGTCGGGACTTAGCCTTTGAAGAAGGAGACCATGTATACCTTCGGGTTACACCTCTTCGTGGGACTCAACGGTTTAACATGAAAGGAAAGTTGGCCCCTCGATATGTTGGACCATTTCCCGTTATTCGACGCCAAGGCGAAGTCGCATATCAGTTGGAATTACCGCCCTCATTAGCTGGAGTACATGACGTGTTTCATGTTTCTCAACTCAAGAAGTGTCTCCGCGTCCCCACGGAGCAAGTGGATCTTCAGCAGTTGGATGTCCAAGCAGATCTGACTTATGTGGAGAAACCGGTCAAGATATTAGAAGTCAAAGAAAGGACCACCAGAAGTCGAGTCATCCGTTTCTGCAAAGTGCAGTGGAGCAATCACCCAGTAGAGGAAGCTACATGGGAAAAAGAAGATGAACTCAAGGCACAGCATCCTGAGCTATTCGAGGATTGATCCGAATCTCGAGGACGAGATTCTCTGTAAGGGGGATAGGATTGTAACACCCCAGAAATTAAAAAGGAATAAAGTAAAAAGAAAATAATATTTAAATCATTTCTGGATTTATTAATAAAGGAAAAATCCCAAAAGAACCCAAATAAAGCCAAACAGGGAGAAATACTTAAAATCTGGACTTGAAAATTTTATGAGATGAACTAGAGATCAAAATATAATTTTAGGAATTTTTACAAATTTTTATCAACAGTGATTCAACCCTTAATCAAATAAATGAATTACTGGAATTATTTTAAATCAGAAAAGAATTAAAAAGCCTTAACGGGCCTCAACCCAGAAACCTTCCCCGTCGGCCTTTTAGCCCAGCCCGTTGCCATCCACTCTCTGACAGGAGGGGCCCGCCTGTCGGCGCCGCCCTCCCCTCTCTCCTCCCGCTCGCGCCCCGCCTGGACCCACCTGCCAGCCCCTTGCGCCTACTGACTGCCGTGGCCCGCCTGTCGGCCCTTCCTTTTCTGGTTCGGTCGCTGACAGGTGGGGGCCACCTGTCAGGACCTTCGTCTCCAACGGAAGGGGATCGCCCCCTTCCCTTCTCCGGCGATTGCCTTCTGCTTCCACGCCGCCGGCCGCCCGATCTCGCTCGATCGCCCTCGGATCTCTTTCCCCAAGCGCCACCGACCCCCTTCCATCCGAACACAACGCGTTTTTACGCTTATGGAAGCAAATCCGAGCCAAAAAGGAACCTCGCCGGAGTTTGGAAATAAACCTTCGGGTTCCCCGGCAATTCTTGCCATCCGGACGCCGGCGAGCCTCTATATATACCCTCAACCTCACCGCACTCACCTCACACCGCCGTAGCCCGAAGCCAAGCGAGAACAGAGCGCCGCCACCTTCTTTTTGGCATTTTGCTCTGCTTCGCCTCCGGCAAGCCCTCGCCCTCGCTTCGGAACTCCCCTGTCCTAGCCACCGCCACCAACAAGACCGCCGGAGCTCACCCGTCCTCGGCCACCGCTCCATCGGTCGTGAAGACCACCGGAACGCCGTCGCCGTCGAGCTCCCGAGGACCCTTCTTCGTCTACCCTCGCCGCCGGCCACCGTCCGTCGCCCTCCGTCGCCACCCGAGGTACCGTCGTGATCGCCACACTCCCCGCGTTCCATTTTTAGCTCTAGCTACGCCCCTAGGCCCTCGCCGTCGCCGCCATGACCGCACCCGAGGTCGCCGTCGCCGGAGACGAAGGGGGTACGCGCCCCCTTGCGTCGTGCCGTGCCGGACGCGATCGTGGCCGTCCGATCATGATCGGAGGGCTACGATTAAATCCCTTCGGGATTTAATCAGGGCCCTCAGATCTGATCGAAGGGGTACGGTGCCATCTCGGCCGTTGGTTATAACTTAAACCCCAGGATCGATCTCGTTCGTCCACGTATACCCCTTCGCCACGTTTTAATCTGAGCCGTTGAAATTCATTTAAAACCCCCGCCTCGCATCTGGCCGCTGGATCCAGATCCAACGGTCCAGATCTGAGCGGTCCACGCACGTGGTCACGGGTTCACGGTGAACCTGGTTCACCGTGGACCAGAGACTGTTTTTAGTTTAAATAAAATTCCAGAAAATTGTTTAAACTTCAAAAATTCATATCTTGCTCATTTTAACTCCAAATTTCACCATTCAAATTTTGTTAGAACCAGAATATTATTCTCTACACATTAATACAATAAAAACAGTATGTTTCTGTTACTTAAAATATTATTAATAAATAAATGAATAAAAATCCCTTAGGGTTAAAATTAAAAATACAGAAAATAAATTGGGAAAATTCTAAAATATTAAACTTTACTGTTTTGAACAAAACCTTGAAATATTAGAAATATTACTTCACATAATAAAACCTACAAATGTGTATGTTTAATATTTGGTGAATTTTATCTGTTTATTAAATGTATTGTTTATTTTCCGTATCGAGAAGACTACGAGTTCGTCGAGGAGCAGGAGTTCTACCCCGAGGTTCCTCCATCCCCATTTGCTGAGCAAGGCAAGTCATCGACCATCTCTGTGGAAACAGTTGATCATAATTGAGCCCATGTTTTAATAACTTATCGCTATAACCCATAGGTTAATATTGCATTAGTCAAATATTCAAGCCTTACACTTATATTTATTAGATCCCCGTCCTTGTGTGCAAACCCAAGCCATGCTTATTGAGCCTTAACTCCTTGTCACTCTACTATAAAATATTAGCTAGTGCCCAATGTACCGGCACAACTGCTATAGGTTAAAAAGAATGAGTCGTAGATAGCTGGATTCTGTATATGAATTTCCCTGTTATTCTCGTCTCTGGACTCTGTTGGAGTTGGCTAGGTTATAAGTATGGTGGGTTCCGGGTGCAAGCTCGGGCACTGGTTTGTCGCACCCGGGGCACTATAAGGACCGGTCTGCGGGATCTGTTGCAAAGCACTTCCGTACCAACCACAAGTCTAATGGGTAAGTCCTAACTGGAAGTATGGAATACCCCGGCTTGATGCACCATAGAGGAGGGGGCAAGGGGCTAGCCTGCGGGCGACTTGTACCGACGAGGCTCAAGGGGGGGTATGGTGGGGCTCCGATGCGTCGGGACACCATATGAAACCCATAAGAGGGTGCTATTGAGTCGGGGAGGACTATATGGAAGGTTTTGGCACGAGTTCCCGTGTGATGGGTCATCTCGTTACACTTCGGTGTAGGTGATGAGTGCGTGCCTTGTGGGTACAGTGGTACATCTCTGATCAGAGTAATTTAATCTTTTCGAAAAGCCGAGCCCACGGTCAAGGGCGGGTTGTGTGACTACTCGCAGTTAGTTTACAATTGTTTGAATGTTCAAGTTATTCATGGCACGTAAGGACTGTTGAGCGAGGTGGGGCTGACTGTACCCCTCGAGTTAGAAGATGATGATACACATGCACATGTTTACTTTTCCGTACTAATAAACTGCTCACATTTAAAGCTTTACACATATGCTGCTTCCGCTAAATTAGCCAATATCTCCCTTGTTATTACCTTGCATTATATTTGCATTCGGTGGCTTGCTGAGTACATCTGTACTCACCCCGTTGACTTACAACATCAGAGCCAGTATACTACGAGGAGGATGAAGGTCTGGAGTAGCGACCCAGTCAAGGCGAGACTGGAAGGAGGCGTTCATCTAGGACCCTTGTTTTATTAGTTTCTCTTCATCTTTAATCACTTTTGTATTAATGCGGTCTACGAACCGTGAATGATTGCTCGTATTGTACGTGGTCGTGTGATGAACGTCTTGTTTTATTGATTTTCTATGGAATTTCAATAAAGTCCTGATTTATTAAATCGGGGCGCGACAGGTGCGATCACGGTGGCGGCGGCGAGCGCCTACGTGCCTAGCTAGGGCCAGAAATGGAACGCGGAGGTGATGGGGGTCACGATGATACCTTCAGCGGGGAAGATGGGCGACGGACGGCGACGACGGCGAGGGTAGACGGCGGGGAGGTCTCGGGTTCTCGACGGCGACGGAAATCCGACGGGATCCACGGCCAACCGAGGGACGGCCGAGGACGAGCGGTCGACGACGGACTCGACGGTGGCAGTGGCTAGGGCAGGGGAGGCCAGAGTCGATGGCGAGGGCTCGCCGGAGTCGAGGCAGAGAGGGAGCCCGAAATTTGGGATTGGGGCGCTCTGCTTTCGCTCGGGGAGGGCTCTGCTGGTGTGGCTGAGGGCGGTGGCCGAAGGGGGTTTATAAAGGGGGTTCGCCGGCATCGGAATGGAAGGAATCCGAGGGGTTCCAAGAACTCCGGCGAGGTTTCCAAAAGCTTTAGATGTACTGCCATAAGCGTGAAAACGCGTCGACCATAGATGGAAGGGGAGCGGTGGCAACCAGGGAAGGTGATCCGGGGTCGATCGGGCGGATTCGGGTGGCCGGCGGCAGGAAATCCGAAGGGGATCGCCGGAGAAAGGAAAGGGGGATCCCCTTCCCGGGAGGAAGACGATCCTGACAGGTGGGCTCCACCTGTCAGTGAGCGAGCGCGGGGCAAATGGCGCCGACAGGCGGGCCACGCATGTCAGAGGGCGAAAGGGGCGCGGCTGAGGCTGACTGGTGGGGCCGAGGCGGGCACGGGCGGGTGAGAGAAGAGGGGAGCGGCGCCGACAGGCGGGACCCACGGGTCAGTGGCTCATGGCTTGGACTGGGCTGGGCTTGGGTGCTTTGGAGGTTAAGGCCCATTAAGGATTAAAATCTTTTCTGATTAAAAATAAATCCAGTATTTCATATATTTGATTAAGGGTTGAATCACTGTTGATAAAAATTTGTAAAAATTCCTAAAATTATATTTTGGCCTCTAGTTTATCTCATAAAATTTTCAGGTCCATATTTTGAATATTTCTCCCTGTTTGGCTTTATTTGGGTTCTTTTAGGATTTTTCTCAATTATAAATTGCAGAAATGTGTTTAATAATATTTTTCTTTTATTTTAATTCCTTTTTATTTCTGGGGTGTTACATCCCCCTCTTCCTCTTGGCTCCGGCCGACGAGGTAGTAAGGTGGGAGAAGTCTGGCAAAGCAGGGATCCCCTCGAGGTCGAGCGCGGTCCATACCCTGTTCCAGCGCTCCCAGGACCCCACCAGTGCGAGGCACTGGGTCTGCTTCTCGGGGGTCGGAGTCCCAACAACTCGATCCGCCGCCGCGACGGCCTCCTCCGGAGCCCTCATTTCGAGGTGGGCTTCATGAAAGATTTAAGTCAGAAGTGAAGATCTACGAAGTATAAAAGGCAAAGAAGATCGTGAAGCCTTACAGAAGCGTTTGACGGCCAATTCGCTAAGTTCCCCTCGACCCGAAGCCTGGAATAGCCCCTCCAGCCAGGAGCGCGCGAGGGGGCTGAGCCGGAGGGTGATGAACTCCTCCGCGAGGTCCCTCATGCTCATCTTCGCCGCCACTCTCCGGAGCAGCAAGATCCTCGAGCGAAGGATGTCTTCGCTGGTCCTCACCACCCCTTCGCGTCGGTACAAGATGTGGGCGTTGGTACTCCGAAGGGGGGAGTTCGCGCCGACGGAGGCGTAGAACCACTCCTGATCCCACTTCGAGTACCACTTGTTGTTTACAGCCCTCGCCGGGAAGGCGTCCTGGAACTCCTTCTGGAGCTTGAAGTTGGTGCTGCCGAAGGCCAGCGCCCTCTTGACACGGTCTGTCCCCTCCCTCGGCTTTGGCTGGCAGTTGGCATCGTGGAGGGTGACGAAGATGTCCGCACGGCCCTCGCAGCCCTCGGCCCTCATAGCCCATTCGAAGACAGCCAACCTTGCCACTGCGTTGGGCGAAAGTTGAGGGAGCTCGAGGTTGTAAGCCTTGAGGACTTCGCTCAGCATCCCCACTGCTGGCAGCCCAAGGCCGGCTTCGAAGAAGGCCTCGAACACCACCACTTCGTTAGCCCGAGGCCTCGGCACGGCCTCCGACTTCTCCGGGACCCGAAGCTGAATCTTCGCTGCGATCCTCCCTTCGTAGGCCCTCCGGACCGACTCCTCAGTGGAGATCGAAGCCCTCATCTCCATGGTCTGCTCGAACTTGTCGGAGGGCGTCCGAAGGTCCCTCGGCCCCAGCCGCCTAGGCGGAGGCTTCGCCGCTGCGGCCGCTACCGCTTGCAGTTGGGCGGAGCTCGAGCTCGGGCCCGAAGCCAAAGACTTCGCCACGGCTTTCTTCGGCATCTCGGTGGAGCTTCGGCGCGAAGGGCTAAAGCTGGCGAAGGGCTAAAGATAAGCGAAGGGTGCTCTACGCGAAGCTAGAAAGAAGAAGAGAGCGAAGGTTGCAAGGAAGCGAGAAGGAAGCAAATGAGAGCGTGCCGAAGCTGCATGCGGTAAACCTCTATTTATAGGCGCGGTAAGAATTCTAAGAGTCGTGGGCCGAACCCACTGCCGAGTGGGCCTCCAGCGAAGGTGAAGCGGCCCAGCACAGGGTAACGATAACTTTCTAGCCGTTGCGGAGCCGTTTGGGCTCCCGAGGTCTTTCTGACAAACTAGCGCAGGCATTTATTTCCTGCAGTTCTCGAAGTCACCTTCGGTCCAAGCTCCGAAGGCATGTTTTATCCGAAGTTGTATTTTGCAGGTCATTTGTCCTAATGGCGCGCGCACCCCTTCGTCCCGAAGGCCTGCACGCGAGGGGCTACTGTTGGGGGAATATATTTCCCTTGAACAGGGGCCAAATGACGTCAGCCTCCGGCAGCCTTCGACCCAGAGCCCGACACCATCGAAGCATGTTTCCTCCCAAGGTGCCCTTCGGAGCCTGCAGCTTCGGAGCCCCCAGTTCGGGGGGTCCGGCTCGGAGCCCCCAGTTCGGGGCCCACCCTCCGGGCGCAGGATGCCGGAGGCCACCCTCCGGGCGCAGGTTACCGGAGGCCACCCTCCAGGCGCAGGATGCCGGAGGCCCCAGGATTCCGGAGGCTACCCTCCGGGAGCCCAGTCCGAGACCCCAGTTCGGAGCCTTGCTCGGAGCCTTGCTCGGAGCATGCTTCGAGGCCCCCTTCGGGGCGCACTTAGAAGCCCTCTTCGCAGCCTCTGCCAGAAAGGCTCCGGCCCCTACTTCGAAGCTCAAGAAATATCTAAGTATAGGCCATACCGGGGGCCCCTCCACCCCTGGTATGTCGTTTAGCTGGTCAAAGCCTGGCGCAGCCTGACACGCCTGTAAAGCTGTTAAGCTGTAAAGTACCTTTGTACCGTAGCTAGCTCCTTTTCCCCTTTCTGCCCTTGTGAGCCTAGGGCTCATAGGGGGCATCCCGGTCTTTTCTTTTGGCATGCGTGCCTATAAAAGCAGGGCCAAGCCCTTGTAACAGGGGGACACACGCTCCAGGGGGCCAAGAGACCCTAGAATTATTGCTCCATACTAGGGCATACCATGCCAAATCCACCACAACTGGACGTAGGGCTGTTATCTCCTAGGAGAGGCCTGAACCAGTATAAACCTTTTTTTCCCTCTGATGGAACCCTTCGAGGTTCATTCTCCACATCACACTCCACCACATAAAAACCTGCTGGAACTAACGCAATTGTTCCAACATGTATCCTGGCATGTTGATGTGCCCTGCTTGCCCTTTTTTCTTCTATTATATCCTGAAACGTGCATTACATGATATAAGTGCAATGGAAAACTTTCTTGGGTGTAGGTTTGTAGGTTTCTGGCGCGAACCTCACAATTTTCCTAGGTTTTTGCTCGGAGTCTGTCTTGAGTAGTGAAATGCTTATCTTTTTGGGTTGGGTAGGATTTTTGGCTTTTTGAGGTGTGTCTAACTGGGATCTCTCTTTATCAAGGGTGGTAAGTGGAGTGAACATAGTTTGGCTTGGGGTACTAGATGACGTCCTCTCATAACCTAACCCAAGAGCTAACCCTGCCCTGTCAGCGCACATTTTAGTTTTATCCAAAAGCAAATCCATTTTCCCTTTTCCCTCAGTGCATTTGTCTACCATGGAAAGCAGATAATCATTATCACACTTCAGCTTTTCTACTTGCTCTCTAGCAAAGCTTAGTTGGTCCTTAAGGGTGATGCAGATGGGACAAGCTAGCTGCACATCCTTAGAATACTCAGCACTCTCCAATCTAGCCTTAAGCTCATCGATATGCTTATCTCTTAGACTAACGCTTTCAATCAGTAAAGTGCAATTCAAGCATTCATCGATGGCATCAGTACTAGACTCCATCACCAAGAGTTCCTTCTGAACATTTTCAAGTTTTTCAATGTTTTGAGCATGAATCATATGCAACTGAGCAAGTTCATTCATCACGATAAGACATGACTCATAATCAGCAGTTTTAGATTTAGACTTCAACAAAGCAAGTTCAGTAGAAAGAGATTCAATTTTAAGCTTTTGTTCTTTTCATTCTTTAGCAGCAAGTTTAAGCAGTATATCTTGTGAAATGATTGCATCATGTAATTCATCATTTTGAACAAGTAATTGATCAAGAGATAGACTAACCTCAGATGAGTCAGGCTCATCGCTGCTTTGCTTGTCGTTGGCCATGAAGTAGAGGCCGTTGAAGTCCTTCATCTTTTCCTTCTTCTCTTCATTCTTGCCTGGTTCATCTTCATTAGAACTTGGTTCTTCACTCGAGGTGTTGTTGATGTCTCTGAGTGCTGCCACGAAAGCTCTAGCCATCCTTTTCGCCACTTTTCCTCTTTTACCTTTGTAAAACGGTTTTTTATCTCTTTTTGATATTTTTGTTCATGTTCATTTTTGCCTTTCAGTTTAGGCAATTGGATTTAATGTGATTTAGGTCACCACGTTCAAAACACCCTCGAGAGCCTCCTCTCCTCTGATCTCTTCTATCATTGTAGAACCTAGTGAACTTTTTGACTATGAGAGCAAGCTCTTCATCGTCCAATGTGTCCACTTGCTCTTTTGTGATAGAGACCAAAGAAGACAAGGAAAAACCCCCAGACAAAGCACAAACACCATACACGCTACCTCCAAACGAGGTGCCACTGCTGGAACCGGAAACTAGTGCCATGGATTGTGGCAAAGAGTTCCCAATCCCAGAACAAGATTCCTTGGCGATCTCGGTGGACTTAAGCTTACTGAAGTGTTCATCGCATGTCAAAGTATCAAAACTCACAGACTCTTCAATGCTTGAGATCTTTACTTCCCATATGCTATGATCCAGAGCATAGAGAAGTTTGATCGCTCGGTCATGATCAAAGTAAGCTAGCGTCCCAGTGGAGCGCAAGTTACTAACAATTCCGTCAAAGCGAGCAAACAAAGCATCTACAGATTCGCCAGGGCCTTGCACGAACATTTGGTATTCTTGATTATATGTGCTCTGCCTTCTAGCCTTAATCTGCGATGTGTCCTCATGAAAAGTACTCAAGGTCGACCATATTTCTCGAGCAGTCCGAAGGTGCTGGACCCTGTCGAACTCGTTGCGAATCAGACTGATAAAAAGAATGTTTCTAGCCTTGCTATTACATTCATATTGTGCCTTCTCAGTCTCTGAGGTACGAGTGTCAGGAATCACATACTAGGATGCAACAATGTCCCATATCGCACTTCCTTGGCTAAGCAAATAAGCCTCCATGCGCACCTTCCAATAGGCATAATCTCGACCATCAAACATCAGGATCTTGGTGTTCTTATCCATGTCGCCACAAGGATCACAAACTGGTTAAGGTCAACTGGTGATCTAACCGGCTCTGATACCAATTGTGGGATCGGAATGGCGACTAGAGGGAGGTGAATAGGCGCCTCGACACTTTCTTTCGAATGTGATGGCCTAGTCAAATCATCCAAGATATCTTACTTGGTGTTTTGTTAGAGATGCCTTAGGTTGGGTGTCTTTTCTTGATAATCTTCAAGATATCTTCAGGGTGTATGAGTGTGAGCTTTTTGCTAAAAAGAAAACCATGCTTTTGGGTGTGTTTGCTGCTGGTTTTTGGGCTATTTGGATCACCCGTAACAATTTTGTGTTCAACAATATTTTGTCGCCCAATGTTTTGAATTTGCCTTACAGATTGACTTGTTTTGTGTCTCAGTGGAGGAGTTTAGCGCCGGCTCGTCATCTTGTGGAATTCACAAAATTCGGGGAATTGCTCCATGCTCAAATCCAGGGGCTTTCAAGGGACGCAGCGTCAAGAAATGTGTCCGTCTGATGAAGTAGTTCGCTTTGGTCCCCTCTGTGTCCTTGGAGATCATGTAATCTTAGGAGTTTCAGACCAGGTCACGGGTTCTTTTGGGGAGTTTGTTGGGTTCCATTTGGATGCTTTTTGTTTGTATTTGCTCATCTCGAATGTGCTTAGGTCCTTCATGCTGGTAGCTGCTTTTAGTCTGGGATGGTTGGATTAGGCCGTGGCTAAGTTTTCTGAAGATTGAGTGTGTGTTCTCTAATTTGACCTAGTTTGGGGTGTTTTGTCGGTAGATGAACATGTGATGTAAGTCGGTGTCCCCGACGTACTCTGTTCAGCTTTGCTTCCAAAGTAAGTAGGGTATCTAGGAGATGGGATACCTTGTCCTCAAAAAAAGAAAGGGAAGAAACTGCACACAAGTGGGATTGTGCCACTGATGTGAGAGCATCTGCCATAAGCCCCATAAGGCTGGTTTGGGACTTTGTTGATCTGATTTTTTATTAATACTTAGTAAGATGTATGTGCTTTGTGAAAAAAATTATTTTAATGGTAAATATCTATTTAGATCATGACATTTATTCAAATGTAAATATGTTTTGCAACGAATTTGATTATGAATCTTCATAATGTGTTGTGACCAAGTTTTTCTAGCAAACAATGCTTATATTTCTAGCTTATAACAATCTTTAAAATTTTTATGTTTACACCACCAAAACAGTAGATGTTGACGGAGATAATAACTAATAGAGACATATGAGGTGGACCGAATGTGCCAATAATTATGTTCAGCAGGATAAATGGATAGAACAAATACATTCTATGTAATAACGAAAAAATACTGAATTAGAAAAAATACTGAATTAACTGTTCATTTTCTCTAGTAAGTAAGGTCTAACAAAACCAAATAATTAACACAAAATAATGACATCTTTCGAGATTCTATCATAAACTTAGAAACTTTGGTATCTATGCATATTTCCAAGGTAATGTTTCTCTCTCTACTGATTGAGCTTTTTTCTCAAATGCAAGCCATAATTTCATTAAATTGTTCAATATTTTATTACTAAATTAATTTCATACTTGATGCAAGCTAATATAATGCGGACCACGAATGCGGAGGTGTATTTTTTATAAAATAGTAACAAAAAAATGTCCAAAATGCATATAGATCTAATGACATCGAGACAACATTAATTATCATTAGTAAACAATAGTGTCTAATAGAGGAAAATTTTTTTCCAGTTTGTAATGCATTGTGGGTGCACTCAATAAAGTCATAATTACTCCAGCAGGACTCTATTGCTTGCACATGCTGATTTAGTTGGAAAAGGATTAGATTTTACTTTTTTTAGTCTACTCAAGGAGAAGATCCTCACCCAACAAATGGCATATCAAGAAACAAACTCATACCATGAGTGTGAAAAACAGATTCCTGCCATTTCCTCAGTTATTAGATTATCCATTGTACACACCAAATATTTATTTTGTAGTTCCAACCAATGTAAACATACATCCATTTATACAGCAGCTTCCTGTTTGGTAAAAGGTCAGCGAGACAAAAATGTTGCTATTAGTTGTGCAATTGTGCAAAACATGTCTACGGTCTGTCAGTAACTTTGGCGATACACACGACAAATCAGGCCCTTGGTGGTCGATATGCAAGTGTACAAACATCCATATCAATTATGTGTTCCACATTGTTAATTGAAATACAACGGTAACTGAAATCATGATCATCACATCCATTCTAATGGTTTCACACACACAGGATTCATAAGCACCATGTTTAGAGTCCAGAGTTGATTGTTACTTTTGTCAATGGCCCATCTATTGTAAACACAATGAGGCAAATTCGTTCACAGTGCGCAGAACTACCCTCAGAAAACGCAGGAGAGCAAATAGGCACATAGAAGGCAGAGTACTGTTATTAACCTGACATTGCGTCATTTTCTTTGTGCTCTTATTCTTTATAGTTAGATGCCCATGCTTTGCAATGAAGTCTTATTTTAATTATAAACAACTATTTAAAACAGGATATTTATTTAAGTGTGTTTAGTAATGTGGTGATAATAAAAAACAATGTAACATATTATTGTTTGAAATAAATCATAGACAGAAATTCAATTATGCATTATCATTAACCATTACTCGTAAAAACGTACATTGAACTATGCCATAAAAAACAATTACTGCAAGCATAGTAAAAAAGAAAAACATAAAAAGTAACATTGTATTAGAATGAATAAGAATTATGAACTATCTTGTTGTCTTCAATGAATTCAACCAACTGAGGTGTGCTCTTCAAGTTTACATTAGCTAAAAGTTGTATCTAGTAGTCATTGTGTTAGCATAGTCAGTGGGATACATAAAAAAATAACAGCACTTGGGCTCTTGTGCTCAATGAAATAGTAACAGAAAACAAGAACATCAGCCAAAAGCTGTATCTGGTAATAGCACTTGAGCTTGTTGACGCTAAAACCCGATGATCAAAGTGCCAACACATTGACGCTGATTCGACGATCTAAAAGCATGTGGATACCTAGGGATAACCTTAAGTGTAACACAATGCTGACGTCGCGTTCTGATGACCCTTGATAGTGACAAGGGAGGGTGGGGTCGCCCGACAATTAGATTACGAAAATATAACCTAATTAGCCGAAGTGGAGGAATTAAATCTAATCAGCCATCAAAGGCCGATTGGACCAAAACCTGAGAGGGCGGTCAGACCAGCCTAGAGGGGCTGGTCAGACCGACAACAGGCCACCGGTCAGACCGTCGGGTGCTAGCACACGGGATGACGGGTTTGGCACAGCCCGGTTAGACCGCTAGAAGACCGCTGATCAAACCGAAGTGGAGTACACCAATCGCCTCATGTTGTCGGCACACGAGACGACGAACCTGGCACAACCCGGTCAGACCGATCTGTTAACATCGATTAGACCGACAATAACAGATCCGGATGCCTGGGTCCACAGCGATCGTCTTGCTATTGATGTCTCTGTGTAGGGTTCCTTGCCGAAGAAGACATGGATGAAAAAATGCAAAAAACACCAAAAGATTAGAGGAAATTCGGCCTAGAGACCGAATTAGCGATAAAAACCGACAAAACGATAAAAATCCGTTACGTGCATTGAACGAACGATTCACGAGTGAATCGACAAGGATTACTGTGATTACAATGTGGCAGACGAATGGTTTACAGTGCAAACCAACAAAGATGGACGTTACTTCGATAATCCTAGTGCAAGGAAGGTAGATTGAAAAGTAAAAGTACAATTCAAGGAAATTAGGTTTGATCTTGTGTTCGATCGAAGATGATCCTTGAATCGGCCTTGCCCTAATATTTATAGGGATTGGTCTTAACGTTACTGGGCTTTAATCTACTTAAAAAACACGTCCAAGTCCTTAAGATTTGATTAGGGATAAGATTACCCCAAATACCAACTAATCCTTCTCGGACTAAGATTGGGCCGGTCTGACCGGGCCTGTATGGACGGTCTGACCAAACCTAGTTCGATCAGACCGAAGTGCCTACTCCAGTCAAACCGGCCTGTGCTAGGAAATCACATATTTTCGGCCAAAAGTACCAATTTTGACATTTTGACAATTTTAACAATTAATGCCACTTTTTGCTATCAACACATGCCGCCCCCCGTTTTGGCAAACTTAGTGAGCCAAAAGCACAATGGGCTAAGGGCAATACGCATCATATCGGCCTTACGACACTTCAAGCGTCTTTCCACACACTTGGGAAGTACTTTTTCAAATACCTACCATTCAAAGCTCTATGAAATCGCTCTCCTTGCAGAGACTCTAGCAAATATGCATTACTTGGAGCAATTTCAATAACTCAAATGAACTTCCCAACTAGGCAACCATTTACCAAACTTTGGGATTTTAGTGCCTAAAGGCAAAATCGTCTTCCAAACCAAATCACCAACTTGAAATGATTTTGCTTTCACCTTTTTATTATAAGCTCTAGCCACTCTTCTCTCGTCTCTTTCTATTTCCTCTAGAGCTCTCAATTTCTTATCGGTCACTTCTTCCAAATTGTCCTTTAAGAGAACTTCGTAATCACCGACCGATAAGTCATCTTGCTTAAGCAACCTCAAATAGCCAAGATTCACCACCACGGGTAAAACGACTTCTTATCCATACACCAACTCATATGGACTTACCTTGGTGGCGCCATGCTTCGCAACTCTACATGCCCATAATGCCTCATAAAGCACCTCATGCCACCTTCTAGGAAACTGTTCAATCTTCTTCTTTATAAGCTTAATCATGATTTTATTACTAGACTTGGCCTGAGCATTGTCCTAAGCATAGTACGGTGAAGAGTTTACCAAATTTATACCATAGGATTTGACAAAATCATGCACCTCTTTAGAAACAAATGAAGCACCCTGATCTGTAGTAAGAGTTTGGAGAATACCGAATCTATGTATAATGTGCTTCAAGATGAAATCAATTACCTCGTTATGCGTCATGTTCTTGAGAGGCACGATCTCGGTCCAGTTGGTGAAGTAATTCGTAGCCATCAACACGAACTGATGCCCTTTTGAAGAGGAAGGATGAATTTGGCCGATAAAGTCTAAACTCCAACCTCAGAATGACCATGGCTTGATAATAGGGTTAAGAAGTGATGCAGGATCCAACTTAATATTACCAAACCTTTGACATGCTTCGCAACCTCTATAATACCTAAAACAATCCTCATTCATAGTCGACCAATAAAAATCTGCTCTTTTGAGCATCCAACTCATTTTCTGGGCCGACTAATGAGTACCGCAAATACTTTTATGTACTTCACCCATAGCAAGTTTAGACTAATTGACATTCAAACTTTTCAAAAGCACTCCATCAATCGTTCGGTGATACAACTCATCATCAAGCAACACAAATTTAAACGCTTGTCGCTGAACTTTTCGATCAACCCGCCTGCTAGGATCTCTCAAATACCGAATAATCGGAGTTCTCCAATCATCCACGTTATTTTCTGAAGCACTCGCCAAATTATCACTTAAATTGGTGTTCAGATTAAAATTTTTGATTTGCCCCCATGCCTCAAGCCCTCCTAACACATGGCGGTCAGACCGGTCATAGGGGGGCGGTCAGACTGGTCATAGGGGGCCGGTCAGACCGGCCATTGTCGGATGATTGGCACGGGGTGGTCAGACCGGCCTGGAATGGCTGGTCAGACCGAAGTGATGCTTGCGGTCAGACCGGCCATATTAGGCCAGTCAGACCAAAGTGTTCTCACTCGTAGGAATAAAATATGTAAAGCATCGGTTTTTCTTGCGTGGAAAATTTACCTCTTTTAATTTGATAACCAGATGCTTGTTGAGCCAAATCATTTTCTAATGAGTTGGTTTCTCTAGACACATGGGAAATTTCAAAATTATCAAAAGTACCAATTATGTCTAGGCATTTATCCAAATAGCTATTTAATAAACCATTAAAGCATTGAGCAATTCTAGCCACTTGTTGAACTACAAATAGTGAATCACCATGTGCATGAACATGTTTAACACCCATGGAGTTTAAAAGATCAAGTCCTAGCAATAAAGCTTCATATTCGGCTTGATTATTAGTATAAGGAAATTCTAAACGGGCCGAGGTCTCGAAACTCATACCACTAGGTGATATAAGTACCACTCTGATACCTTGGCCATTCTTGCAATCTGAACTATCAAAGTAAAGTTTCCATGACACTACCTCAATTAGAGCAACGTCGTCACTCCAATTGATATCTACATGGTGATCAACTATAATGTTTGCAAAGATCTGGCCTTTCATAATTTTCAAGGGTTCATAAGCCAAATCATACTCAATTAAAGCATAAGTCCACTTTCCGATTCTCTCACTTAGAATTGGCTTTTGCAACATGTACTTTATAACATCGGTTTGGCAAGTCACAATACATGTGCCAGATAAAAGATAGTGGCGAAGTTTGGTACATGCATAATAAAGTGACAAACACAAACGTTCTAAGAACACGTACCTCATCTCAGCATCTAATAGGCGGCGACTCAAGAACGTGATGATGTACTCCTTTACCTCCATCTCCTGAGTCAACACAGCTCCTATTACGCTATCTTTTGTAGCAACGTATAGCCGAAACAGAATCTCGACTTTTGGTGCTCTAACCACAGGTGGTGATGACAAGCACTCCTTAATTTGATCAAAAGCACGTTGCTGACTTCCCCCCAAGTGAATTCGGCTTTGTTATTTAGCCGAAGTATGGGGACAAAAGCATCAATCTTGACAGACAAGTTAGATATAAAGAGACGCAAATAATTTACCTTGCCTAGCAATTTTTGCACATCTCACTTGCATGTTAGCGCTTCAAAGTTCTTAATCTTCTCAAGTCTCTTAAGAACAATCTCAATTCCTTTTTCATGAATCATAAATCCTAAGAACTTTCTCACTGACATGCCAAAACCACACTTGAGCGCATTCATTTTCAAGCCATACTGATGCATTCTTTCAAAAGCAACTCTCAAATCAGCTAAATGGTTACCCATAGCATCTGATTTGACTACAACATCGTCTATATAGATCTCTAGCATAACTCCTATCAAGTCATGAAAGATCAAGTTCATCACACATTGATAGGTAGCGCCAGCATTCTTTAAACCAAAATTCATCACAACCCACTCAAACAAGTTGACAAAACTGGGACATCAAAATGACGTTTTGTAAACGTCCTCTTCGGCCATATAGATTTGATTATAACCAGCGTTGCCATCAAGAAAACTTAGTACCTTGTGTCCTAAAGAATCGTTGATCAATATGTCAGCTATCGACATGGGGTACTCGTCCTTCGTAGTGGCCTTGTTCAAATCCCTAAAATCAATACACACGCGAATCTTGCCACTCCCCTTCTTCTCGACAGGTACTATGTTAGCAACCCATTCAGCATTCCTGCATGGCCTAATAAACTCAGCTTTAAGCAATCGCTCTATCTTTTCTTTAACTCGGTCATACATGACCGAATTAAAGAGACGAGGAGGCTGTTTATTAGGCCTAAACCTGAGTTTGATAGGCAGCCGATGCTCTACGAGCTCGCGGCTAAGTCCGGACATCTCGCTATACTCCCATGCGAAACAATTAGCATATGACTGAAGTAACTTTATTACCTCGGCCTTATCACAAGTCGATAAATTTTGATTTACAAAGGTCGGCCTCAGAACACTACCATCTCCTATGTCTACTTGTTCTAGCGGGTCGGTCAACGCAAAACCTTGACCTAACTTTTCTACCTCACTAAAATCTTCAATGACATCAACAATACCGTCTTTAGAAGACTGATATTGCTCTACACGAGACTTTAGCTAATCAAGATTACTCTTACTAGACATGACCACTAGTTTAGAGACAGTCGAGCTACGCCAGCCGGCTTTACAGACACTAGAACAAATTGCCCCTCAAACACACTAAGAAAGTTGTAATCTGAGAGGTATCTACCTGACAGACACTCTACCTTATCGTGGACAGCGTCAATAGACACATCGGCCAAAGCAACCTAGGCCAAAGTGTCAGCTGGTACAACTTCTACATCGTCGCCATCCCACTGGATCAAACACTGGTTCAAGGTAGACGAAATGAAGCAATTTGCATGAATCCAATCATGCCCAAGCAATACGCTATGTTAGGAATCACTCCCTCACTCAGCAAGTGTTTATCCCAAACACTCACCTACTCTAACAAGTGGATCAACACACTGGACCAAAATGCATAGGCTCACAAGTATTTTTGGTCGATTGGGCTCTCTCAGCCTCATCGTTTTCTTCCTTTTATATGGACCCAAAGTACATGCAGATAAGTAACAAACAACTAAGTCACTTAGCTAGACTCACGCCACATCTTAGTACGTACTTGGTGTGAAGTTACAGTCATGCATATCAAGCTACACATCTCATGTCGTGATTTATCACTGCATGCCTACTATCTCCCTACAAACCAAGCAAACCAAGTACTACTCACTAATGACCATGCAAACTAGCTAGATAATCACGTGGCAGTCATGCACCCATGATCTAAGCACATGCTAACTATTATGGCATTTCCTTGCAGTTTCTTCACACAACTCAGTTTTGGCCACCATGTTACGAGCTCCATCTGCTAATCACTATTAGTTGGATGATCTCCATCACATGGGATTTTCTTCGCACGGCAACATCCGCATCACACAACAAGTTGTCACATAAACATGAGCTATAACAAAATACTAATGTGTATATGCTTCTCACATATACACCTCCTAACATGCAAGATGAAAAAACTCAAACATGCAGACACACATGAATCAAGATTATTTCTAACATTTTCCCCTCTAATATGTATATCCGTTACGTGAATTGAACGAACGATTCACGAGTGAATCGACAAGGATTACTGTGATTACAATGTGGCAGACGGATGGTTTACAGCGCAAACCAACAAAGATGGACGTTACTTGGCTAATCCTAGGGCAAGGAAGGTAGATTGAAAAGTAATAGTACAATTCAAGGAAATTAGAGTTTGATCTTGTGTTGGATCGAAGATGATCCTTGAATCGGCTTTGCCCCTATATTTATATGGGTTGGTCTCAACGTTCATGGGCTTTAATCTACTTACAAAACACGTTCAAGTTGTTAAGATTTTATTAGGGACAATATTACCCTGAACCTACTCCGGTCAGACCGGCATGTGCCAGGAAATCACATATTTTTGGCCAAAAGTACTAATTTTGATATTTTGACAATTTTGATCATTAATGCCACTTTTTGCTATCAATGGAGCTCTTGTGCCCAATGAAATACTAACAGAAACCAAGAACATACCTTAATTATTTGAGATATCAAACCCAAGATGAGATGAGGCTGCAAACATATAAAAGAGTTCTCATAAGATCACTTAACGACTTATATAAATGCTTGAATATATAGATGCATCTTGATTCTACTCAATAATATACATATTAGAAGCAAAAAAGTGCAAATAAATAGATAATAATAGCAGATCAGAGATTAAGATTATGATTGAAACCATTTTATTCATTCTGAATAATTTCCAAGCACTCTTCTATGAGTTATGTGTAGAGTGGGGTTCCAGAAAATTTGATGTAAAAATATATTTGTCTAGCACAACTCTTGAACAGCCAAAATTAAGTTCACCAAAGTTTTTTGAAACAACCAAACTTGATTTGCAATGCAACTGGAGATATGTAAAGAGGGTCTTTATCTAGGAGACAAGTCACTTAACACTCCATGGCAAATATACATCATAAGGTAAACAAATGTTACAGTGGGATGAAATCATATATTTGTTGGGTAAGATTTATCGATGATAATGACAGTTCTATTTTTTTGACACATGATCATGCATGAAAAGCATCTACAATAGCAAAATCAGCGTGAGCATATGTGAGGCCTTCACAGAAATCCATGAATGCATCATTGCCCAGTATGGATTAGCTTGCACATTAGGAGCAAATAAGTGCAAATTAAATAAACAGATAATGATAGCAGATCAGAGATTAAGATTATGATTGAAGCCATTTTATTCATTCTGAATAATTTTCAAGCATTCTTCTGTGAGTTATATATGTGGAGAGTGGGGTTCCAGAAAAATTGATGGAAAAATAGATTTGTCTATCACAACAACTCTTGAACAACCAAAATTATGTTCACCAAAAGAATTTTGAAACAACCAAACTTGATTTGCAATGCAGCTAGAGATATGTAAAGAGGGTCTTTACCCAACAGACAAATCACTTAACACTCCATGACAAATATACACCATAAGGTAAGGAAAGGTTACAGTATTGGGATGAAATCAGATATTTGTTGGAACAACAATGGAGTTCTAAATTAGACCAACCTGAACAACTCATGGTTGTCTGAGAAACTATTTGTCCACATTAAAACGGAAGGTCTGTGGCACAAATAGACGCTACTTAAAATTTAAGACATCGAGAGTACATGAAATCAGTTTAATTTGCTAGATGCCAAGGGATTGACAAGAGAGGAAATGACATGCACATCAAAGCTATGAGCTTTTGCAAGAGCAGTTGTGCCCTCAGGCAGTGAGATGGCCTCGAGAGCACGCCCATAATTCAGCCCCAACAGCAACTAGCTTGCTTCCTGTAAACAAGCATGCAAACTTTAATTTAGCCAATTCTGAAACCTGATCACAATTAAACTTGACGTCTTATGTTCTTGTGTCATCTAACTGGCATTACGAGCATGGCTAGGATAGACATACACATTGTAATGCACAAATGATAATATTAAAGGATGTTTCTTTCCACAAAATTACTCACTTGAACAGAATTACTCTCTAAAACACAGTCAATATCTGACACAAAAAAGATTACATCTTGGAGAGCAACCACGTAAATCATTCATATAATCCATAATCTGACGTTTACACACCAGTACACCACAATGTTCTAAAGGTGTTTTATTTTTACGGGATATATATTTCTCGAGTTCACCCATCCAACATGGCGATTCCCGGATCAACGAAGACAACTCGTCACCCAAGAACCTCACGGCCAAGGGGACAGTCGCCGCCAAGTAGAGCTAGGGAAAAAAGACTAGTAGATGCATCTGAGCAAGCGACCGGCCGGGACAAGGAAAAGAAGCACATTGAAGAGCTCGGGGGAGAGGTTGGACTCGAGCAGCCTGTGCAGGGACTCGTACCCTCTGATCGACCTCGTTGTCACCGTCGCCTCCTCCTCTCCCTGCGGCCACTTGTCGTTGCTGCCCTACATCCTATCTGGTGTGGTGGGTGTGGTCGTGCGGTGTGCGATGCTTTCTTCTTCCTCATGATTGGACTTATAGAGAGGAACCGAGGGACACTTGCATGTGATTTGAATACGATGACTAAGAGCAGTCCCAATGATAGAAACCAATAGTTTCTATAATATAGGATACCACGCTATAGAAACTGCTCTCTACAACCCATGATTTCTATAGCATTGAATCATACGCATTGTGAATTAAATACAGCACAAAAAATACGTAGATCAATTGTGGCAACATCACAACCAAAAATAAATTTGCCAGCAAATCATCACAGCCGGCCAATGAAATCATCACAGCTGACCAATGAAATCACCACAGCAAATCACCAAAAACAACATATTTGTCACTTTCCAGAACCAAATATAGCAATCCAAATATATGATTCTGAAACCATACATTAAGCACAAATAATAGCAATCCAAGATAAATAAGATCGAAGGGTGGCAGCGGCGGGAGCAGCTCTAGGGCAGGGGGCAGCGGTAGTACCTCCCGCGGTAGAGGCGGCGGCTGGAGCAGATCGGGGGGCGGCGGCGGCGGGAACATCTCCAGGGGTGGGGGCGACGGTGGTAGATCCACCCCTTCCTCGCCCTGCCTTGCCTTGCCCTGCCTTAGAGGATGGTGGACGAAGGGGATTCATGGTGGATGGTGGATGAAAAATTTAGGGTTTCCACCCCTATTTCCAGGGGCGGCGGCAAGCGTGAAGACAAGGGGGAGCGAGCGGGAAGAGAAGGGGAGCGCGCGGGAAGAAAGGGGGAGCGCGCGGGAGCATGGGCGGAAGAGGGACGCAGGCGCGGGAGCCATGGACGGTGGCAGCGCAGGGGATCTGCATTGAAGCTGATGGAAACGACTGAGGTCTTCCCAGTGGCGATTTGGTCGTTTCTATCTGCATCGTGCCTACCGTCGACTTCGTTCCGTCCTGGAGAAACCGTTTCTCCGTTTTCCCTTCTCTCTTCAATAATTCCCAATGCCACGTCAACAAAAACAATGAGCTGTCAAGGAGGTTAATGCACATAGAAATCACCATAAATACACCATTGGGACTGCCCTAATAAGGAAAAAAGGGCGAGGGAATGGCAAGGGAGGCGAGATCTGCGAGGGAGTTGGACAAGGGGGAGCTGCTGCTATCACCGCCGGGGAGGACTGGGAGGGGAGTCGCGTGGGGAGCCAGGGGCCGACGGACACGGGAAGGATGGTAGTTGGACATGGCCACCTGGGTGCATGCAGAGAGAAGAAGCCAGAGGCCACAGCGTCTGCGCACGTCGTCGCATGTGGAGGAGACGGTTGCGCACTGCGTGCGTGGGGAGGGGAGTTGCGTGCTACTCACGTGGGGAGATGCCTGTGAACGGACGAACCGGACCAAGTTCCCCTTTTATATAGGACAGATTATTTTAATACATAAATAATGCAAGTTGATAAAGAACTGTCTTTGAGGCTAGCTTTGTTGAATGAAACATTTTATTTATGTGCTTGTGTTATTTACTTTCTTGTAAAGTGTGTTTTAATTTCAGCAGTATGAGTATTTGTTTCGTCTCCTTCTATATGCTTGTACGAGTGCATTTTGATTTTTTTATTTGTATCTTTTGGATAAAAAGATAATGATTTGAGATAAGTTTTTTTTCTGAATCAACGGTCTTTTCACAATCCCAACTTCTGTTATCGACATCTATATTTCTTGTTGCACATGACACTTACATTCGGTTGTAACTTTCCATCGTAACTTCCCTCTAAAAATATCAAGGCACATAGACCAGGAGTGATTTATCCAGAGCCATTATTCCACTCCACATCCCACGGTAGGAACTGTCACTACTCATTACGACACTACAAGAGAACATGTCACATGTAAGAGATTGTAATTGCCATATTTAACCAGAAACATTCTACCCTACAACAATTCTGACAATTTCCGTCGGCCAAAACTGACGGAAGATAGTCTTTTTCCAACAGAAGAAGCTAACTTCCAACGGTAAAAGGCTAACTTCCGTCGACATGTGGCCGACGGAAGCGGGGAGACGAAAGTTAGCTAACTTTCGCCGGCTTCACGTGGCCGACGGAAATTAGCGCGGAACTCTGCCACGTCAGCAGAGGCGTGCTAATTTCCGTCGGCCAGTCTAGCCGACGGAAGTTAGGTGGTCCTAACTTCCGTCGGTTTTGGTCCTAGCCGATGGAAGTTAGCCTTTCTGCCCACGTGACCGAAAGCAGCTAACTTCCGTCGGCTATGGTCAAAGCTGACGGAAGTTAGCTGGTATTTTTTTTATTTTTCCTGGTTCCCCTATTCACACTCACATCTAACCCCAATTTATATCAAAATTCACATATAACATCCAAAATAACATCTCACATCCAAAATCACATTCAAACTTCACCTATAACATCCAAAATCAGATCTCACATCCAAATTCACATATCCATCCAAACTTCACACATCACATCCAAAATCACATAACACAACTGAATTCACATCCAAAGTCACATAACAAAGTCACATATCCCATCCAAATTCACATACAAAGTCACATAACACATCCAGATTCACATAACACATTTAAATTCATATTCAAATTGTATGTCACATCCAGATTCAATCAAAACTTCACAATATACATTCATACTCACTGATCGCCCATATTTGGGTCGTGGGCGCCGCCGCTGCCTCCCACTTTGTAACATCCCAAGAATTAAAAATAAATAAAATAAAGAAAATGAATTTTCAGGATTTATTTAATTCAAGAAAATACTAAAAGAACCCTATTAAAGCCAAATAAGGGAGAATACTTCAAATTTAAACCTGAGAAATTTATGGTAGAATCTAGAGGATAAGACATATTTTTAGGACTTTTTACAAAATTTTACCAACAGTTATTCAACCTCTAATCAAATAATTGATTATCTGGAATTATTTAAATCGAAAATACATTTTAATTAGTATTGGGCCGCAACCCCGAAACCACCTCCAGCCCGGCCCAACCCAGCACCGTGTCACCGCCAGGTAGGGTCCGCCTTTCGGCGCACGCCCCCTCTCTCTTCCCATGTGCCCATGTTACCTTGGCCCACCCGTCAGCCGTACTCACGCGTCCCTCTCTCTGGTCGCCCAGACCCATCTGCCGGCCCTTCCTTTTTCGCTCGCCCGCCGACAGGTGGGGGCCACCTGTCGGATCCGTCGTCCCCGATGGAACCCCCCTCTCCCTTTCCTTTCCCGGCAATTTCTTTCCGTTATCTCGCCGCCGGCCGCCCCTATCCATCGGGATCCGCCTCGGACTTCCTTCCTACGACCCCGGCGATCTCTTTCCCTTCTTAGCCGACGAGTATTCTCGTATATGGAAGCTTGGTCGTGAGTTTGGAAACCCTCACCGGAGAGTGGGGAAACCCTCAGTTCCCTTTCGTTTAGACCCCGACGACCCCTCCTATAAGAAACCTTTCGAGCCACCGCACTCCAACCACACCCCGTAGCCACGCCAGAGAAAAACCAGAGCGCCACCACCCGGTTTTTGGTTTGGTCTCCTACTCCATCTCCAGTCGCCGCTCGCCGCCGCCTCAGGCCCCCACCGTCCACGCCATCGCCACCTCCGGGACCGCCTTCACCCACCCTACCTCAGCATCCCCTCTGTTGGCTGCGTGCGCCACCGGATCGCCGTCGCCGCCACCCACCCGAAAGCCTTCACCGTCTATCCTCGCCGCCGGTCACCGTCAGACGCCCATCTCCGCCATCGCAGGTATGGTCATGACCCCCTTCCTCTCCTCTATCCATTTTTGCCTAGATCTAGGGCGTAGCCCCCTCGCTGTCGTCGTCGTCGCCGCCATGCCCGAGCCCACCGTCACCGGAGAAGACGGGTATATTACCCTCTCCGACGCGTGTCGTGTCGGACGGCACCCTGGCCGCACAATCGCGGTCGGGGGGCCTAGATTAAATCCCATCGGGATTTAATCCTAGCCCTTGATCTGGTCAAAGCGGTACGGGGCCATCTAGGCCATCCGTGACCACTTGAACCCTCCCACCTCGCGCCTGGCCGCTGGATCCTGATCCGACGGCTCTGGTTAATCCGGTTCACGTGCACAGTGCAATGGTTCATGGTGGGCCTAGTTTACCGTGGACCAGGGACTGTTTTCCGTTTAAATAAAATTCAGAAAATTGATTTAAACTTCAAAAATTCATAACTTGCTCATTTTAACTCCAAATTTCACCATTCAAATTTTGTTAAATTCATATTTTTATTCTCTACTGATTTATGCCACAAAATATTCTTATTAATTAAATGAATAAAAACCCCTTAGGAATAAATTGATATTTCATGAAATAAATCAGGGAAATTCCTAAGAAATTAACCTTTAATACATTCACCATAACTTTAGAATATTAAGGGGTTTACTCCTTATTTAAGACCCTAACCTTGTATGTATATGTGTTGTAATGTTTTTATTGTTTATTAAATGTTGTGTTCTATTTTTCCATATTGAGAAGACTACGAGACCTTCGAGGAGCCGGAGTATTACCCCGAGGTTCCACCGTCGCCATTTGCTGAGCAAGGAAAGTCACAACCCCCATTTTGATCATAATTGAGCCCATGTTTTAATAAATTATCGCTATAACTCATAAGATAATATTGCATTAGTCTAATATCAAGCCCTACATTATATTTATTAGATCCCCGTCCTTGTGTGTAAACCCAAGCCATGCTTATCGAGCCTTAACTCCTTGTCACTCTACAATATTATATTAGCTAGTGTCCAATGTACCGACACAACTGCTATAGGATAAAAGAATGAGTCGTAGATAGATGGATTCTACTATATGTATTTCCCCGTTATTCTCGTCTCTGGACTCTGCTACAGTTGGCTATGTTATAACTATGGTTAGTTTCAGGTGCTAGCTAGGGAATTGGTTGGTCGCACCCGGGGCACTATAAGGACCGGTCTGCGGGATCTGTTGCAAAGCACTTCCGTACTAACCACAAGTCTAATGGGTAAGTCCTAACTAGAAGTATGGAACAAACCGACTCAATGCACCATAGTGGAGGGGGCAAGGGGCAACCTGCGGGTGACTTGTACTGACATGGCTCAAGGGGGGGTATGGTGTTGGCTCAACGTGTCGGGGCACCATATGAAACCCCTAAGAGGGTGCTATCGGGTTAGAGCGTTCCATATGGAAGGTTTTGGCATGAGTTCCCGTGGTATGGGTCATCTCATTACACTTTGGTGTATGGGATGAGTGCGTGCCTTGTGGGTACAGTGGTACACCTTTGATCAGAGTTTTAAATCTTTTCGAAAAGCCGAGCCCACGGTCAAGGGTGGGTTGTGTGACTTCTCGCAGTTAGTTTACTATTGATTGAGTGAAAGTGTTATCCATGGCATGTAAGGACTGTTGAGCGAGGCTGGGCTGACTGTACCCCTCGAGTTAGAAGATGATGCATACACATGTTTACATTTCTGTATTAATAACATGATCACATTAATTGCTTTACAAATATGCTTTTCTGCAAAATTAGCCACTACCTTCCTTGTTATTACTCTGCATTATATTTGCATTCGGTGGCTTGCTTAGTACGATTGTACTCACCCCCGTTGACTTACACCACCAGAGCCCCTCTACTACGAGGAGGATAAAGGTCTGGAGTAGTGACTCAGTCAAGGCGAGACTAGAAGGAGGCGTTCATCTAGGACCCTTATTTTAATAGTTTCTCTTTTACTTTAACACTTTTGTACTAATATGGTCTACGAACCATGAATGCTTGATGTATTGTACGCGGTCGTGTGATGAACGTCTTGATTTATTTATTTTCTATGGAATTTCAATAAAGGTATGGATTTATTAAATCTGGGCGTTACAAGATGGTATCAGAGCCGACTTGACTGTAAGAAGCCAAACAGACCTGACCTTAGGACTTATATTACGCGTATTTTCTTACAAACTACTTACTACCTCGTCTTCCAGAGTTTTTACAAAATTTCGCTCTTTTGTAGATGCCGGTTCACACCATGAGTGGGACTCTCCGCGATGAGGCTGGATTCATCCGCGAGCTTCGCATGCTCGTAGGTTTCCTCGGATTCGAGCACGAGCCTACGTTCCATGGAGTCTTCCCCGATCAGAATGAGAGCTACTGCAAGGTCACCATCATCATCTGTCCCTCCATGCAGACAGCCCACACTTACCGAGCCGGAGGACCCACCTTTTTGGTGGCCAGTCAGCGCATCGCTCTTCAGGCCCTCTCCGAGCTCCGGGTGATCTACAACAGCCAGCTATATGACATGGACTACCACTTCATGCCTATGCGCACTCCAGGGAGTCAACACAGCGTCTACGTCAGCACACTCTCCCAGTGCCACTCCATCGTCGTCCACACTATACGACTACTGGAGGCAATGGACGAGCTCCACGCAGAGGCCATACTCGACGCCAACAGCTAGCATGACACCATCGACTTCTACCGCCATTCGTCAGAGAGCCTGAATCACGAGAATGGAGAGCTTTGCCGCTGGGTCCAGTAGGGGCACCGTTTAGCCACCGAGGCAGAGGAGTTGCAGCGTTAGAACGAGCTTCTACGCCAAGGCATCGCCGACACCGCACAGCTACGCCGTTAGGTAGAGGATCTTCAGAAGGACCTAGAGGAGGTCGCTCCCCTTCCGCCTCACAAGCGGAAGTTGCTCCGGATCCCTACAACCAAGCCCAAGAGGATCTCCCGTAGTGCCCCTCTAGCCAGGCCCTCCAGCTCCACCACCCCTGCACCGACCCTCTCTGCCGAGCCAGTGATCGAGTCCTCCCCCGAGCTACCTTAGACGTAGTTTACGGTTGTTTGCTTCCATTTGATTGTTTTGATTGTATTGCCACTCATGTCAAATATAAGGCATGGGTGAAGACTAAATAAGAACTCAGTATGTAATAGCCTAAGTTCAAGACTTTTTGAGAAATAAAACTTAGTTGCATTCCCTCTAAATACATGTCTTCTTTGGAAACCCCACTTCAGGATGACCAACACCCAAGGATCCGATGCCCCTCAGAACGGGGGTGACAACGGGAATCTGCCCCAATGGGGAGCGACGGGACAAAGGAAGACCCCAGTTGCCAACCACCACACTTTGGCCGAGATGATGGCCAACCAGAATCAATTGATTGCCACACTACTAAACCAGATGGAACAACAGCAGAACCAGATGCAGGAGCGCAAGCCCAGCTCTTCCGTCTACAGCAGCAGCAGCCTGAGCTCCCATGACCAACCACTCTAGCCCCAACACCGGCCTCCTAGCTGTCGGAATTCCTTCGTGTCTGGCCTCCCACCTTCTCAAGCATCACCAACCCCATGGAGGCTGGTGATTGGCTAAGAACAATAGGGAAGAAGTTGGATCTCCTACCATGCTCCGAGCAAGAGAGGGTAGCTTTCGTTGCCCACCAACTCTAGGGTCCCGCCGCAGAGTGGTGAGACAACCTGCGCGAGACTCTACCGGAGGGTCATGTCCATACTTGGACAGAGTTCTCCGCTGCTTTCCACATCGCCCACGTCCCCGACGGCATCATTGCCCAGAAGTAGCAGGAGTTTAGGGACCTGCACAAGGAAGTAGGTCCGTTACCGAATATTTACACGAGTTCAACCGGCTGGCCCGGTACGCGCCGGAAGAGGTCCGCATGGATACGGCCCGGCAGTCCAAGTTTCTCCGGGGGTTGAAGGATGAGCTTTCCCTCCAACTAGTCTCCGAAGACTATGGCAACTTTCAGAAGTTGGTCAACAAGGCTATCATTCAGGAGACCGAGCAGAACAAGGTCGACCTGAAGAAGAAAAGGATGATCGCCTTCCGCCAGAACTAGGGAATGGCACAGAGGCTGCGTTTCGCACCTCCCTCACCGGTGCCCCAATATCACCCGCACCCAGTCTACCTCCCAGCTCCACCCGCAAACCACCCAGGAGCAGGACATCCTCGCCCTGCTCCTACTGCACCAGCTGCTCCACCCGCCCCTGCCAAGAAAGCAGAGGTCTTGCGCGACAAGCACGACAAGCCCGTCATCTATTTTAACTGCCACCAGGAGGGACATTACTCTCATCAGTGTCCCTACCCCAAGTGTCCGCAAGGAGTCATGGCAAACCCTGCTGTCCGCGCCCGCGTCAACCACGTCTCCGCCGAAGAAGCCCAGGATGCACCGAAGATCGTCATGGGTAAGTTTATAGTAAATTCAGCACCTGCAGTTGTTTTATTTGACACTAGGGCTACACATTCATTCATTTCAACAAGTTTTGTGGAAACTTATAACATGAATAAATGCGAATTAGCGAGACCGGTACTGATAGTCACCCCAGGCAAACAAACCCAAGCCCGCTCTTATAGTCCAAGGGTATGGGTAGATATCCAAGGTACCATATTCTGGGCTGACCCCATTCTGATAGAATGCAGAGGTTTGGACCTGATTCTAGGAATGGACTGTCTCAACAAACACCAAGGAGTGATAAGATGTGCCCGAAGGCAAGTAACCGTGACCAGTGAAGAAGGGACTGTCGTCACTTTTCAGATGCCGAGTCAAAAGCCCGGTAGAGCCCGTCTGCACTAGATTACCTTGGAGGAAATACCAGTAGTATGTGAGCACCCGGATGTATTTCCGGAGGATTTACCAGGGATGCCACCCAAAACGGACATTGAGTTCATGATCGATCTAGTGCCCAGAACCACTCCCATCTACAAGCGACCCTATCGAATGGCCACCAATGAGCTAGCGGAAATGAAGCAACAGCTTGAAGACCTTGAGAAAAAGGGGTACATCTGACCCAACACATCCCCGTGGGGAGTCCCCATCATCTTCATCGAGAAGAAGGAAGACAAGGCTAAGCGTATGTGCGTGGATTATCAAGCCTTGAATGAGGTAACCATCAAGAACAAGTACCCTCTACCCAGGATTGATGATCTATTCGATCAACTGAAAGGAGCCACTGTGTTCTCCAAGATCGACCTCCGGTCCGATTATCATCAGCTGAGGATTTGAGAGGAAGACATACCTAAGACAACATTCACCTCCCGTTATGGACATTATGAGTGCACCGTCATGTCCTTTGGTTTGACCAACGCCCCGGCCTTCTTCATGAATATGATGAATAAGGCGTTCATGGAATATTTGGACAAGTTTATCGTGGTGTTTATAGATGACATTCTCATCTATTCCAAGGACAAAGAAGAGCACGAGACCCACATCCGGTTGACCCTAGGAAAACTCAGGGAGCATCAATTATACGCCAAGTACATCAAGTGTAAATTTTGGACGGCGGAAGTAAAGTTCCTAGGGCACATTATCTCATCTCAAGGGATCGCGGTAGACCCTGCCACCATGGGAGCAGTTATAGATTGGCTGCCACCCACCAACGTATTTGAGATACGGAGTTTTCTTGGCTTAGTAGGATACTACCGATGGTTTATTGAGAATTTCTCCAAAATAGCCAAGCCTATGACCAAGTTGTTGCAGAAGGGAGAGAAGTTTGAATGGACTCCCGAATGCGAGGAAAGTTTTCGGACCCTCAAGACACGGTTGGTGTCAGCACCCATACTGACCTTACCGAATATAAGGAAGGACTTCCATGTCTATTGCGACGCATCTCGTCAGGGTTTGGGATGTGTTCTTATGCAGGACGAAAAGGTTGTCTCATACGCCTCTCGGCAATTGAGACCACATGAGCTGAACTACCCCACACACGACCTAGAATTGGCCGCTGTACTGCACGCTTTGAAGATATGGAGGCACTACTTGGTTGGAAACCGCTATGAAGTTTTCACGGACCATAAGAGTTTGAAGTATATCTTCACGCGACCGGATATCAACCTTAGGCAAAGGCGATGGCTAGAATTGATAAAGGACTACGACCTATGCATTCATTACCATCCCGGCAAGCAAACGTGGTGGTTGATGCATTGAGTCATAAAGGATATTGTACCACCATCGTGATTCATGATCACACGCCTTTGTTGTATAAGGAGATGGAAAAGTTAAACCTCGAGATAACCACGGGAGCCTATCTAGCCACCCTTGAGGCCCGACCAGTCCCGTTCGAGCAGATCCGTGAAGCTCAATTGGAAGACCCAAATATAGAAGTAATCAAGAAGAACAGGAGGCAGGGCAAGGCCCCAGGATTTTCAGAAGATGAGAATGGAACCGTATGGTTTGGAACTAGGATCTGTGTTCCCGATAAACCGGAGATAAAGACCCTTATTCTAAGAGAAGCCCATGACACTTTGTACTCCATTCACCCTGGGAGTACAAAGATGTACCATGACTTGAAGGACCGATATTGGTGGGTCAGCATGAAGAAAGGGATTGCTCTGTTCGTCGCAGAATGTGACACCTGCCGGTGAGTAAAGGCAGAACATCAAAGACCAGCAGGGTTGTTACAGCCTCTTAAAGTGCCTAAATGGAAATAGGAAGAGATCGGTATGGACTTCATCACCGGACTCCCAAAGACCCAAGTGGGATATGACTCCATATGGGTAATCATCGATCGGCTAACGAAGGTAGCTCACTTCATAGCCATCAAGACAACCTATAGTGGCCCTAAACTGGCAGAGTTGTATATAACCCGCATAGTATGCCTTCATGGAGTACCTAAGAAGATAGTCTCCGATAGAGCGAGTCAGTTCACGTCTCGATTCTAGAAAAACCTTCAGGAGGAAATGGGGACGAGACTGAATTTCAACACAACGTACCACCCCCAGACAGATGGACAAACTGAGAGGGTGAATCAGATATTGGAGGATATGCTCCGGGCATTTGTCCTGGACTTTGGAGGAACTTGGGATAAGAGTTTGCCGTACGCCGAGTTCTCGTACAATAATGGCTATCAAGCCAGCCTTCAGATTTCTCCATTTGAAGCTCTATATGGACGCAAGTGCCGAACACATTTACTGTGAGATCAGACCGGTGAATCCCAAGTTTTTGGAACGGACATCCTTCGAGAAGCTTAAGAGAGAGTACGAATCATTAGGGATAGACTAAAGATAGCCCAATCCCGACAGAAGAGCTATGCGGACAATCGCCGTCGAGATCTAGCCTCTGAAGAGGGATATCATGTCTACCTTCGGGTTACTCCACTCCGTGGCACTCAAAGGTTTAACATGAGAGGGAAATTAGCGCCTCGATACGTTGGACCTTTTCCCATCGTCTGATGTTAAGGCGAGGTCGCTTACCAGTTGGAGGTACCACCCTCATTAGCTGGGGTATATGATGTGTTTCACGTGTCACAGCTAAAGAAGTGCCTTCGAGTTCCGATAGAGCAAGTTGACCTTTAGCAGTTAAATATACAAGAGGATCTGACCTATGTTGAGAAGCCCGTCAGAATCTTGGAAGTCAAGGAAAGGACCACCAGGAGTCGAGTCATCCGCTTCTGCAAGGTCCAATGAAGCAATCATCCCGTAGAGGAAGCTACATGGGAAAAAGAAGAGGAACTAAAAGCGCAACATCCAGAACTATTCGAGGATTGCTCCGAATCTCGAGGACGAGATTCTCTGTAAGGGGGATAGGATTGTAACATCCCAATTATTAAAAATAAATAAAACAAAGAAAATGAATTTTCATGATTTATTTAATTCAAGAAAAGACTAAAACAACCCTATTAAAGCCAAATAAGGGGGAATACTTCAAATTTAAACTTGAGAAATTTATGGTAGAATCTAGAGGTCAAGACATATTTTTAGGAATTTTTACAAAATTTTACCAATAGTTATTCAACCTCTAATCAAATAATTGATTATCTAGAATTATTTTAAATCAAAAATACATTTTAATTAGTATTGGGCCGCAACCCCGAAACCACCTCCAGCCCGGCCGAACCTAGCGCCGTGTCACCGCCAGGTGGGGTCCGCCTGTCGGCGCACACCCCCTCTCTCTTCCCCCACACCCGCGTCACCTTGGCCCACCCGTCAGCCGCACTCCCGCGTCCCTCTCTCCTTGGTCACTCGGACCCATCTGTTGGCCCTTCATTTTTTTCTCGCCCTCCGACAGGTGGGGGCCACCTGTCGGATCCATCGTCCCCGATGGAACCCCCTCTCCCCTTTCCTTTCCCGGCAATTTCTTTCCATTTTCTCGCCGTCGGCCGCCCCTATCCGCCGGGATCCGCCTCAGACTTCCTTCCTCCGACCCCGGCGATCTCTTTCCCTTCTTAGCCGACGCGTATTCTCATATATGGAAGCTTGGCTGTGAGTTTGGAAACCCTCACCGGAGAGTGGGGAAAACCTCGGTTCCCTTCCGTTTAGACGCCGGCGACCCCCCTATAAGAACCCTTTCAAGCCACCGCACTCCGCCCACACCCCGTAGCCAAGCCAGAGCAAAACCAGAGCGCCACCGCCCGATTTTTGGTTTGGTCTCATGCTCCATCTCCGGTCACTGCTCACCGCTGCCTCAGGCCCCCACCGTCCACGCCGTCGCCACCTCCGGGAGCGCCTTCACCCACCTTACCTCGACATCCCCTCTGTTGGCTGCGTGCGCCACCGGATCGCCGTCGCCGCCACCCACCCGAAAGCATTCGCCGTCTACCCTCGCCGCCGGTCGCTGTCAAATGCCCATCACCGCCATCGCAGGTACGGTCACGACCCCCTTCCTCTCCTCTATCCGTTTTTTCCTAGATCTAGGGCGTAGCCCCCTCGCCGTCGCCGTCGCCGTCACCGCCGTGCCCGAGCCCGCCATCGCCGGAGAAGACGGGTATATTTCCCTCTTCGACGCGTGCCGTGCCGGACGGCACCCTGGCCGCACGATCGCGATCGGAGGGCCTAGATTAAATCCCATCGGGATTTAATCCTAGACCTTGATCTGGTCAAAGCGGTACGGGGCCATCTAAGCCGTCCGTGACCACTTGAATCCTCCCGCCTCGCGCCTGGCCGCTAGATCCAGATCCGACGGCTCTGGTTAATCCGGTTCACACGCACAGTGCAATGGTTCATGGTGGCCTTGGTTCACCATGGACAAGGGACTATTTTCTGTTTAAATAAAATTCAGAAAATTGATTTAAACTTCAAAAATTCATAACTTGCTCATTTTAACTCCAAATTTCACCATTCAAATTTTGTTAAATTCATCTTTTTATTCTATACTGATTTATGCCTTAAAAACAATATGTTACTTGGGCACAAAATATTCTTATTAATTAAATGAATAAAAACCCCTTAGGAATAAATTGATATTTCATGAAATAAATCAGGAAAATTCCTAAGAAATTAACCTTTAATACATTCACCATAAATTTAGAATATTAAGTGGTTTACTCCTTATTTAAGACCCTACCCTTGTATGTATATGTGTTGTAATGTTTTTATTGTTTATTAAATGTTGTGTTTTATTTTTCCGTTTCGAGAAGACTACGAGACCTTCGAGGAGCTGGAGTATTACCCCGAGGTTCCACCATCACCATTTGCTGAGCAAGGCAAGTCACAACCCCCATTTTGATCATAATTGAGCCCATGTTTTAATATTGCATTAGTCTAATATCAAGCCCTACATTATATTTATTAGATCCCCTTCCTTGTGTGTAAACCCAAGCCATGATTATCGAGCCTTAACTCCTAGTCACTCTACAATATTATATTAGATAGTGTCCAATGTACCGACACAACTGCTATAGGATAAAAGAATGAGTCGTAGATAGATGGATTCTACTATATGTATTTCCCCGTTATTCTCGTCTCTGGACTCTGTTGGAGTTGGCTATGTTATAAGTATGGTGGGTTCCGGGTGCAAGCTAGGGCATTGGTTGGTCGCACCCGGGGCACTATAAGGACCGGTCTGCTGGATCTGTTGCAAAACACTTCCGTACTAACCACAAGTCTAATGGGTAAGTCCTAACTGGAAGTATGGAACAAACCGACTCGATGCACCATAGTGGAGGGGGCAAGGGGCAACCTGCGGGTGACTTGTACCGACGTGGCTCAAGGGGGTATGGTGTTGGCTTGACGCGTCGGGGCACCATATGAAACCCATCAGAGGGTGCTGTCGGGTTGGAGCGTTCCATATGGAAGGTTTTGGCACGAGTTCCCGTGGTATGGGTCATCTCGTTACACTTTGGTGTATGGGATGAGTGCGTGCCTTGTGGGTACAGTGGTACACATCTGATCAGAGTTTTAAATCTTTTCGAAAAGCCGAGCCCACGGTCAAGGGCATGTTGTGTGACTTCTCGCAGTTAGTTTACTATTGATTGAGTGAAAGTGTTATCCATGGCATGTAAGGAATGTTGAGCGAGGGTGGGCTGATTGTACCCCTCGAGGTAGAAGATGATGCATACACATGTTTACATTTCTGTATTAATAACTTGATCACATTAATTGCTTTACAAATATGCTTTTCCACAAAATTAGCCACTACCTTCCTTGTTATTACTCTGCATTATATTTGCATTCGGTGGCTTGGTGAGTACGATTGTACTCACCCCGTTGACTTACACCACCAGAGCCTGTCTACTATGAGGAGGATGAAGGTCTGGAGTAGCGACCCAGTCAAGGCGAGCTGGAAGGAGGCGTTCATCTAGGGCCTTTATTTTAATAGTTTTTCTTAAAATTTAACACTTTTGTACTAATATGGTCTACGAACCATGAATGCTTGTCGTATTTTGCGCGGTCGTGTGATGAACGTCTTAATTTATTGATTTTCTATGGAATTTCAATAAAGGTCCGGATTTATTAAATCTAGGCGTTACACGCTTCATCCACATTTGCCCTGGAGGCTCCATCTTGATTGGGCGTATGGAAACTCTGAAGAAATAGACAAAATTAGAGAACAAACGCAAATAACCTTCTAAACACTAACTTAAGTATCTTAACTAACTAAAGTAACTCAAATAATGATATGTCAGGAGGAGTAACAAATTGAATTGGTGGTGGCGAGGCAAGTAGCGGTTGGAACATGGACATGTCAAATCCACGAAGCTGCTGGGCCATTTTCTACACATGTTGTAATGCAATCTGTTAGTTCTAAACCTATTGATAAATACTTTATAACTGCAACATAGTCAACTAAACTTAGTTGCAACATCGCCTGCTGTTGTGCTAAGCAGGCGGTATAATACTCTTATTGTTTCCTTATGTGCTCGTCATGCTGCCTCATTTCCTCCCTCAGCTGAACCACTTTCGGTCTGCTTCTGAGCGACGACGGCTGAAGAAAACTCCAACAGAGCTCTGCGACGATTGAGCTGACTTCTGAGCTCTCACCGCCCTTGAGTCAATAACTCCATTGAACATGGAGTACCTGCAACATTGAATGAGTTAGTTACCATTACAATACCATACACAAGACATTGAGAAAACATTGTCTCATCGTCCATGTATTTTTCCACCTCCGCTGGAGTACACGACCATTGGGTCGACAGGTTCTCTCCACCAATCATAGTCCTCTCCATGGAGTTGAACCATGTGTTCACCATACTACGCCTGCAAAAAACATGTCTGATTAGACGGAGAAAAATGAAATGACGCAAACTCTTAACATTGCTAACATCTCACCAAATGATCAGTGGCTGACTGGCTACACAAGACATCTGGCTGTGTAGGACCACTTCCTTTGTGGCCAGAAGCATAGACCTCGATGTCACTTGGCACATTGTACAGTAGATATGAGTTAGTCGCATTACAATGTATCTATAGATAAAGTGACAAGTGTTGGTCTTATCATGCGTTTAGCATGGCGGATATGTCCATCGGCACCATATATGTGCTTCGGATCCATTCCACGACATTGTCTTTTCTGCTCAGAAGTCTTCTTTAATGCAGCTAAAGACCAAATCTTGCAAAATTCAAAATAGGCATCCTCGCGGTTTGCAAACCACGAAATCCTCACCTGAACAGAGATGTTAAGCTTATGTATTTTATGAAAATAAATCTCAAAAATCGAACATTAAAAAAGTTAGAATTGTTTACTGAACGGTATTGTTCTTTAGTCAAGTATATTGTTGAAGCACCCATCGCCTTGCTCATTCGTTGCCCTAGCTTCTCCTTGTAGTACGTATTGTTCGCTTGAATGCGGGCATACGAAATTGCGTCCTTCACCACCTTGTGTGCATTGTTGTTGAAGACTTGAAGGGCATGATTATGGTGATTGCCTGATTCTGGCAAGCAAAAGCATAACTGCAAAAGTCATGATTAGTAAAGTGCTGTAACTCTAAAAGATTTGGGTTAAAACTAAAAGAAGAATGAAAAAAACACATACCCCAAAGTCATGAGACACTGCCCCCTGAGTAGTTCCATGGAGCCTGTCAGGAGAAAACCGGCATTGGTCCCATGTCTGGCATAGAACCCGCTCACTGGTCAGCATTGTCAACACACCTGGGTAGTGCAGACGACACAGGTTACCCAATATTTGGTTAACCTGCCTGACCCTCGAAGTGTCGTCAAACCGAGAGTCAATTCAAGATCTAGAAATACATAATAAATAAAGTCAGTTTACTAAAAGAAATTTTTTGAAAAAAGCAAAACAACAGAGTATTAGACTTACCCGTCACCTACAGAAATACACGGAAAATTTAATTAAACATTTTTTAGGTTGTTGGTGTATTTTTAGGTCACGCGCATAACCTGGGAGATCTGCTTAACTCTCGTGCATATCCTATAATCTTAGAAAAAAGGTTCAGTGCGTGCCAATCAGTTTGATCCTACAACTAATAAGGAGACAAAAAAGAAATAGAGTTAGTAGTAGAGCCTATCGGCTACTGAGCTGATGACTGTAACAGGAAAAAGATAACCGTGAATGAATACGTCAATCGGCTATAGAGCCAATGACTATTGCAGAGCGATCGATGTAGATACACCATCGACCGATAGAATAAGGCAATTGTGGGTAGGGGCCGATGGACATCTCCCGAACGCGCAAAGGATAGAATATGGAATCAAAGATAACCTATCAGCTTGTACTCCGATAGAAATAAATAAAACGTGGCAGATAACATGTCAATATCATCAAAATCATCATAATAACAAGATTGGACCTAACCAATACAGTAGCTAGTCACGATGAACTCAACAATATTTTAAGGTATCAGGCATGCTTTATTTAGATGGACGGTATATAGCATGAAGCAGATACAATAGAAAAAGATGTCGGACTTAACCGATGAAGCCTCAAACTATGACACCTAAATCACATCAATCTAATAGATCAATCTGACGCGGCCTTGGACCTAGCCAATACACCGGGATAAACCGACAGCCATACTGACCCAGCCAATGCCTTCAAGAGATCGATACGATGCAACCTTAAAGAACACTGACGTAGCCGATACAACTGTCAGGGTGGCAGGACTCACCTATTCACCGAAGATCAAAATAATGCAGCCCAGCTCCGAGTGCCGAATCCCACCGAGATTAACCTTGGGAAGCCAAGGTTGGCGATGCGCCGAACTTCTTTCTTCTTTGACCATCTTTGACCGAACTTCTTTGATTTCTATTGACCATACGACACCTTCGGCAAGCTTGGGCTTTTCCAAATCTTGGCGTCAACACATACCCCTCGTTTCGAAGCATCAATAGGGTAACCGATGTTTTGAAATTATCGGTCATCATTACCTTCTGTCATCACATCCTCTTAGATGCCTTCATGACTTCTTTTCAAATTTATGATTAGAAGCCGAAACCCTTCACCTTCCAATCCTTCATATATGCTACATCAGACATCGGCTTCCTTCTTCTTCTCATTCTTTCTTCGGCCATGAACGACAATGATGGGTGTCGCTTGGTTCATTGCATCTACTTTTCCTTGTGGCGGCATCGGACCAGGCTTCACCTCACATAGTTTTTGCATTGGTATCTGTAGGCCGAAGATTTTGCTTCCCCGATCCTGGATCTTCAAATATTCTGGCATTTCGAAAACCAAATTAATGATTACCTTTTTGCCGAACATTAGACGTGATTCCACCAAATCCGTTAGGGCTCGCTTGACTCAGTTGTCAAGAGGCTGCCTTTCATCCTATAAGTGCTTTCCTAGCACTCTTTTCCCTTTACGCTTTCTGCATACACAACTCTTCTTCATCCTTTAGCCCTCCGAACTCATCGTCGTCTACCGACAGTATTTCCGCGACCACTGCATTTGTCGTCTTCGCCTTCTCTGTCGACCTTAGACTTCAGCTCCCTGGCGATGGCAACCGATGACACGATCCTAGAGGTAGGCCTTTGACATTTCTGCTATTCTTCGTTTCCCTCGGTTCTTCCACTGCATCTTATATTTTTTCTTATCATTTCTTTTATTCTCTTTCCTATAACACTTGTATAACCAAGTGTTGATCTCGATGTCTTATCTTCCTTCTTGTTTCTTCTTAGGCCCCCAGGGCAACTGTGATGCCCCGATTTACTGAAATCGGAACATTATTGAATTTCCAAAGAAAAACAATAATACAAGAGGTTCATCATGTGACACGTACATACGAGCAAGCATTCATGGTACGCAGACCATATTTTTACAAAAGAGTAGAATTAAAATAAACCATAAAAATAAACTGCATGATGAACGCCCTCTTCAGGATCTTTCTTCTTGACTCGGTCGCTACTCCAGACCATCCTCATAATAAGCATCCTCTGAATTGTGTGTCCAACGGTTATGAGTACAAAAAGTACTCAACAAGCCACCGCAAATGCAATAGTAATGCAAGGTAATAACAAAGGAAGGATAATGGCTAAAAGTGCGGAAAAGTACATTTTTTAGTTGTTGCATTTAGTGTAGTCAGATTTAATCGTGCGGAATAATAAACATGAACTTCATAATACCATCTAACTCGAGGAGTATGTTTTCTCTCCTCGCACAACAGTCCTTACATGTCAAAATCATCATGCACACTCATTATAAGTAAACTAACTGTGGGATGTCACGCAACCTGCCCTTGACCGTGGGCTTGGCTTTTCGAAAAGATTTATAACTCTGATCAGAGGTGTACTACAGTACCCACAAGGCACACACTCATCCCATACACAAAAGTGAAACGAGATGACACATACCACGGGAACACATGCCAAAACCTCAGCATAAAATGCTCCAAGAGATAACCAACTGCTCTAGGTTTCGCCGGCGCGCCGGGCCGCATCCCGGCTAACGTCGCACCCCCTTTTGTGCCACATCGGTACAAGCCACCCGCAGGTGCTGCTTGACCCATCTCCAAGTGGTGGCCTCGGTTTGGAACATTCCATACCTCAGTTAGGACTTACCTACTAGACTTGTGTTTAGTATGGAAGTGTATTGCAACGGATCCTGCAGACCGGTCCTTATAGTGCCCCAGGTGCTACGGACCAATGCCCTAGCTTGCACCCGAAACCCACCATGCATACACTCACAACCAAAACTCTATCACCAACAGCATTCCAGAGATGAGAATAACGGGGATCATATAGTAGATTCCAATCGCTACGACTCATTTTTAATCCTATAGCAATCGTGTCGGTACATTGGACACTAGCTAATAGTACTAATAATAGGGTGACAAGGAGTTTAGGCTAGATAGCATGGCTTGGGTTGCACATCAAGGTCGGGGGATCCTAGTAAATATATTATAAGGCTTTCATTCGACTAATGCATGTATATCCTATGTGTTTTAGCGATAGTTTAGTAAAACATGGGTTCAATATGCTCAAAAGATTGGTTTGGTGACTTGCCTTGTTCAGCGAAAGGCGATGGGGAACCTACGGGTAATATTCCGGCTCCTCGGTGGCGTCGTAGTCTTCTCGATATAAATAAATTAAACATAACATTAAATTAAACAATCCAAAAACCACACAACAGGTATATAAGTTTTGATTGGTTTGAACCAAGGAAAATAAAGTTGTTAAGTTTCTGAAATTTATTTTATGAATATTTTAAAATTTCTAACTAATTTAAAATAAGAAGTTCAGTGTAAACCTAGTGGTTCTATTGCATTAATATGGACAGAAATAAAATATAAATTTTTCTGAAATGGAAATGAATAGATTTTGGGTTTACCCTAAAGCATATTTGAATATCCTATTAAATAAACATAAAATACTCAAAATAAACCTACTATTTTTATTGTACCAACATGTAGAGAATAAAATTATGAATTTTCTGGAATTGAAATGGTAAATTTTAGAGTTAAAACGAACAAGATATGAATTTTTAAGTGTAAAACTATTTCTGAATTTAAATTAAATCCAAAAACAGGCGTCGGTTCACGGTGAACTGGGTTCACCGTGTACCCGCGCACTGTGCGCGTGCGCCGGATCCGGATCCACCGTTGGATCGCGATCGGGTGGCCACGGGCGAGGCGGGGGAGTTAAGTTATCGTGGACGACCAGGATTAAAACGTTGAACCGGTACGCGATGGATGGCCCAGATTCGATGCGGGTTTTAAATACTAATGGACGCACGAGATCACATCGTACCGCTTCGCTCAGATCTGATGGGCCAGATGAAACCGAGGGATCGATTTAATCTCGGCCGTTGGATCGTGATCGTGCAGTCGGGGATGAATCCGACATGGCACAGATAGTTTACCCGCGCCGATCTTCTTCTCCGGCAACGGCGAGCGGGCTAGGGGCCACGGCGAGCGACGGCGGTCCAAGCTACGCCTAGAAAAAAGAGGACGTCAAGGGGAGCACAGGGGTACCATTGCGGTGGTCCGAGGTCGACGGGGTGCAGCCGGCGATGGGGGTAGAAGGCGGAGGAGTTTGGGTCCCTCGTCGGTGAGGCGGTTCCGGCGGTCTTCGTTGACGTAGGAGGGGTGGCCGAGGTCGGGGAGGCGCCGGTAGTCACAACAGTGCGATCGTTGAGGACGGAGGGGAACTCCGGTGACGACGAACGGTGACTGGAGTGGGGGTGGCGGTGTGGCGCTAAAAACCGAAGTGGGGCGCTCTGGTTCGTTCTCAACGTGATCGGACGTGCGGGCTGGACGCACTGGGGGCCAAGGGCTTAAATAGAGGCGTTGGTGGGGTTCAGAGGGGGACGCATGCAAGGAAAGCCGAGGGGAGGGCTTTAACTCACCGCGAGGTCTCGCCATGCACGGGCACTGTGATCCTGGGACTTAAACGCGTCTCTTAACGTGATTAAACAGCCGGCGGGCCTCGGGGGGCATTAACCCGGCGACGAATTGATGGGAGGGGGATGGCGGGGCGGATCCGAGGTGAGGTCTTCGGCCAGCGGAGTTAGGGGGGTGTGGCGCAAGGTGGACGATGGTCCTGACAAGCAGGGCCACAAGTCAGCGGGCACGGGGTGAGGGCGTGGCAACGGGGCGCAACCGACAGGTGGGGTTGGGCGGTCGGCCGCGCGTGCGAAGGGAGAGGGGCTCGCTGACAAGCGTGGCCCGGGTTTCAGTACGGGGTGCGAGGAATGAGTGGGCTGGGCCGGCCGGTTGAGGGAGATTGAGGGAGAGAGGCCCTTTATTGTTTAAATCCTTTTTCGAATAAAAATAATTACAGAAATTAGTTTAAAATATTTGGGCTACTTCCAAGGGTGATAAAAATTTGTAAAAATTCTCAAAAATATATCTTGGCCTTGGGATCACATGCAAAATTTTCTAGCCTTTGGTTATGTTACCTCCTCTATATTTTAGCTCATTTGGGCATAAATGGCATTTAAGGAATAAAATAATCCCTTTTCAGAGAATAAATACAATAAAAATATATTTTTATTTCTTTTGAAAATTTAGGGTGTTACAAACCTATCCCCCTTACAAAGAATCTCGTCCTCGAGATTGGGAAGTTACTCAAATAGCTCGGGGTATTTGTGAGTCCGAACGACATCACAATATACTCGTAGAGGCCATAGCGGGAGGTGAAGGCAGGCTTGGGGATGTATTCTTCTCTAATCCTCAATTGGTGATAACCTGATCTAAGCTCAATCTTGGAAAACACCGAGGATCCTTTCATCTGATCAAACAGGTCGTTGATCTGAGGCAGTGGGTACTTGTTCTTGATGGTTACGTCGTTCAGGGCTCTATAGTCCACGCACATCCTTTTTGTTTTATCCTTCTTCATGGCGAAGATAACCGGTGCACCCCAGGGTGAGGTACTTGGTCGGATGTACCCTTTTTGTTCCAGGTCTTCGATGTTGCTCTTGACTTTGGCTAGTTAATTGGCGGTCATCTGGAATGGGCGCTTGGAGATTGGAGTGGTCCCGGGGACAAGCTCGATTCTGAATTCGACGTCCCGCTTGGGAGGCATTCCTGGCAGGTCCTCTGGGAAGACGTCCATGTATTCCTTGACTACGGGAACTTCTTCTAGGGCTAGCGAATGAAGAGACACCTCATGAGGTTTGCGGTTGATCATCCGAGAAGTGACGGCTTCGCCATCGGAGTTGGTCACAGTTACGGACTTGCTGGCGCAGTCGATTACTCCCTTTTGTTTCATCAACCAATCCATCCCTAGGATGAGGTCGAGTCCGGTACACTTAATGAGGACTAGCTCGACCCGGAATAATATTCCTTGAATCTCTATTTTTACCTTAGGGCTGAACCGGTGGGCTAAGGTTTTATTGCCTGGGGTGGCATTCATCATGGGGGCTGGTAGAGGGAGCACTTCCAAGTCGTTGGTTTTCACAAAGTCCTCCGAGATGAAAGAGTGTGTTGCTCTAGAGTCGAACAGAATTATAGCAAGTATGGAATTGGCGGTAAACGTACTGAGTACGAGTTTAGGAGCTTCCTGAGCTTCCTCCGCGCTGATGTGGTTGACGCGGGCACGAACCGCCTGGTTGGGTGCCATGCCTTGTGGCTGCTTGGGGTGAGGACATTGGTGTGAGTAGTTCCCTTCCTTCCGACAGTTGAAGTAGATGACCGGCTTCCCTTGGCAGTCCCTCATGATCGGGGCCTTGGTGGCGGGTGTCGGCTGAGCGACCGGAGCTGGTGGAGCAGGGCGAGAATGCTCGGCGTTGGATCCATCAGCGGCGTGTGGCGGCCTGGAGATGGGCCGAGGATGGTAAGCGGGCGCTGGTGGCAGAGGGACGAAGCGGGGCCTCTAAGGGTTCGCCTAATGATGCTTGAACGCAATCATCTTCCTCTTCTTGAGGTCCAACTTATTTTGCTCAGTCTCTTGGATGAGCGCTTTGTTCACCAACCGTTGAAAGTCGGCATAGTCGGTGGTGATGAGCTGAATGGACAGCTAATCCTTAAGTCCCCGGAGGAACTTAGCCTGGCAGAGGGCGTCGGTTCGCACCTCTTCTGGCGGGTAGCGTGCCAAACGGGTGAACTCATGGAGATACTCCATGACAGTCCAGCTGGCTTGTTGCAGGTCATGGAACTCCTACTGTTTAACCGTGATGACTCTGGCGGGGACGTGGGCGGCATGAAAGGCGATGGTGAACTCTGCCCAAGTCACCTCGTGGTCCTCCGGTTGGGACTCATGGTAGTTGTCCCACCATTCTTGGCGGGACCCTGGAGCTGATGAGTGGCGAATGCCACTCTCTCCCGGTCGGTGCAGGGGAGGAGGTCCAACTTCTTCCCGATGGTGCGGAGCCAATCTCTAGCCTCCTTAGGGTTCGTGGTGCTGGAGAAGATCGGGGGACGCACGCGCAGGAAGTCTGAGAGTTGGGGTGCGGGGGCTGGTGCAGGAGGGGCGGGCTACACATTCTGCAGCCGGTCCAACTGTGCCTGTTGGTGCTACATCTGGGTGAGGAGGGCAGTAATCAGCTGGCTTTGATTAGCCATCATCTCCGCCAAGGTGGGGTGGTTGGCGGATGGTGGCCCAGTCTGACGTTGGCCCGTTGCGCCCCAGTTGGGCACAACACTTCCGGGCAAACCGTTGCTTGCCCCTTCTCCGTTGTTGGACCCAGTGTTCTGATTATCGGCCATCTTCTGAACATACAAGATTTATAGTCATAAGAGAAAGGTTTGTGAAACAGATATTTAGCCAAAATAGCCTATAGGGGCTCATATATATAAAGGCGGTATAAAACGTTCATTACATCAATGTTCTTATTTTAATCCACCTACAACATAAGTCGTTGCAGGTGGTACCACAATCACCAAAATTATTAAGATCAAACAACGATAACTACCGCCTACTCATCATCCAGGGCGGTCTCCATGCCCTCGGAACCACGAGGGTCCTGAGGGACGGTGGGCTCAAGAAAATTCTCGATAATGGGGTCGAAGACGATTGCGGGGCGCGAGGCAGGAACGCTAGAGATGGACGGTCCGGCGGCCATGGGGTGTGGCAGGATACTCTTGGGGCGAGGGGCGGGCTCGCGGATGGGCTTCTTCCTCCTCGGGATGAGGGGACCATCTCCGCTATGTTCTTCTGCAGCTGTATTATCTTACGCTGCAGCTCACCATTTTGTTGGATCAAGTTCTTCATCTCCTGGCGAAGGAACTCAACCTCCTCGTGGTCCTCCTTGGCGTCAAGCACGACCTCGATATGGAGATCATCCATGGCCTAAAGAAGACGCGTCTGCCGGGCCATGACCGGATCGCGATCGGAGTGAACTCTGATGTAGATGCTGCGATGGGCACTGGGAGTGCGCTTCGGCATGAGCTGGAAGGACGTGTTCTGAAGACGATCATCATAGATCATCCTCAGCTCCATGAGGGCTTGGAGGGCGACGCGTTGGCACGCGACGTCGAAGGTTGGGCCCCCAAGTGCTGCCGTGAAGAACGGAAGGTGCTCGCCGGATCCATGGATGGTAAGGGAGACATCGCAGGGTCCTGCGAACTCTTCCATGTACACTCCATGGAACTCGGGCTCGAAGAGGAACCCAAGGAAGGTGACCATCATTCAGATCTCCCTGATGAAGCCCTCGAAGTGGCGGAAGAAGCTATGCACTTGGTAGACAAGCATCTACAAAAACAACAAGTTGAAGGAAAGTGAGGAGAGGAACAAAGTTATAAAGTAGGTTTTCGTGAAATAGTTTTTATCCAACTAATTGCAAGGCTGGTCTGTTTGGCTTCCTACAGTCAAGTCGGCTCTGATACCATGTTGTGACGCCCCGATTTACCGAAATCGGAACATTATTGAATTTCCAAAGAAAAACAATAATACAAGAGGTTCATCTTGCGACACGTACATACGAGCAAGCATTCATGGTACGCAGACCATATTTTTACAAAAGAGTAGAATTAAAATAAACCATAAAAATAAACTGCATGACAGACTCTCTCTTTAGGATCTTTCTTCTTGACTGGGTCGCTACTCCAGACCATCCTCGTAATAAGCATCCTCTGAATTGTGTGTCCAACGGGTATGAGTACAAAAAGTACTCAACAAGCCACCGCAAATGCAATAGTAATGCAAGGTAATAACAAAGGAAGGATAATGGCTAAAAGTGCGGAAAAGTACATTTTTCAGTTGTTGCATTTAGTGTAGTCAGATTTAATCATGCGGAATAATAAACATGAACATCATAATACCATCTAACTCGAGGAGTACATTTTCCCTCCTCGCACAACAGTCCTTACATGTCAAAATCATCATGCACACTCATAATAAGTAAACTAACTGTGGGATGTCATGCAACCCGCCCTTGACCGTGGGCTCGGCTTTTCGAAAAGATTTATGACTCTGATCAGAGGTGTACTACAGTACTCACAAGGCATGCACTCATCCCATACACCAAAGTGTAACGAGGGTGACGCATGCAAGGAAAGCCGAGGGGAGGGCTTTAACTCACCGGCGAGGTCTCGCCATGCACGAGCGCTGCGATCCCGGGGCTTAAACGCGTCCCTTAATGCGATTAAACGGTCAGCGGGCCTCGGGGGGCATTAAACCGGCGACAAATTGATGGGAGGGGGGCTGGCGGGGCCGATCCGAGGAATAGGTCTTCGGCCGGCGGAGTTAGCGGGGTGTTGGACGAGGTAGACGATGGTCCTGACAAGCGGGGGCCACAAGTCAGCGGGTGCGGGGCGTGGGCGTGGCAACGGGGCGCAACCAACAGGTGGGGTCGGGCGGTCGGGCGCACGCGCGAAGGGAGAGGGGCTCGCTGACAAGCGGGTCCTGGATGTCAGTACGGGGCACGGGGAGGGAGTGGGCTAGGCTGGCCGGTTGAGGGAGATTTTGGGAGAGAGGCCCTTTACTGTTTAAATCCTTTTTCAAATAAAAATAATTACAGAAATTAGTTTAAAATATTTGGGCTACTGTAGGACCGAAAGTAGCGACTAGAGGGGGGGGGTGAATGGGCACCTTAACAATTCTTGCGAAACAATGGCCTTTCCCAAAACCCAACGCACCTCGACTAACAACCAGTAGAATCTAGGAGATCTAATCCAAGAAAATAATCTAGCCTACAAACAACCAGTGACCTAGAAATAAGGACACCAAAACTATGCTTATAGGCAGATTAGCAGAACATTTGAAAACATGGTCAAATTAAGCCTCACACAAATAGATCATCACACAGGTTTAATTTTAGTGCACGTAGAATGAGGAGAAACAATCACTTGTTCAAAAAATAAATTACTTTTGATCCGAAGACTGTCGAAGAAAGTTTGAGGTATTCGTTCGAAGTCACACTGCAGTTTTCGAAGTAAGCAGGCTTCGGAAACAGCAGAAAACTTACTTCAGACTTCGAAGAGCAAACTTTGAAACCTGCCGAAGCTAACAGGTCCGAAGTTACCCAAAAAGAAGCTTCGCAAGAACCTACGCTAGACACTCTGAGCCCAGCCAAAATACTCCGCTACCATGCTTCGAACATCGAAGTTAGTCTGGTACAGGAAACGCCGTCGAAGCCGAGGACTGAATAACACCTGATCGAACCACGTGAGACTAGAAAAAGAACCTCCGAACTAACACCTTCGCAGTGATACTCTAAGCCAAAAACTCTACACGATTCAACGAACCTTCGTGTAGGACTTCGTTGTGTTCACCAGGAACAACAAAGAGTATTCTGTACACGTTTTCCCATGCGAACAAGTTGCTAAGATCTCTGCATTTCTCAAAAGCAAGATACTCAAGTATTCCTTTGAAAAATTTGTGCCTGACACAAGACAGCTAGCACACAGTAACTAAGCTCATGAAACAAGAAATATATTATCAAAAACTAGAGGTTGATACTGTGCAATGTGCATCTCGGGAGTGAAGAAAAATTTCTGCACGCAAACACAGCTACCGCAAGCTAGCTCTGGACTGCTTCTGAAAATTTCTAATCGCACAGCCTACTGGCTAGCAGTGCTCGAACCATAAGGCTAGAGGCCTAGCAGCTACTTTGCCTCTGCAACACTAGGAGCAAAGAATACAAAAAATATCAACCCGCAGGAAGAAAACTCAAGATCAGAACTACACTGGCGCACACAAATAAAAACTAGCCATAGACTGCAAGCAAGTCAGAGATTGCAGAAAGACTATGCGGTAGGAGCTATAGCCATGAAACTAGCTGTTGCCAACCGTGCTGGCTAGTAAAAGGAAAAACAAGTGCAAATGAAACTGTCGGAACTCAAGGAATAAACAGAACTCTCAGATATGAGCTCGGAAATCGATGAACACACTCAGCACGCAAACCAAGGCAACATTAAGACCAATCTGCAGCATGACAGCCAATAACTGAGAATAAAAGGAATAACACATGATGTATTGATTTCTCTACCGATTGAAGAATCTGATCATGGGAAAATCGGTGGAGCACAAATCAAATCATCCGGCGGCGCACACACAGGAATAAGCAGAGAAACAAATGTGGGGAAAGTGAACTCTAATTTTTTGATTAAAGTGAGTTGACCCTAACCCTAGGGATTGGGGCCCTATTTATAGGCAGCCCAATAGACTAGGAAAATACAAAAAGACCCTTATGGTTTTTTACAAACGCTGAAATAAATGGAAAAGACCAAACTGCCCTTAGGATATTTTTACAGACTCGACTGACGGACTGTGGGCCTAAGGACAAAATAGTAAACTTCTATTAACAGATGACTTATCCAGAAGCTAAGCTTTCGTAGCGACTACGGCTTCGCCTCTGAACATTCCGATGTGAGATCAGCGGTTGTCAGTTTTGCGCTGAAACTGACAAAGCGTCCACCGACTTTGCACCAGGAACCCGGATTGGGCCGGCCTAATTCCACAACTCTCTCATCCCAGCAATCACTCCTCGCCCGTGTACTTGAGTCAATCCTGGTCAACAGTCCAGTGGATCTTCTACTGCTCCTAGCCCATGTACCCGGATTGGGCTAGCCCAACTTCGCGGCCCCTCTGCCCAACAGTCGCTCGCTGCCTGTGTACTTGAGTCACATGCGGCCCAGACGCAACAGGTCTTGTCTCTCTCTCTCTTCAGTCCTCTTTGACTACCGTTGACAATGACTCATCACATCTGGAGCCATGAGGCCCACACTCTTCAGCATGGCTCCTCAATCTCCCCCTTGATGAGTGCATTGTCAACACTTCACTTAATCAGCTCTCCAGTACCTACGAATACACGTGGAAACACGAAAACAAGGCACAAGAAAACAGAGAAGAAGAAAATAAAGTAAAAGTTTAACCCTAATGACCAAAAGCTGAACAAAAGCAAGAAACGGTCATTATGGTTAACCAAAGGTAAAAGATCAAAACGAGTGCAATCTCAGAATCATCAACAAGGATAACAAAAGAGTAAGGACAAACGGGACAAAAACTCCTCCTAAAACAAATCCCAGAGAAAGCCAAAACTCCCCCTTAAACTCTTCTCCCAAAATTTCTCCCCCTTGTTGACAAGTGGACTCATCAAGCGAGACTAAATGCACTCTAAAGAGACACAGACTCCCCCTGAAATGCAACTTCCCCCTCAAAATATGCAATGAATGCAACTGGGGTGCAGGTGGAGTGTAGAAAGCATACTTCTAAGATATGATTGACAGCAATTACAACATCTAACAAGTATAGCAAAAGACATACTGTCTAAGACACATGGCATGATTAGTGCAACAGATGATATCTAAAGAAAGTCATTAGCACGCATTTTCAATTTTTTGCAAACAAAAGCATCACCACATTTTCCAATTGACAAGCAAGGTAAAGCATGAGATGCAGAAGCTAACTGATATCTACCAAGATAAGCATTGTTCAAAACAAAGTGCTTCAACAAACTTGTTGTCTTTTTAATTTTTAGGCTTTTTCATTTCCTTTTTTTTCATTTTTGCCAAGGGTTATTTGCATGTCAAACCTTATGCTAACCGACCAAGTCAAGCCTAGGCTAGAGCTGGACCATCGGAAGCTTAAGACATTGGTCTTGGCATACACAACAATGTCCTAGTTCATACCAAAGTGCTATGGTAAGCAGTCCAGAACAATGCAATGCGACAAAGCAAACCCACTTGGATCTTTTCAACTCAAGCATAAAAGGCATTGAATTTTCATTCATTTTTTATTTTTATCATTTTTATAGCACATTTTCCAAGTTAAAGCATAAAGATGTCCAAGTTGCATATCTGCATCCATGTGAGGAACTAGCTATAAGGCATGTAACAGATAACAAAAGCACTCAGCCTACACATGCTAGTTACCAGAAGCAATGGTGATAATTTTTTCAAGTTTAAAGCATAAAAGCCATGCATATGACAGATATCAGACATATCAAGTGAACTGAATCAAAGCCTGATCATCGACAAGTAATCAAAAGCATGTACCAGCTAGAATAAGTAAAGCAGTTCAATCATATAATAGAAGCAAGCTCAAAAGTGTGATATGAGAGTATGTATGATATGAACACACACAAAAAGACTCAAGAAAAGAGTAAAGAAGAAAGAAAACTGACGGAAAATATCTTAGAAAGGATATACAACAGCCAAATCCCCTCGTAAACGCTCAAAAGTAGACTGATCTAGGGGTTTGGTGAAAATGTCAGCCAACTGATGATGGGTATCAACATGAACAAGGTCAATGACACCTTTCTCATATTGATCCCTCAGAAAGTGAAAGCGCACATCAATGTGTTTGGTTTTTGAATGGAGACAAGGGTTTTTCCCTACACTAATAGCACTGGTGCTATCGCAAAACAAAGGAACTCTGGTAGGAAAGAACAACCCAAAATATCGTAATGTGTAAATCATCCAAACTAACTGTGAGCAGCAGCTAGCAGCAGCTACATACTCAGCCTCAGTGGTCGAAAGAGAAACTCCAGATTGCTTTCGAGAAGACCAAGACACAAGAGACGAACCAAGAAACTGGCAAGTACCGGAAGTCGACTTGCGATCCAACCGGCACCCACCAAAGTCAGCGTCCGAAAATCCAGATAAATCAAGAGATGATGATGCTGAATAATAAAGACCAAGATCGGGCGCATAAGTGAGATACCTGAAAATGCGCTTGATAGCCTGCCGATGAGACGCGCGTGGTGAAGACTGGAAGCGTGCGCAAAGTCCCATGGCAAACTGTATGTCCGGTGTTGTTGCCGTCAAGTATAGCAATGAACCAATCATCCCTTGAAACTCTCTCTCGTTGACCTTAATACCGCTCTCGTCCTTGTCCAGGCCCCCAGATGTGCCCATTGGGGTCACTGAGGCTTCAACTCTCCACCATAGTCAAATTTCTTCAACATGTCAAGAGTGTACTTACCTTGGTGGATGAAGGTGCCGTCCTTGGTCTGCTTGATCTGGAGCCCTAGAAAGTACTTGAGCTCACCCATGAGGCTCATCTCAAACTCACTGTGCATCTGCTCAGAAAACTTGGACACAAGATCATTAGTAGTACCGCCAAAGATAATATCGTCCACGTAAATTTGAGCTACTAAAAAATCTGAAGCATCTCTAAGCAAGAAGAGAGTTTTATCCACAGAACCCATCACAAAGCCCTTCCCCAACAAAAACTGCTTCAACCGGTCATACCAAGCCCTGGGGGCTTGCTTCAACCCGTATAAAGCTTTTTGCAACTTAAATACATGCCGAGGAAACTTAGGGTTCTCAAAACCGGGGGCTGCCGAACATAAACCTCCTCCTCTATGTACCCGTTCAGAAAAGCACTCTCGACGTCCATTTGAAAAAGCTTAAAACCCTTCGAAGCGGCAAAAGCTAAGAGAATGCGAATGGACTCAAGACGGGCAACAGGGGCGAAAGTTTCTTCAAAATCAATACCTTCCTTCTGGAAAAAACCCTGGGCAACCAGTCGAGCTTTGTTGCGCACCACAACCCCATCTTCACCTTGCTTGTTCTTGAACACCCACTTGGTGCCTATGGGGTTGCATCCAGGTGGCAGCTCAACCAGTGTCCAAACCCGATTGCGGACAAAATTCTCAAGCTCTTCTTGCATGGCATTAATCCAATTAGAGTCAGAAAGAGCATGACAAACGTCTCTGAGCTCAAAAGATGCAACAAAAGCAGATTCAGCAAACACAGCAAGAGAGTCAATAGATGAACGCAACGTCCTTTCAGACAAATCACCGATGATGAGCTCTGAGGGGTGATCACGCTGAAGTGCTCGGGATCCCTAGTGATCTGAAGTCACCTCACCGGAGTAAGTAGCTAGCACCTCTGGACTCGACTGAGGGGGCTCGATCGAAGTGGAAGAAGTGATCAGAGGTCCGCCCTCGTCCTCAGTCGAAGTCTCAGAAGGTGTGGGTTCTACAGACTGTACATAAGGCCCACCCTCATCAGCAGCTAGAGTGTCCTCATCTTCCTCGAAGATGGACTCTCCGAGCTCACCATCACCAGAAAGCTCAAAAGAAGGAGTAAAAGAAGGCAAGGAATCATCAAATGAAACCTCACAAGTCTCGACAAGCTGCTAGGATTCGAGGTTCCAAACACGAAAGCCTCAAGAATGCAAAGCATAGCCAAGAAAAACTCCGTCCCAGCAACGAGACTCAAATTTGTCCAAATGAACTCACTTCTTGAGCACAAAGCACTTGCAGCCAAACGCTCGCAAGTGGCTCACCTTGGGCTGTCTGACAAACCGCAACTCATATGAAGTCTTACCTAGGTAAGCTCTAAGAAAAATGCGGTTGGCCAGATAGCAAGCCGTGTTCATGGCTTCAGCCCAAAAGCGCCTAGGAGTCCTGTGCTCATCGAGCATCGTCCTGGCCATCTCGACTAGCGTGCAGTTCTTTCGTTCCACAACGCCGTTCTATGGGGGAGTGTAAGGAGCAGAAAACTGATGGTCAAGACCCTGATCACTACAGAAGCTGACGAACTGAGAGTTCTTGAACTCAGAGCCATTGTCGGAGTGAATTGCTCGCATCCGACCATTGTTCTCATTCTTCAGCTTCAAAATCAGGTCATGAACAAAATGAAAAGTTTCATCCTTAGACTCCAAAAAGAAAACCCACGAAAATCGAGAAAAATCGTCAACAATCACAAGCGCATACCACTTCCCACCGACTGAGCGTACCCGAGCTGGACCTACAGTGTCCATGTGTAACAGCTTGCCCGTTTACGAAGTCATCACTTGAGTCACAGGTGAGTGAGAAGCGGCAACCATTTTCCCATGATGACAGGGATGGCAAACTAGATCCTTCTCCATCTTAAGCTTGGGCAATCCTCGGATGAGGTCCATAGAGCTCAACCTGACTAGCCGATCAAAACTGAAGTGACCTAACCTCCTATGCCACTTCCATAGCTCAGAAGAGGATCCAGCAATCAAACAGCGAGAAGGGCCAAAAGAACTAGAGAAGTCAATCCGAAAAACCTTACCAAAAGGTAAGATCTGGCAAATCAAAGACCCTCTAGAATCAATCATAGAAGAACTGCCCTTTTTAAAACGAACCTCCAACCCATCCTCAAGAAGTTGCGAAACTGAAATCAAATTGAAGTTCAAATTTTCAACCAAGGCAATGTTCTTTAAAGAGAAATGGTCAGAGATGCGAATTGAGCCAATGCCGTGTACCTTCCCTTGACCACTGTTCCCGAAAGTGATGTACTCTTTGGAGCTCGGGGGAGTGAGACTGGAGAACCATCTGCGATGTCCCGTCATGTGGAGAGAGCATCCTGAGTCCATGATCCAAACGTCCTCCAGTCCCCGATCCTGCACAATCAGTAGTTGTAAGGGGGAGCAAATGGTCCGGCACCAGGTTTAGCAAAATAACTAAACCAGTGTCGAGCCATCTACTCAAAAGACGAAAAGCAAAAACCATCAGAAGAGTTTGGACCAAAATGCGGCTCAAAGCGTGGTCCATGGTTTTGCCTAAAGCCTCGTCCATGAGGTCCAGGACCGTAGCCAAAACGGCCTGAAGCTCTACCGGAACGAACACCACCATCTGGAGCACGGGCGTGAAAGCCGTCTCCTCTACCACCACCTACACGACGCGGCCTGGCCTCCAGCCTCTCCCTGCGTCAAGGAACTCTCAGTCTACCACCCTGCTGGTAGAACTGCTCCTAGCCACCATGAGCATGCTCTGCTCTCTCAACCTGCTTCCTCCTGAAGCAAAACTCCGCAAGATGCCCGTCTTTCTGACGGTACTCACAATGATAGGTGGGCTTCTTGGGATGTGGTTGAGGCTTGGGGTTCTTGGGCTTAGTGATGTTTGGTGTAGTCTTGTTGGTCTGAGAGGGTCCAGGAAGAGAGTCTAGAGAAGTGTGGAGGTGTTTGGGCTTTGGAACCCAGATGGGCTTCTTGGGTGGAGCTTTGGGCTGTTCTTTGAACACTCCATCCTTGGGCTGACTAGCCTGGAAAGACTCAGTGGAGTGAGTCTTGGGGTATCTCTGCTCAGGAGTCATTTTACTCCACTCCACTGCCCGGCTAATGGCACTCTCAAAGTCAACCATGGTGTAGGTGTAACCTACCCCAAACCCATCCTGCCTCTTAAACTGCTGGATCTCTCTGGCTTTGTCCAACTCAGGATAGAACGGAGGTAAAAGTTCTCATTTTGAGCATCAGCTAGCTCCTCTCTCAAGGACACTAGAACCTCCACCTGAGACAAGCAGGTCTCACACTCTCCATCTACTTGGACAGACTTCTCTGCTTTCAGCTTAATCAACTCCAGTCTAAGAGACAAGCAGTTCTCACAGACAGTGGGTGAAACTGACAGTGTCTCAAGCTCTAGCCTAGTCTGCGCCAACTCAGCTCTCACACTCTCCAAATCACCCAAATGCTCATCGCCCTTGGCTTTCAGCTAAGCTAAACTAGCTAGATGAGATGGGAAATCAGCACAGGGCACGACGACAGTGGCTTGAGCATCTTTCAGCTCCAGCTGAGCGCTTTCAAGCTCAGTGGCCAAAGCGTCCCTCTCATCAACCCTTTCTGTGTACCTGGACTTCAAAGTCGACAGGTCACACAGAAGCACCTCACACTTTGGGCACTCACTACTATCACCCAAGCAAGGGGAAGAAGATAGACTCTCAATTCTGCCATTGGCCACGGCAAGCTCACTCTCTAATTCATCTATCCTATTCTTAGCCCCTCTAAGCAGTTTTTCCCGATATTTTAACTCCTGATGATTGCTTTCAAGTAAATCATCGATTTCACGTTCATAAGATGATACCTTTTCGTTGTCGTCATCGTCGGAGTCATCGGAGGAGCCCTTCTCTTCTTTATCCCCAAGAGCCATTGAGCAGAAGCTCTTGCGGGATCTTCGGCGCTGATGTGAACGGCTCTTCGGTCTGTCCCCGAAGGCCATGAAGCAAAGCCCCGCCGGATCGTCCTTGTCCTTCCCCTTCCTGATGATGATCTCCTCATCACTTGAGCTCGATGAAGAGGAAGAAGATGTGAAACACTTGGAGTAGCTCTTCTCCATCTCGGCAAAGAAGGCCTTGTCGCGCTTCTTGTTCTCTCACCGGTAGTCCTTCAGGGCCTTTCTGAAGAATCTGGTCTTTGGCTTGCCCTTGTTGAAGGAGGAGCTGTCGTGCTTGCCAGAGTCGTGGAAGCCACCACCGGTGCCCTTCTTGTGGCCATTGCGCTTGGGGCAGTCGGCGATGAAGTGTCCTGGGTCACCACACTCAAAGCACCCGTATTTCGTGCCATGTCTCTTGAACATTCTTTTGTCATAAACACGATGCACCCGGTTGTTAAAAAGACACATGTCATCATCTCCCAAAGACTCAAGCTAGTCCTCAATGATAGACATCAAAGAGAACCCAGCACAGCTCATAGAAGAGGGATCAACAGAAGGTGTAGCAAGGGCCAGGGACTTTGATCCAGAGCCAGTGAGATTTGATCTCAACTGGGTATCAACCTCAGTGGCCTTCAGCTTGCTAAACAACTCAGAAATGGTCAAGGTATCATAAGAAGTGCTCTCAATGATAGAGGATACCTTGATCTCCCAGATCTTAGGGTCCAAGGTATGGAGAACCTTGAGCACCTACTCATGATCTGAGACTAACTGAACACCCTCAGCCTTGTTGTCCCGAAGCTTGTTTATGATCGATTGAAAACGACCAAACAACGCTCCAACAGATTCACCCGACTTTTGTGTGAAGTTCTCATATTCACGCCGGTAGGTCTGATAGAGCCGAGCCTTGACCTGAGCTGTCCCCTCATGGTGTGCCTGAAGGGTAGCCCAGATCTCTCTCACAGTGGTGAGATGGCTCACACGCTCAAATTCAGTGGGACCTAAACCAGAAAACAAAATGTTCACAGCTTTGTTATTGTTCAGATGTTGCGCGATGATACCTGGAGAATCACGCTTAGCAACTGGCAATATGACAAACGTAGTGTGAACACAAATTTCCCAGATGTCCGAGCTTTGGCTCATAAGATAGGCTCGCATGCGAGTCTTCTAATAATTATAGCCATAAGCTTCCAAGGACGGGACCTTTCCAGGAGATGTCATGATCACTACTGGGTTTTAGAACCGGTTAAGGTATGGAAAAACCCTAACCATGCTCTGATACCACTTGTAGGACCGAAAGTAACGACCAGAGGGGTGGGGGGGGGGGGGGGTTGAATGGGCGCCTTAAAAATTCTTGCGAAACAATGGCCTTTCCCAAAACCCAACGCGCCTCGACTAACAACCAGTAGAATCTAGGAGATCTAATCCAAGAAAATAATCTAGCATACAAACAACTAATGACCTAGAAATAAGGACACCAAAACTGTGCTTATAGGCAGCAGAACATTTAAAAACATGGTCAAATCAAGCCTCACACAAATAGATCATCACACAGGTTTAATTTTAGTGCACGTAGAACGAGGAGAAACAGTCACTTGTTCAAAAAATAAATTACTTTTGATCCGAAGACTGTCGAAGAAAGTTCGAGGTATTCGTTCGAAGTCACACTGCAGTTTTTGAAGTAAGCAGGCTTCGAAAACAGCAGAAAACTTACTTCAGACTTCGAAGAGCAAACTTCGAAACCTGCTGAAGCTAACAGGTCCGAAGTTACCCAAAAAGAAGCTTTGCAAGAACCTACACTAGGCACTCCGAACCCAGCCAAAATACTCCACTACCATGCTTCGAACATCGAAGTTAGTCTGGTACAGGAAACGCCGTCAAAGCCGAGGACTGAATAACACCTGATCGAACCACATGAGACTAGAAAAAGAACCTCCGAACTGACACCTTCGCAGTGATACTCTAAGCCAAAAACTCTACACGATTCAACGAACCTTCGTGTAGGACTTCGTTGTGTTCACCAGGAACAACAAAGAGTATTCTGTACATGTTTCCCATACGAACAAGTTGCTGAGATCTCTGCATTTCTCAAAAGCAAGATACTCAAGTATTCCTTTGAAAAATTCGTGCCTGACACAAGACAGCTAGCACACAGTAGCTAAGCTCATGAAACAAGAAATATATTATCAAAAACTAGAGATTGATATTGTGCACTGTTCATCTCGGGAGCGAAGAAAAATTTCTGCACGCAAACGCAGCTGCCGCAAGCTAGCTCTGGACTGCTTCTAAAAATTTCTAATCGCATAGCCTGATGGCTAGCAGTGCTCGAACCAGAAGGCTAGAGGCCTAGCAGCTACTTTGCCTCTGCAACACTAGGAGCAAAGAATACAAAAAAATATCAACCGGCAGGAAGAAAACTCAAGATCAGAACTACACTGGCGCACACAAATAAAAACTAGCCATAGACTGCAAGCAAGTCAGAGATTGCAGAAAGACTATGCGGTAGGAGCTATAGCCATGAAACTAGCTAGTAAAAGGAAAAACAAGTGCAAATGAAACTGTCGGAACTCAAGGAATAAACAAAACTCTCAGATATGAGCTCGGAAATCGATTAACACACTCAGCACGCAAACCAAGGCAACATTAAGACCAATCTGCAGCATGACAGCCAATAACTGAGAATAAAAGGAATAACACCTGATGTATTGATTTCTCTACCGGTTGAAGAATCAGATCGTGGGAAAATCAGTGGAGCACAGATCAAATCATCCGACGGCGCACACACAGGAATAAGCAGAGAAAAAAAAGTGGGGAAAGTGAACTCTAATTTTTTGATTAAAGTGAGTTGACCCTAACCCTAGGGATTGGGGCCCTATTTATAGGCAGCCCAATAGACTAGGAAAATACCAAAACACCCTTAGGGTTTTTTACAGACGCTAAAATAAATGGAAAAGACCAAAATGCCCTTAGGATATTTTTTACAGACTCGACTAACTGACTTTGGGCCTAAGGACAAAATAGTAAACTTGTAACACCCCAAATTTTCAAAACAATAAAAATATTATTAAATTCAATTTCTTGGAATTATTATTTCAGAAAATGCTTTTAATACTCCTTTATACCCTTTTGAACTACAACATATAGTAGATGGCCAAATTAAGAGGTGAAACTTTTTGTATATGCTCCTAAGACCAAAATATAATTTTCGGAATTTTTATAAATTTTTATCAACCTTGGAAGTAGCCCTAATATTTTAATCTAATTCCTGGAATTATTTTTATTCAGAAATGTATTAAAACAGTAATGGGCTCCCCCTTTCCCCCTTCCCTCTCTCCCGGCCGGCCCAGCCCACTCCCCCTCGCGCGCGCCACCTGACAACTGGGTCCCGCCCGTCAGTGACCTCCGCTCTGCACCCTCGCCCGGCCCCACCTGTCGGCACCGGTTACCTCTCCTCGCGCGCGCACCCGACATCGTGGCCCCACCCGTCAGTCCTCTCGTTCGCTCGTCCGCGCTCGCTGGCCAGTGGACCCCGCTCGTCAGAACCGTCTTCAACCTCGCGCCATCGCCCCCAAATGGCGCCGGCTGAATTGAATCCCTCGGATTCGCCCGTCGCCGGTCCCCTCCCCTCCTTTATTCGCCGGCATTTAACTCCCCGTATCACGTCGCCCGTCTCCCATTTAATCCCATGCGTAATTCCCCCCCGCTGTCGCCCGCATGCAGAGAAACCGCCCGCCGGCGTTAACTCGCTGCCCTCCCCCGATGGCGCCCTCCCTGTCCCCGCCGGCGCCCCTATTTAAACCGTCGCCCTGTACCGCGTTCGGTTCACGCACCCATTCGCACTCAGGCCAAGCAGAGCGCACACACATCGCCTTTTAGCGCACTCCTTCGGTTCCGCCTCCAGCCACCGCTCGCCGTCGCCGGGACCCCTCTCCGTCCGCACCGACCGCACCGCCGTGACCGCCAGGACCTCACCAACCCCGGGCACCGCTCCATCGACGACGAACCTCGCCGGATCGCCGTACCCGCCAAGGAACCGAGAACCTTCGCCGCCACCGCTCGTCGCCGGCCTCACCCCATCGACCCCGGACCACCGCAAGGGTACCCTTTTGTCCCCCTCGGTACCCCCTTTCCGTTTTTAGTCCTAGATAGGCTAGATAACCCTCGACCTCGCCGGAATCGCTCGCCGTCGCATCGCCGGAGTCGGGGAAGAAGGGGTACTTTACCCCCCCGACACGCACTGTGCCGGATTCAATCCTGGCCGTGCGATCCAGATCCAACGCTTGGGATTAAATCATCTGTTCGGTTTAATCCGGGCCGTCGGATCTGAGTGAAGCGGTATGGTGCGATCCCGTGCGTTCGTTGGTATTTAAAACCCGCGTTTAATCTCGTGCGTCCACGTGGTACCCCTTCGAACGTTTTAATCCTGGCCGTCCATCGTAACTTACGCATCCCGCCTCGCCCTCGCGCGTCGGATCTGGATCCGACGGTCCAGATCGACCCGGCGCACGCGCACAGTGCGCGGGTTCACCGTGGGCCTGGCTCACCGTGGACCCGAGGAGTTTAAAAATTTAAAATGAATTTCAGAAATACCTTTAAACTTGTAAAATTCATATCTGATGCATTTGAACTCTAAAAATTACCATTCCAATTTCAGAAAATTCATAAAATTATTCTCTACATGTTTATGCAATAAAAACAGTAGGTTTACTTTGACATTTTCATGTTTATTCAAATAAATATTTAAATGCCTTTAGGATTAAAATATGAATTCAAATGTTTGAACTTCATAAAAATTCATATTTATTTCTTTCTATTCATATACTGAAAAGCCCTCAAAATAACATGAACTTTTCATTTCATAAATCATTAGGGAACTTAATATGGGACTATTCACATTTAAACATGTGTTTTCTAAAAAGGACAACCCTTCATTTTAATCCCTTTTAAAATTAGTTATGAAATAATTTTCAGAGCCTTAACAATTGAATTTATCTTATTTTAAATCAAACCAACTTTAACTTATGTGCTTATCATGTAATGTTATATTGTTTGATTGAACGTTGTGTTCTTTTATTTTATTTTATTGAAAAGACTACGACGTCGCCGAGGAGCCGGAGTACTTCCCCGAAGTCCCTCCCTCTCCTTTTGCTGAACAAGGCAAGTCACCAAACAATTCTTTTGAGCATATTGAACCCATGTTTGAATTGACTATCGCTAAAACACATAGGTTATATATGCATTAGTCAAATGAACCCTTACATTATATTTATTTAGGATCCCCCGACCTTGATGTGCAACCCAAGCCATGCTATCTCGCCTAACCCCCTTGTCACCATATGATCAATGATATTAGCTAGTGTCCAATGTATTGACACGGCCGCTATAGGATAAAAATGAGTCGTAGCAAAATGGTTCTATTATATGATCCCCGTCATTTCTTATCCTTGGAAATTCTGTTGGTGATGAGTCATGGTTGTGAGTGTATGCATGGTGGGTTCCGGGTGCAAGCTAGGGCATTGGTTAGTAGCACCCGGGGCACTATAAGGACCGGTCTGAGGGATCCGTTGCAATACACTTACGTACTAACCACAAGTCTAGTGGGTAAGTCCTAACTAAGGTATGGGTTGTTCCAAACCGAGGCCACCATTTGGAGATGGGTCAAGTTGCACCTGCGGGTGACTTGTACCAATGTGGCGCAAAAGGGGGTGCGACGTTAGCCGGGATGCGGCCCGGCGCGCCGGCGAAACCTAGAGCGGGTGGTTATCGCTTGGAACATCTCATATTGAGGTTTTGGCACGAGTTCCCGTGAAATGGGTCATCTCGTTTGGGATGAGTGCGTGCCTTGTGGGTACAGTAGTACATCTCTGATCAGAGTCTTAAATCTTTTCGAAAAGCCGAGCCCACGGTCAAGGGCGGGTTGCGTGACATCCCCCAGTTAGTTTATTTTGAATATGTATGTGCATGATGGATTGACATGTAAGGACTGTTGAGCGAGGTGGGGCTGACTGTACCCCTCGAGTTAGTCGATGTTGATGATGCTCATGTTTACTTTCCGCATGATTAAAATATGACTACACTAAATGCCATAACTGCAACTGCATTATTCTGCAATGTTAGCCATTATCCTTCCTTGTTTATTATCCTGCATTATTATTTGCATTTGCGGTGGCTTGTTGAGTACGTTTTGTACTCATACCCGTTGGACCCCACAGAGGATGCTTACTTTGAAGACGGTCTGGAGTAGCGACCCAGTCGAGGAGAAAGATCCTGGAGAAGATGTTCGTCATGCCGTTTTCTAATTATTTCACTTTGCTGTTTTTATTAAAACAATGATGTAATAAATATGGTCTGCGTACCATGAACACTGTCGTATGTACGATTGTCGCATGATGAACCTCTTGTATTATTGTTTTTCTTATGAAATTCAATAATGTCTCGATTTGTTAAATCGGGGCGCTACAAGATGGTATCAGAGCCGACTCGACTGTAGGAAGCCAAACAGACCCGCCTAGCCATTAGCCACAGGAAATTATTTCTCGAAAATCTACTTCATAAACTTTGTTCCTCTCCTCACTTTTATTCAACTTGCTGTTTTGTAGATGCATGTCTACCAAGTCCACAGCTACTGCCGCCATTACGAGGGCTTCGTCCGGGAGCTCCGTATGATGCTTACCTTCCTCGGGTTCCTCTTCGAGCCCGAATTTCAAGGAGTATACCCCGACGAGTTCGCCGGGCCTTGCGACGTCTCCCTCACCGTCCACGGCTCCGGAGAACACCTGCCGCCCTACACCACCGCACTTGGAGGCCCGACTTTCGACGTTGCGTGCCAACGAGTCGCCCTCCAAGCCCTCATGGAGCTGAGGATGATCTACGATGATCGTCTTCAGAACTCGTCCTTCCGGCTCGTGCCGAAGTGCACTCCCGGAGCCCACCGTAGCATCTACCTCGGAGTTCACTCCGTGCGTGATCCGGTCATGGCCCGGCAGTCGCGTCTTCTACAGGCCATGGACAATCTCCACACCGAGGCGGTGCTCGACGCCGACGAGCACCATGAGGCGGTTGAGTTCCTTCGTGAAGAAACGAAGAACTTGATCCAGCAGAATGGCGAGTTGCAGCGCAAGATTATGCAGCTGCAGAAGGATATCGCGGAGATGGTTCCTCTTCTTCCAAGGAAGAAGAAGCCCATCCGTGAGCCCCTCCCTCGCCCCAAGAGGATCCCGCCACGACCCTCCCCCGCCAGGCCCTCTACCAGCGCCCCTCCTCCACGCCCCGGCCTCGTCTCCGACTCCATCATCGAGAATTTTCTCGAGCCCACCATCTCTCTGGAGCCGCGCACTCGTGGTTCCGAGAGCACGGAGACCGCCTCCGGCGGCGAGTAGGCGTTAGGAGACGCGAATTTAAATAAAAATCATAATTTTGTATGTGGTGCCATCTGCAACGAGTTGGGTTGTAGATGGAATAAGAGCTTGATGTAATAAACAATTTATACCACTTGATATATTTATGTGCTTGAATCTTATATGATATTTTTGGTTGTATTTTTGTTTCGTCATCTTTTGCTTTATCACTTTGTATATTAAGAAGATGGCCGATCACCAGAACACCGGTTCCAACAACGGAGCAGGAGGAAGCCGGGATGCGCCCGAGGGTGTTGTACCCAACTGGGGTGCAACGGGCCCACGTCAGTCTGGGTCGCCTTCCGCCAACCACCCCACCTTGGCGGAGATGATGGCGAATCAGATCCACCTGATCACCGCCCTCCTCACCCAAATGCAGAACCAACAGGCTCAGTTGGACCGTCTGCAGAACGGGGAACCCGCCCCTCGCGCACCAGCACCCGCGCCCGCCCCGCAACTCTCTGAGTTTTTGCGCGTGCGTCCGCCCATCTTCTCGAGCACCACCAACCCGATGGAGGCCGGAGATTGGCTTCGCACCATCGGAAAGAAGCTCGACCTCCTCCCCTGCACCGACCGGGAGCGGGTGGCCTTCGCCACTCACCAGCTCCAGGGTCCCGCCGCTGAATGGTGGGACAACTACCGTGAGTCCCAGCCAGAGGGCCACGTGGTGACTTGGGCGGAGTTCACCATCGCTTTTCGCACCGCCCACGTCCCCGCCGGTGTCATCACGGTAAAACAGCAGGAGTTCCGCGACCTGCAACAAGGCAACAGGACCGTCATGGAGTACCTCCATGAGTTCAACCGCCTCGCCCGCTACGCACCGGAGGAAGTGCGCACCGACGCCCTCCGCCAAGCCAAGTTCCTCAGGGGACTTAAGGATGAGCTGTCCATCCAGCTCGTCGCCGCCGACTTCGCCGACTTCCAACGGCTGGTCAACAAAGCGCTCATCCAAGAGACTGAGCAGAACAAGCTAGACCTCAAAAAGAGGAAGATGATCGCCTTCAAGCATCAGCAGACGAACTCTCAGAGGCCCCGCTTCGTCCCTCCGCCACCAGCGCCCGCCTACCATCCTCGGCCCGCCTACAGGCCACCTCACGCCGCCGGTGGATCCAACGCCGGGAATCCTCGCCCCGCTCCACCAGCTCCGGCCGCTCAGTCGACACCAGCCGCCAAGGCCCCGATCTTGAGGGATCGCCAAGGAAGGCCGGTCATCTGCTTCAACTGCCGCAAGGAAGGGCACTATGCACACCAGTGTCCCCACCCCAAGCCAGCTCAGGGCGCGGCACCCAGCCAGGCGGTTCGTGCCCGCGTCAACCACATCAGCGCGGAGGAAGCTCAGGAGGCTCCTGAAGTCGTGCTCGGTATGTTTACTGTGAATTCCGTACTGGCCGTCATATTATTTGACTCTGGAGCAACCCACACCTTCATCTCGGAAAATTTTGTGAAAACAAACAAACTGGACGTGCTCCCTCTACCCATTCCCATGGTGATTGCCACCCCCGGCAATAGGACCTCAGCCCGCTTATACAACCCTAAGGTTCAAATTGACATCCAAGGAGTACTGTTTCGGGCTGAGCCTGTCCTCATCCAATGCACCGGACTCGGCCTTATACTAGGGATGGATTGGTTGATGAAGCACAAGGGAGTGATCGACTGTGCCAACAAGTCCGTCATGGTGACCAATCCTGAAGGCGTAAACGTCACCTTTCGGATGACCAGTCGCAAACCACTCGGAGCATCCCTTCGCTCGATAGCTCTTGAAGAGGTGCCTATAGTCAAGGAGTTTGCGGATGTCTTCCCTGAAGATCTACCCGGAATGCCTCCCAAGCGGGACATCAAATTCAGAATCGAACTTGTCCCCGGGACCACTCCAATCTCCAAACGCCCGTACCGAATGGCCGCCAATGAGCTAGCCGAAGTCAAGAGCAACATCGAAGACCTGGAGCAGAAAGGTTACATCCGACCGAGTACCTCACCCTGGGGTGCACCGGTTATATTTGCCATGAAGAAGGACAAAACCAAGAGGATGTGCGTGGACTATAGAGCCCTGAACGACGTGACCATCAAGAACAAATACCCACTGCCTCGGATCGACGACCTGTTCGATCAGCTGAAAGGATCCTCGGTGTTTTCCAAGATTGACCTCAGGTCAGGTTATCACCAGTTGCGGATTAGGGAAGAAGACATACCCAAGACTGCCTTCACCTCCCGCTATGGACTCTACGAGTACACTGTGATGTCGTTCGGACTCATGAATGCCCCGGCCTTTTTCATGAACATGATGAACAATGTATTCATGGAGTTCTTGGACAAGTTCATCGTGGTATTCATCGACGATATCCTTGTTTACTCCAAGACCAAGGAAGAACACGAGACTCACCTCCGTCTGACCCTCGGAAAGCTAAGGGAGCAGCAACCGTACGCCAAATACAGCAAATGCGAATTTTGGTCGTCTGAGGTGAAGTTCCTCGGCCATGTCATATCTGCCGGAGGAATAGCAGTGGACCCCACCACCGTTGAAGCGGTAACCAGCTGGCTGCAGCCCACGACCGTGACCGAGATCCGGAGTTTTCTCGGATTGGCCGGATACTACCGCCGGTTCATCGAGAATTTTTCCAAGATCACCAAGCCTATGACCAGACTTCTGCAGAAGGAAGTGAAGTTTGAATGGACCCCCGACTGCGAAGAGAGCTTCCAGACCCTCAAGAAGAAGCTAGTATCAGCTCCCATTCTGACTCTGCCCGACATCCGGAAAGACTTCCACGTCTACTGTGATGCCTCTCGTCAAGGATTGGGATGCGTCTTAATGCAAGAAGGGAAAGTGATATCCTACGCCTCCCGGCAATTGAGACCGCACGAGCTGAACTACCCAACCCACGACCTGGAACTAGCAGCCGTGGTTCATGCCTTGAAGATATGGAGACATTACCTTGTGGGAAATCGGTGTGAGGTCTTCACCGACCACAAGAGCCTCAAGTACATATTCACCCAACCAGATCTGAATCTCAGGCAAAGGAGATGGTTGGAACTGATAAAGGATTACGACTTGGGCATCCATTATCATCCGGGCAAAGCGAACGTGGTGGCAGACGCCCTTAGCCGAAAAGGGTACTGCAATGCCATCATGATTTAAGACCAAGCTCCTTTACTTTACAAGGAGATGGAAAGGCTAAACCTAGGGATCACTACTCGAGCGTACCTCGCTGCTTTGGAGTCTCGGCCTGTCTTAATAGACCAGATCCGAGAAAAGCAGAAGGAAGATCCGGACATCCTGGAGATCCAGCAAAACATGAGGAAGGGTAAAGCCCCCGGATTTTCTGAGGACGAGCATGGTACCATCTGGTTCGGAAACCGAGTATGCGTACCCAACCTACCTGAGTTGAAGATCCTCATCCTGCAAGAAGCCCATGATACGTTATACTCCATTCATCCCGGGAGTACAAAGATGTATCAAGACCTGAAGGAAAAATATTGGTGGGTCAGCATGAAGAGGGAAATAGCTGAGTATGTGGCCAAGTGCGACACATGCCGGCGAGTCAAGGCAGAGCATCAGAGACCTGCCGGACTGCTTCAACCTCTCAAAGTCCCTGAATGGAAGTGGGAAGAGATAAGAATGGACTTCATCACGGGACTGCCCAGGACCCAAGCTGGTCACGATTCTATCTGGGTGATCGTCGACCGACTCACCAAGGTAGCTCACTTCGTTCCGGTCAAGACAACTTACACCGTCGCCAAGTTGGCTGAGTTGTATATGACCCGGATCGTGTGCCTTCACGGAGTTCCTAAGAAGATTGTATCTGACCGTGGGAGTCAGTTTACCTCCAAGTTTTGGAAGAACCTTCAAGAGGAACTAGGCACCCGGCTGAACTTTAGCACCGCCTATCATCCACAGACCGACGGTCAAACCGAAAGGGTCAACCAGATATTGGAAGATATGCTTAGAGCTTGTGCTCTAGACTTTGGCGGAATGTGGGACAAGAACTTACCCAATGCAGAGTTCTCCTACAACAACAGCTATCAAGCTAGCCTGCAAATGTCCCCGTTCGAAGCACTCTATGGACGTAAGTGCAGAACGCCGTTGCTCTGGGATCAGACCGGAGAGTCGCAACTGTTTGGGACTGATTTATTAAGAGAAGCTGAAGAGAAGGTTAAGATCATAAGAGACCGACTGAAGGCAGCCCAATCCAGGCAGAAGAGCTATGCCGACAACCGTCGAAGAGACCTAGCCTTTGAGGAGGGTGATTATGTCTATCTCCGAGTCACTCCCCTCTGTGGCACTCAAAGGTTCAACATGAAAGGCGAACTAGCACCCCGCTACGTCGGACCTTTCCAGATCCTCCGACGACAAGGAGAAGTGGCATATCAACTCGAACTGCCCCCATCCTTGGCAGGCGTTCATGATGTGTTTCATGTCTCTCAGCTGAAGAAGTGCCTCCGTGTACCTACCGAACAAGCCGACCTTCAGCAGCTTAATGTCCAAGAAGACTTGACCTACATAGAGAAACCCGTCAAAATCTTGGAGACCAAGGAGAGAGTAACCAGAAGTCGCGTTGTCCTATTCTGCAAGGTCCAATGGAACAACCATCCCGCCGAAGAAGCCACTTGGGAAAAAGAAGACGAACTAAAAGCCCAATACCCCGAGTTATTTGAGTAGCGTTCCAATCTCGAGGATGAGATTCTTGTAAGGGGGATAGGTTTGTAACACCCCAAATTTTCAAAACAATAAAAATATTATTAAATTCAATTTCTTGGAATTATTATTTCAGAAAATGCTTTTAATACTCCTTTATACCCTTTTGAACTACAACATATAGTAGATGGCCAAATTAAGAGGTGAAACTTTTTGTATATGCTCCTAAGACCAAAATATAATTTTGGGAATTTTTATAAATTTTTATCAACCTTGGAAGTAGCCCTAATATTTTAATCTAATTCCTGGAATTATTTTTATTCAGAAATGTATTAAAACAGTAATGGGCTCCCCCTTTCCCCCTTCCCTCTCTCCCGGCCGGCCCAGCCCACTCCCCCTCGCGCGCGCCACCTGACAACTGGGTCCCGCCCGTTAGTGACCTCCGCTCTGCACCCTCGCCCGGCCCCACCTGTCGGCACCGGTTACCTCCCCTCGCGCGCGCACCCGACATCGTGGCCCCACCCGTCAGTCCTCTCGTTCGCTCGTCCGCGCTCGCTGGCCAGTGGACCCCGCTCGTCAGAACCGTCTTCAACCTCGCGCCATCGCCCCCAAATGGCGCCGGCTGAATTGAATCCCTCGGATTCGCCCGTCGCCGGTCCCCTCCCCTCCTTTATTCGCCGGCATTTAACTCCCCGTATCACGTCGCCCGTCTCCCATTTAATCCCATGCGTAATTCCCCCCCGCTGTCGCCCGCATGCAGAGAAACCGCCCGCCGGCGTTAACTCGCTGCCCTCCCCCGATGGCGCCCTCCCTGTCCCCGTCGGCGCCCCTATTTAAACCGTCGCCCTGTACCGCGTTCGGTTCACGCACCCATTCGCACTCAGGCCAAGCAGAGCGCACACACATCGCCTTTTAGCGCACTCCTTCGGTTCCGCCTCCAGCCACCGCTCGCCGTCGCCGGGACCCCTCTCCGTCCGCACCGACCGCACCGCCGTGACCGCCAGGACCTCACCAACCCCGGGCACCGCTCCATCGACGACGAACCTCGCCGGATCGCCGTACCCGCCAAGGAACCGAGAACCTTCGCCGCCACCGCTCGTCGCCGGCCTCACCCCGTCGACCCCGGACCACCGCAAGGGTACCCTTTTGTCCCCCTCGGTACCCCCTTTCCGTTTTTAGTCCTAGATAGGCTAGATAACCCTCGACCTCGCCGGAATCGCTCGCCGTCGCATCGCCGGAGTCGGGGAAGAAGGGGTACTTTACCCCCCCCGACACGCACTGTGCCGGATTCAATCCTGGCCGTGCGATCCAGATCCAACGCTTGGGATTAAATCATCTGTTCGGTTTAATCCGGGCCGTCGGATCTGAGTGAAGCGGTACGGTGCGATCCCGTGCGTTCGTTGGTATTTAAAACCCGCGTTTAATCTCGTGCGTCCACGTGGTACCCCTTCGAACGTTTTAATCCTGGCCGTCCATCGTAACTTACGCATCCCGCCTCGCCCTCGCGCGTCGGATCTGGATCCGACGGTCCAGATCGACCCGGCGCACGCGCACAGTGCGCGGGTTCACCGTGGGCCTGGCTCACCGTGGACCCGAGGAGTTTAAAAATTTAAAATGAATTTCAGAAATACCTTTAAACTTGTAAAATTCATATCTGATGCATTTGAACTCTAAAAATTACCATTCCAATTTCAGAAAATTCATAAAATTATTCTCTACATGTTTATGCAATAAAAACAGTAGGTTTACTTTGACATTTTCATGTTTATTCAAATAAATATTTAAATGCCTTTAGGATTAAAATATGAATTCAAATGTTTGAACTTCATAAAAATTCATATTTATTTCTTTCTATTCATATACTGAAAAGCCCTCAAAATAACATGAACTTTTCATTTCATAAATCATTAGGGAACTTAATATGGGACTATTCACATTTAAACATGTGTTTTCTAAAAAGGACAACCCTTCATTTTAATCCCTTTTAAAATTAGTTATGAAATAATTTTCAGAGCCTTAACAATTGAATTTATCTTATTTTAAATCAAACCAACTTTAACTTATGTGCTTATCATGTAATGTTATATTGTTTGATTGAACGTTGTGTTCTTTTATTTTATTTTATTGAAAAGACTACGACGTCGCCGAGGAGCCGGAGTACTTCCCCGAAGTCCCTCCCTCTCCTTTTGCTGAACAAGGCAAGTCACCAAACAATTCTTTTGAGCATATTGAACCCATGTTTGAATTGACTATCGCTAAAACACATAGGTTATATATGCATTAGTCAAATGAACCCTTACATTATATTTATTTAGGATCCCCCGACCTTGATGTGCAACCCAAGCCATGCTATCTCGCCTAACCCCCTTGTCACCATATGATCAATGATATTAGCTAGTGTCCAATGTATTGACACGGCCGCTATAGGATAAAAATGAGTCGTAGCAAAATGGTTCTATTATATGATCCCCGTCATTTCTTATCCTTGGAAATTCTGTTGGTGATGAGTCATGGTTGTGAGTGTATGCATGGTGGGTTCCGGGTGCAAGCTAGGGCATTGGTTAGTAGCACCCGGGGCACTATAAGGACCGGTCTGAGGGATCCGTTGCAATACACTTACGTACTAACCACAAGTCTAGTGGGTAAGTCCTAACTAAGGTATGGGTTGTTCCAAACCGAGGCCACCATTTGGAGATGGGTCAAGTTGCACCTGCGGGTGACTTGTACCAATGTGGCGCAAAAGGGGGTGCGACGTTAGCCGGGATGCGGCTCGGCGCGCCGGCGAAACCTAGAGCGGGTGGTTATCGCTTGGAACATCTCATATTGAGGTTTTGGCACGAGTTCCCGTGAAATGGGTCATCTCGTTTGGGATGAGTGCGTGCCTTGTGGGTACAGTAGTACATCTCTGATCAGAGTCTTAAATCTTTTCGAAAAGCCGAGCCCACAGTCAAGGGCGGGTTGCGTGACATCCCCCAGTTAGTTTATTTTGAATATGTATGTGCATGATGGATTGACATGTAAGGACTGTTGAGCGAGGTGGGGCTGACTGTACCCCTCAAGTTATTCGATGTTGATGATGCTCATGTTTACTTTCCGCATGATTAAAATATGACTACACTAAATGCCATAACTGCAACTGCATTATTCTGCAATGTTAGCCATTATCCTTCCTTGTTTATTATCCTGCATTATTATTTGCATTTGCGGTGGCTTGTTGAGTACGTTTTGTACTCATACCCGTTGGACCCCACAGAGGATGCTTACTTTGAAGACGGTCTGGAGTAGCGACCCAGTCGAGGAGAAAGATCCTGGAGAAGATGTTCGTCATGCCGTTTTCTAATTATTTCACTTTGCTGTTTTTATTAAAACAATGATGTAATAAATATGGTCTGCGTACCATGAACACTGTCGTATGTACGATTGTCGCATGATGAACCTCTTGTATTATTGTTTTTCTTATGAAATTCAATAATGTCTCGATTTGTTAAAACGGGGCGCTACAAAACTCCTATTTACAGATGACTTATCCGGAAGCTAAGCTTTCGTAGCGAATACGGCTTCGCCTCTGAACAGTCCGATGCGAGATCAGCGGTTGTCAGTTTTGCACAAAAACTGACAAAGTGTCCACCAACTTTGCACCAGGAACCCGGATTGGGCCGGTCTGATTCCGCAGCTCTCTCAGCCCGGCAATCACTCACCGCCCGTGTACCTGAGTCAATCCTGGTGAACAGCCTAGTGGATCTTCTACTGCTCCTAGCCCATGTACCCGGATTGGGCCAGCCCGACTTCGTGGCCCCTCTGCCCGACAGTCGCTCGCTGCCTGTGTACCTTTGTCACATGCGGCCCAGACGCAACAGGTCTTCTCTCTCTCTCTCTCTTCAGTCCTCTTTGACTACCGTTGACAATGACTCATCACATCTGGAGCCATGAGGGCCACGCTCTTCAGCATGGCTCCTCAGCTACTTCCATGGGTGATAAAAATTTGTATAAATTCTCAAAAATATATCTTGGCCTTGGGATCACATACAAAATTTTCTAGCCTCTCGTTCTATTACCTCCTCTAGATTTTAGCTCATTTGGGCATAAATGGCATTTAAAGAATAAAATAATCCCTTTTTAGAGAATAAATACAATAAAAATGTATTTTTATTTCTTTTGAAAATTTAGGGTGTTACAGCGACCTTGGTCCTACAGATTTTATCAATACTGAAACTTGTCGAAATCCTTTCAAATATTCTCCTATGCTTTCCTCTGACTGGGACTCTGTCTTCGGGTCGTTTCCCCTTCTTTACCTTGCTAGTATGAATGGTATCTTAGGGTATCGGCTGCTTATCGTGCTTTTTGGGATGAAGTTGATAATGGGCACTACATCGGTCTTTCGCTCGTTGAGCCATACAAGAACGAGCCGATGTTGGCCGCTTCTTTCTATTTTTGGTCTAATACCTTGAATGCCTTCATTTTTGGCCACGAGTCGATGAGTCTCTATTTTCTTGATGTTTTCTTTTTGACCTGCCTTGATATCGACTCATCGGCTGACCCCTCCTTCTTCAATTCTAAACCAGTCCACCGCCTTTGCACCAAATCCACTGATACTTGGGACAAGTATATTAAAAGGCACACCAAAAATATAGGCCCCGTAGATACCCGTGAACACATAGCATTCCTTACCCTTTGGTTAGAGAGGTTCGTTTTCTGTGTGCCTACCTCGGGCCCAACTTTTTAGTTTCAGATCTTGGCTGAACAACTCGTCGCTCAAGTAAAAATGCCTCTCAGCCAATGCCTCCTTAGAGCCACATACCACCTTCTTCATCTTGTATCGGTCAAGTTATCAGCTGGTGATCCCATTAGTTGCCAAAACGGACTGTGGTGGTTCCTTTAACTTTGGCTCAATGTCTATGTAGCCGATGTTGTCGGTGGACCCCTTTTCGCTTCCATGTGATTTCTTGCCGATTTTCCAGAATCGACTACTCCTATTTATCGCTGATGTTGCTCCTTGGGTGAAGTGGCCGCTTGTCGTTCTGCCTTCCCTTTATATTCTAAACCCCTAGCTGCCTTCTTTAAGGGCTTCTATCTTGAATTCTCTGATTGGACCATTTGGTATCCCTATGAGTACTCGGAGTACGAGTGCCCTCATCGGTTGATTCTAAATGATGTGCCTCGAGACGAGAAATCCACCCGCATTTTCAAGGTCGCGATCCCCCCTTGTATTTTGGCTGTCAATTTTATCGTCGAGCACCCCCACAAGGGCTCGTATGAATTCTACCACCCATCGGTCTTTGTGGGGCAGTTGGGTTTTAGTCAGCTCCCTCCCCACCTATTCTTCATTGACCAGCTCCAAGTACGTGGAGAAGTCAAGGGCTACTTAGAGTGGGATGACCTCTTCCATATGAACGATGGGATCTATTTTTGTGACCTCGCTTCTTGGTCGGCCTACCGAGCATCCTCCATTGACTTTCTTCGATGGTGGGGTGAGCTGAAACAACACAATTTTAATCACTCCTCGCTAGTTTACCGGGAACATCTTCACCCGAATGATGCTACATCGGGGTATGAGGTGACTGCTTTAACTTCCCCTCTCATTTGTTTCTATTGTTTTTCGTCATCCGATTAACTTCGCTTACCGCAGGAGGATGACCTTGATGCCCCTTCTATGAGTCTCAATGGCTGTTCAATACATTATGCTCCGGTATTGGCCTCTATGAACCTAGGTACTGGCACCCCTACTCCCTCGTCTTGGGTGAGTGGGAAATGTTCCAAGGTGAGGATCATAGTGAGGTATGTCACTAGTGTTCAAGGTAATGATGAGTGATTGACAGGGTGAAGTCATGAGTTGTGTCTAGATGCTCTGGATATGGTGTGTGTGTCTGTGTTTGTCTCATGTGTGTAGGCTTGAGTTACTCGACAACTGTCTATAGCACGGGATCAGGGTTAGACGGGTAGTCTAATGCTATATGGTCGAGGGTGTTAGTCGAAGTCGAGAGTGGACTCTGATGTACGCATGGAGGTCGAACGAGATGTTGAGTTGAAAATTGATCGAGATGAAGCATCGATCGAGTCAGCGAAAGGGAAGCAGTTTAAGTGACAAGGCAGCTCGAGGGATCGAGAGTGGGAGAGACTTGCTGGTGGTCAGGTTCGCGGACTGACGACGGGCGTCGACGATCAGGAGAGGCTTTGTCGGTTTTGCTGAAAACCGTCGAAACTTTAAATGTTTTTACTAATTCAATAAAATCGTGTCATGTATTAGTTTAATTTTTGTAGTTTCATATTGTGGTCTTTTTAGTGTATTTTTGGAATGTCTCTATTCTGAAAATATAGTAAAAATGGGTCTTTTGTATTTTGTCTTTTAGGGTCTAATAGGGTATTTTCTGAATTGTATTTTCAGTTTTTTCAAGGGGCAAAGTGTAAAATTGGGTCTTCTAGAACCTTGGGAAGATGGGATATTTTATCCACTGTCCTCCTGGCCAAACACATCAATTGGACAGAACACAAAAAAATTGCTGAGATGTTTATTCCAATCAAAACAAAAAGCAATTCCTAGCGCTGGACGAGCAACATTATTCGAGTGGGATTTTTCGGTCGATCTATAGGATTTTCAGCACTTCTGTTCATCGTCCAGGTTCTACGGATTCCAGCAGCAAAAAGTGAGTTCTCTTGCATCTTCTTTGGGAATTTTTGATGATTTAGATGGTTTTCCTGTGAGATTACATTTAGACATGTGATAAAGTTGAAAAGATTTAGGTGGGTTTGCATAGTCGCACTACTTTGTTCTCGACTGCATACCATTGCACTTTGGTTTGAACTGGGACATCGAGTGTGACAAACCAAGGGTTGGTTTCGGAGTCTGTGATGAGTGATTGACAGATTTTACCCTCTGATTCGAAGGAGTCCCTCCGAAGGGGTTCGGAGGTCAGTTCTCCGAAGGTGTTCGGAGGCTGTCTCACCGAAGGGTTCGGTGGGCTCTGGTTGCTGCAGCTGTTGCAGCGGAGTGTGCCTGTCGGAGGGGTCCGACAGTACACGATGATTAGCTGTACCGAGGGTCTCGGTACTTTGGGCGGTACACCAGAGTGTGTATCGGAGGTTGTTTACCCGGAGAGGTCTCCGGGGTACTGGATACACTTGTCTGTTTGTCTGTGGTGCGCAGGGGACTTCGGAGGCGACGGACGGTTCGTAGCAGGTGAACCTGGGTCAAGCGGGAGGCTTGATGCCAGGGGAGCAGGGAGCTCTGTCACGAAGGCTGCGAAGGGGTCGAGGTCGGACCTCGGGTCGAGATGCATCAGGAGAAGGCAGTAAGTGCGGAGTGTGACTCCGGGTGAAGGTACCCTGAGACGAAGTCCTCGGGGGCGAGGCACTTCGAAGGGTACTCCGAATGGAGTGACTTCGGAGTATGGTGGACTAAGTCCTCAGCAATGAGGCAAGGCGTTCGAAGTGTGCTCCGGAGGGAGACACTCGAAGGTATACCCGACGAAGGCCTCAGAAGTCGAGGTGCATCGAAGGCATGGTCCGGGTGAGGCTCGTCGAGGAGTGTGCTTAGGGAGAGACACTGCGACGAAATGCTCATGGAATTCTTCACGCGGAGGCCTTGGACGAAGGAGGGACTTTGAAGGGTGGTACTCCGAAGGTGGGTCTTCGGAGTGAAGCAGGCTTCGGAGCAAGGCTGGCTCCGGAGTGAGGATGACTTGAGGTACTTCAGCCAAGCATGGCTTTGGTACATGGTGTCGCGCCCCGATTTAATAAATCAGGACTTTATTGAAATTCCATAGAAAATCAATAAAACAAGACGTTCATCAAGCGACCACGTACAATACGGGCAATCATTCACGGTTCGTAGACCGCATTAATACAAAAGTGAATAAAGATGAAGAGAAACTAATAAAACAAGGGTCCTAGATGAACGCCTCCTTCCAGTCTCGCCTTGACTGGGTCGCTACTCCAGACCTTCATCCTCCTCGTAGAAGACGGGCTCTGATGTTGTAAGTCAACGGGGTGAGTACAGATGTACTCAGCAAGCCACCGAATGCAAATATAATGCAAGGTAATAACAAGGGAGACAGTGGCTAGTTTAGCGGAAGCAGCATAATTGTAAAGCTTTAAATGAGAGCAATTTATTAGTACGGAAAAGTAAACATGTGCATGTGTATCATCATCTTCTAACTCGAGGGGTACAGTCAGCCCCACCTCGCTCAACAGTCCTTACGTGCCATGAATAACTTGAACATTCAAACCATTGTAAACTAACTGCGAGTAGTCACACAACCCGCCCTTGACCGTGGGCTCGGCTTTTCGAAAAGATTGGATTACTCTGATCAGAGATGTACCACTGTACCCACAAGGCACGCACTCATCACTTACACCAAAGTGTAACGAGATGACCCATTTCACGGGAACTCGTGCCAAAACCTTCCATATAGTCCTCCCCGACTCAATAGCACCCTCTTATGGGTTTCATATGGTGTCCCGACGCATCGGAGCCCCACCATACCCCCCTTGAGCCTCGTCGGTACAAGTCGCCCGCAGGCTAGCCCCTTGCCCCCTCCTCTATGGTGCATCAAGCCGGAGTATTCCATACTTCCAGTTAGGACTTACCCATTAGACTTGTGGTTGGTACGGAAGTGCTTTGCAACAGATCCCGCAGACCGGTCCTTATAGTGCCCCGGGTGCGACAAACCAGTGCCCGAGCTTGCACCCGGAACCCACCATACTTATAACCTAGCCAACTCCAACAGAGTCCAGAGACGAGAATAACAGGGAAATTCATATACAGAATCCAGCTATCTACGACTCGTTCTTTTTAACCTATAGCAGTTGTGCCGGTACATTGGGCACTAGCTAATATTTTTATAGTAGAGTGACAAGGAGTTAAGGCTCAATAAGCATGGCTTGGGTTTGCACACAAGGACGGGGATCTAATAAATATAAGTGTAAGGCTTGAATATTGGACTAATGCAATATTAACCTATGAGTTATAGCGATAAGTTATTAAAACATGGGCTCAATATGATCAACTGTTTCCACAGAGGTGGTCGATGACTTGCCTTGCTCAGCAAAGGGTGAAGGAGGAACCTCGGGGTAGAACTCCTGCTCCTCGTCGAACTCGTAGTCTTCTCGATACGGAAAAATAAATAAACATCACATTCAATAAAACATCTCCAAACATAATCATACATATTTGTGGGTGTTTTTATGTGGAGTAATATTTTATTCTTCTGAAGTTTTGTACAAAACAGTAAAGTTTAACATTTTAGGATTTTTCCCAATTTATTTTCTGCATTATTAATTTTAACCCTAAGGGATTTTTATTCACTTATTTATTAATAATATTTTGGGTAACAGAAACATATTGTTTTTATGGCATCAATGTGTAGAGAATAATATTCTGGTTTTAACAAAATTTTAATGGTGAAATTTGGAGTTAATTTGAGCAAGATATGAATTTTCAAAGTTTAAATCAATTTTCTGGATTTTTATTTAAACTAAAAACAGTCCCTGGTCCACGGTGAACCAGGTTCACCGTGAACCCGTGACTATGCGCGTGGACCCGAGCGATCTGGGCCGTTGGATCTGGATCCAGCGGTCAGATGCGAGGCGGGTGGGTTAAGTGGAAATGGACGGCTGAGATTATATCGTAGCGAAGGGGTACGCGTGGACGTCTGAGATCGTTCTGGGGGTTTAAGTGGCAATCGACGGCCGAGAGGCCTCGATACCCCTTTGACCAGATCCGAGGGCCCAGATTAAATCCCGGAGGGGTTTAATCTTAGCCCTCCGATCGCGATCGGACGGTCGCTGTGCGATCCGGCACGGCACGACGTAAGGGGGCTCGTATCCCCCTTCGTCTCCGGCGACGGCGGCCTCGGATGCGATGGCGACGGCGGCGGCGAGCGCCTACGGGCATAGCTAACGGCAAAAATGGAACGGGGAGGGGAGGGCGGTCATGACCGTACCTTTGACGGCGACGACGGAGGTCCGGAGGTGACCGGCGGCGAGCGTAGACGGCGAAGGGGTTTCGGGTGCTCGACGGCGACGATGATCCGGGGGTCTTCACGACCGATGGAGTGGTGGCCGAGGACGGGTGAGCTCCGGCGATCACAACGGCGGCGACGGCTAGGACGGGGGAGGTCCGAGGTGGTGGAGAGCGACGGCCGGAGGTGGAGCAGGGGAGGGGCTCGCAAAAACAGCAGTGGCGCTCTGGAGGGCGAAGGCTAGGGCTTAGGCGGTGTGGGCAGAGTGCGGTGAGCCGAGGGGTACTTATAGGGTCGCTGGCGTCGGTTAAATGGAAGGGATCCTGAGGGTTTCCTTTTCTCTCCGGCGAGCTTCCATGAGCGCGGGTACCTGCCATCCAGGGTGAAAACGCGTGGAGATAAGGAGGAAAGCGATCGCCGGGATTTGGCAAGTTATGGCGTGGGCCCAGATCGGCGATCGACGGCTGGCAGGGGCGATTTCGGCAGGGGGGCTCGCCGGCGATGGAAAGGGGGATCCCTTTCCATCGGGGAAGAAGCTCCCGACAGGTGGCCCCCACCTGTCGGCGGGTGAATGGAAATGGAAACCCAGACAGGCGGGCCATGGTTGTCAGAGGGAGAGAGGGGAGTGGCGGAGGCTGACTGGTGGGGCCGAGGCGGGGCGCGGGCGGGAGGAGAGAGGGGAGCGGCGCCGACAGGCGGGACCCACTCGTCAGAGAGAGAGCAGTGATGGGCTGGGCCAAAAAGGCTGTTGGAGGGAGTTTCAGGGTTTTCGGCCCGTTTAGGATTTAAAATTGATTTCTGATTTTAAATAATTCCAGAAAATCAAATATTTGATTAAGGGTTGAATCACTGTGGATAAAAATTTGTAAAAATTCCTAAAATTACATCTTGATCTCTAGTTTATCTCATAAAATTTTCAAGTCCATATTTGGAGTATTTCTCCCTGTTTGGTTTTATTTAGGCTCTTTTGTGATTTCTCCTTTACTAATAAATTCAAAAATGATTTAAATAATATTTTCTTTTATTTTATTCTTTTTTAAATTCTGGGGTGTTACAATCCTATCCCCCTTACAGAGAATCTCGTCCTCGAGATTCGGCTCAATCCTCGAATAGTTCAGGATGCTGCGCCTTGAGTTCATCTTCCTTTTCCCAAGTAGCTTCTTCTACCGGGTGATTGCTCCACTGCACCTTGTAGAAGCGGATTACTCGACTCCTGGTGGTTCTTTCTTTGACTTCCAATATCTTGACCGGCTTTTCCACATAGGTCAGATCTTCTTGGACATCCAACTGCTGAAGGTCCACTTGTTCTGTGGGGACGCGGAGACACTTCTTGAGTTGAGATACGTGGAATACATCGTGTACTCCGGCCAACGAGGGTGGTAGTTCCAACTGATAAGCTACTTCGCCTTGGCGTCGGATAATGGGGAATGGTCCAACATATCGAGGGGACAACTTTCCTCTCATGTTAAACCGTTGAGTACCACGGAGAGGTGTAACCCGAAGGTAGACATGCTCTCCTTCTGCAAAGGCTAAGTCTCGGCGGCGATTGTCTGCGTAGCTCTTCTGTCGCGATTGGGCTGTCTTGAGTCGGTCTCTGATGATCCGTACCTTCTCTTCAGCTTCACGAAGAATGTCGGTTCCGAATACTTGGGATTCACCAGTTTGGTCCCAAAGTAGAGGCGTTCTGCACTTACGTCCATATAGTGCTTCAAAAGGAGACATCTGAAGGCTGGCTTGATAGCTGTTGTTGTATGAAAACTCAGCATACGGTAAGCTCTTGTCCCAAGTGGCTCCAAAATCCAAAACACATGCTCGAAGCATATCCTCTAGTATCTGATTTACCCTCTCCGTTTGTCCATCTGTCTGAGGATGGTAGGCGGTACTGAAATTCAATCTCGTGCCCATCTCCTCTTGGAGGTTCTTCCAAAAACGAGAGGTAAACTGACTTCCTCGGTCAGACACTATCTTCTTGGGCACTCCATGGAGACATACAATCCGGGCCATATATAGCTCTGCCAGCTTAGGGCCACTAAAGGTCGTCTTGACGGCTATGAAATGAGCTACTTTCGTAAGCCGATCGATGATCACCCAAATAGAATCATACCCAAGTTGGGTCTTTGGGAGTCCGGTGATGAAATCCATACCGATCTCTTCCCACTTCCATTCAGGTACTTTCAATGGCTGTAACAATCCTGCAGGTCTCTGATGTTCAGCCTTTACTCTTCTGCAGGTGTCACATTCGGCGACGAACTGGGCAATCTCTCTTTTCATGCTAACCCACCAATAACGTTCCTTCAGATCCTGGTACATCTTGGTACTGCCGGGATGAATGGAGTACAATGTCTCATGGGCTTCTCTTAGGATAAGAGTCTTTATTTCAGGTTTATCCGGCACACATATCCGAGTTCCAAACCATATGGTGCCACTCTCGTCCTCTGAAAATCCGGGGGCTTTTCCTTGTCTCATGTTCTTCTTAATGGCAGCTATATCTGGGTCCTCTAACTGAGCTTCACAGATCTGCTCAAACAAGACAGGTTGGGTCTCCAAGGTGGCTAGGTATGCTCTTGTGGTTAATCCAAGATTTAATTTTTCCATCTCCCTACATAACAGGGGTGCGTGTTCTTGAATCATCATGGCGGTGCAATATCCCTTGCGACTTAATGCATCAGCTACCACATTTGCTTTTCCGGGGTGGTAGTGAATACCTAAGTCATAGTCCTTGATCAATTCCAGCCATCGTCTTTGCCTCAAGTTCAGATCTGGCTGTGTGAAGATATACTTCAAGCTCTTGTGATCCGTAAAGATCTCACAGCGATTTCCAACTAGATAGTGCCTCCAAATCTTAAGGGCGTGTACTACGGCGGCTAATTCCAGATCGTGAGTCGGATAATTCAACTCATGAGGTCTCAACTGTCGGGAGGCATAAGAGATAACTTTTCCATCTTGCATAAGAACACATCCCAATCCTTGGCGAGATGCGTCGCAATAGACATGGAAGTCTTTGCGGATATCCGGTAGGGTCAGTATAGGTGCAGACACCAAACGGGTCTTAAGAGTGCGGAAACTTTCCTCGCATTCAGGAGTCCATTCAAACTTCTCTCCTTTCTGCAACAACTTGGTCATTGGCTTGGCTATCTTAGAAAAATTCTCGATAAATCTTCGATAATATCCGGCCAAACCCAGAAAACTTCGTATCTCAGATACGTTCGTGGGTGGCAACCAATCCGTAACTACTTCTACGGTGGCAGGGTCTACTGCGATTCCTTGCGCAGAGATGATGTGTCCAAGGAACTTTACTTCTGTCGTCCAAAACTTGCATTTGCTGTACTTGGCATACAATTGGTGTTCCCTTAGTTTTCCTAAGGTTAACCGGAGGTGAGTCTCGTGCTCTTTCTGATCCTTGGAATAAATGAGGATGTCGTCTATGAAGACCACGATGAACTTGTCCAAATATTCCATGAATACCTTATTCATCATATTCATGAAGAATGCAGGGGCGTTGGTCAATCCAAAGGACATAACCGTACACTCATATAATCCATAACGGGTAGTGAAGGCAGTCTTGGGTATGTCCTCCTCTCGGATCCTTAACTGATGATACCCAGAACGCAAGTCGATCTTTGAGAATACTGTAGCTCCTTTGAGCTGATCGAAGAGATCATCGATCCGAGGCAATGGGTACTTATTCTTGATTGTTACCTCATTCAAAGCGCGGTAATCCACACACATACGCTTTGCCTTGTCTTCTTTCTTCTCGACAAAGATGACGGGAGCACCCCATGGCGATGTGCTGGGTCTGATGTAGCCTTTCTTCTCGAGATCCTCCAACTGCTGCTTCATCTCAGCTAATTCATTGGCGGCCATTCGGTATGGTCGCTTATAAATAGGAGTGGTTCCGGGCACCAAGTCAATCCTGAACTCGATGTCCCTCTTAGGTGGCATCCCTGGTAGATCCTCTGGGAATACGTCCGGGTACTCACTGACTACTGGTATCTCCTCCAAGGTAATCTGATGTAGTCTTGTCCTTCCGGCCTTCATGCTGGGCATCTGGAATGTGACTATAGTCCCTTCTTTATTAGTCACAATCACTTTTCTCTGGGCACATTCTATCACACCTTGGTGTTTATTTAGCCAATCCATCCCTAGAATGAGGTCCAAACCTTGACATTCTATTAGAATGGGGTCGGCCCAAAATATCGTGCCTTGGATATCTACCCATACCCTTGGACTAAAGGAACATGCGAGGGTTTGCTTGCCCGGGGTGGCTATCAACACTGGCCTGGGTAGTTCACTTATGTCCAGGGCATTATTTTCCACAAAAGCAGTTGATATAAAGGAGTGGGTAGCTCCGGTGTCAAATAATACCACTGCAAGCGATGAATGAACCATAAACTTACCCATGACAATTTCTGGTGCAGCCTGGGCTTCCTCGGCGGAGACGTGGTTCACTTTGGCGCGGACGGCGGGGTTGGAGGTGACGCCTTGAGCTCTCTTGGGATGAGGGCACTGGTGGGAGTAGTGTCCCTCCTGGCGGCAGTTGAAGCACACCACAGGCTTGCCATGCCTGTCTCTCAAAACCTCCGGCTTCTTGGCCGGGGCAGCTGGGGCGGTCGGTGCGGCTGGAGCGGAACGAGGTTGGCTGGCTCCGGCATTAGCAGCTGGTGGCGCCGGGCGATACACTGGCCGGGGGTGGTACTGTGGTGCTGGTGGGAGTGGAGCAAAACGGGGTCTCTGGGCCATACCCTGGTTTTGCCTGAAGGCAATCATGCGCTTTTTCTTCAGGTCGACCTTGTTCTGCTGGGTCTCCTGCATGATCGCCTTGTTCACCAACTTCTGGAAGTTGGTGAAGTCTCCAGAGATGAGTTGCAGAGACAACTCATCCTTCAGTCCCCGAAGGAACTTAGCTTGCCTGGCCGCATCAGTACGGACCTCCTCAGGTGCGTACCTGGCCAACCTGTTGAACTCATGTAGATACTCTGTGACAGACCTACTTCCTTGCTGCAGGTCTCTGAACTCTTGTTGTTTTTGGGCAATGATGGCGTCGGGGATGTGGGCGGCACGAAAGGCGGCCGAGAACTCTGCCCAGGTAGGGGCGTGGCCCTCAGGTAGAGTCTCGCGGTGATTGTCCCACCACTCGGCGGCGGGACCATGAAGCTGGTGGGTGGCGAAGGCCACCCTCTCCTGCTCGGTGCAGGTCAGGAGGTCGAGCTTCTTCTCGATGGCTCGCAACCAATCCCCAGCCTCCATGGGGTTGGTGGTGCTCGAGAAGGTCGGTGGGCGGACTCGGAGGAACTCCGAGAGCTGCGACGCGGGAGCGGGAGCTGGTGTGGCAGGTCGGGGCAGCTCGGGATGTTGGTGGAGGCGGATAAGATGCGCCTGCTGCTCTTGCATCTCCTGCTGCTGCTGCATCTGGTGCAGAAGGGCTGAAACCAGCTGGTTCTGGGTAGCCATCATCTCAGCTAGGGTGGGATGATTGGCAACCGGGGCCTGCCTTTGCCCGGTGGCTCCCCATTGTGGCAGGTTGCCACTATCTCCTCCGTTCTGAGGAGCGTCTGAACCCTGGGTGTTGGTCATCCTGGAGTTTTCAAAGTATACACATTTATTTTAGTGAACTTCTTCATATTTTATTTCAAAAGGGTACCGTTCTTGCGGTTACATTTATTTATTCTTTCATTCATGCCTTATGTTTTGACATGAATGCTAATACAAGCAAGCCTTAAAAATAACAATCAATCGTAAAACTACGTCTATGGCAGCTCGGGGGACGGCTCGATCTCGGGCTCGTGGGAGACGGTCGGGGTCGAGGAACTGGATGGTCTGGCGGGTGGTGCGCTGCGGGAGATCCTCTTGGGCCTCACAGTGGGGATCTGTAGGACCGAAAGTAGCGACCAGAGGGGGGGTGAATGGGCGCCTTAAAAATTCTTTCGAATCTATGGCCTGATCCCAAAACCCAACGCATTTTAAAAAGAAAAACTAAACCGCAACGCGAGAACAGATTGACTAAGTCTGCAGATTCGAAGTTTGCTGATTCTGAGGTTGCAGATTCTGAGGTTGCAGATTCTGAGGTTGCAGATTCTGAGGTTGCAGATTCTGAGGTTGCAGATTCGGAGGTTGCAGATTCGAAGTATGCAGATTCGAAGTATGCAGATTCGAAGTATGCAGATTCGAAGGTTGCAGATTCGAAGGTTGCAGATTCGAAGTATGCAGATTCGAAGGTTGCAGATTCGAAGTATGCAGATTCGAAGTATGCAGATTCGAAGCTTGCAGATTCGAAGTCTGCTGATTCGAAGTCTGCTGATTCGAAGTCTGCAGGTTCGAAGCTTGCAGATTCGAAGTCTGCAGATTCGAAGCTTGCAGATTCGAAGACTGCTGATTTGAAGCCTGCAGGTTCGAAGCTTGCAGATTCGAAGTCTGCAGATTCGAAGCTTGCAGATTCGAAGTCTGCTGATTCGAAGTCTGCTGATTCGAAGCCTGCTGATTCGAAGTCTGCAGGTTCGAAGCTTGCAGATTCGAAGTCTGCAGATTCGAAGCTTGCAGATTCGAAGTCTGCTGATTCGAAGTCTGCTGATTCGAAGCCTGCAGATTCGAAGCTCGCAGATTCGAAGTCTGCAACACAGAGTTGGACTTCACACAAGAAAAGGGACTTTGACCCTGCCAACTCGATCAAAAAGCAACACAGGAAAAGCAAGGCTAAAGTACTAGCATACTGTAGCTACAGGAAAGTAGTACTACTTGCTACAGAGTAGTAGTACTACTTGCAACAGCAAGAACTAGTACTACTTCTCACGAAGAACACATACAACAGAGAAGCTTCTGTTCCAAATAAATTGATCGCACGCACAGAGAATGAACTGCAGTGCACAAAAATGCTTCGCACAAGCAAAAACAGCCAGATTAAAAGCTCTCCCAGACAACAAAAAGTCACTTAAAAACTTCAGGAAGAACAAGGCTTGTTGCCTGGTGACCCACGCATGAACAGGGGAGAGAGAATGCAAGAAACAAAATGACCCAAAGGAGTAGTATTGATTTTCAGCAAAAGGGTTAGTCCAAACCCTAGGGATTGGGGTGCTATTTATAGGCAGCCCAACACTAGGAATATTCTACCAGCCCCTTAGGGTTTTACAGACTCAAAAATACAGAAAAAGACTCTACTGCCCTTAGGTATTTTTACAGACACAACTGACTGACTGTGGGCCTAGAGTAACAAATGACATATCCTGAAGCTATTCTTCTGGACAGTCGGATACAGAATCAACGGTTGTCAGTTTTACGCCGAAACTGACAAAGCCTCCACCAGCTTTGCACCAGGTACCCGGATTGGGCCGGCCCGACTCCGCAGCTCTCTCAGCCCGGCAATCGCTCACCGCCCGTGTACCTGAGTCAGTCCTGGTCAACAGCCTAGTGGGTCTTCTACTGCTTCCTGCCCATGCACCCGGATTGGGCCAGCCCGACTTCGCAGCCTCCTCTGCCCGACAGTCGCTCGCTGCCCGTGTACCTGAGTCACACGCGGCCCATGAAACAGCAGATCTCTTCTCTTCTTCAGTCCTTGTTGACTATCGTTGACAATGACTCATCACTTCTAGAGCCATGAGGCCCACGCTATTCAGCATGGCTCCTCAATCTCCCCCTTGATGAGAGCATTGTCAACACTCCTCAATTCTCCGCTCTTCAGCACCTGCGAACAAATGTGGAAACACGAAAACAAAACACAAGAGAACAAAGAAGAAGAAAAATAAGGTAAAAGTTTAACCTTAATGACCAAAAGCCAAACAAAAGCAAGAACCGGTCATTATGGTTAACCAACACACAAAAGCTCAAAATGAGTGCGATTTTTAGAACAACAAGGATATCAACAGAGTAAGAACTAACTCCCCCTTAAACTCTGATCCCAAATTTTCTCCCCCTTGTTGACAAGTGAACTCATCAAGCACTCAAAAAGAGACACAGACTCCCCCTGGAATGCAACTCCCCCTCAAAAATATGCAGTGAATGCAGCTGGGGTGCAGGTGGAGTGTAGAAAGCATGCTTCTCAGATATGATTGACTGCAAATACAGTATCTAACAGGTATAGCAAAAGAGATACTGTCTAAGACACATGTCATGATCAGTGCAAGAGATGATATCTAAAGAAAGTCATTTAGCACGCATTTGTCAAGTTTTGCAAATAAAAGCATCACCACATTGTCTAGTAAACAAGCAAGGTAAAGCATGAGATGCAGAAGCTAACTGATATCTACCAAGATAAGCATTGTTCAAAACAAAGTGCTTCAGCAAACTTGTTATCCCTTTAAAGTTCAGGCTTTTTCATTTTCCTTTGTCATTTTTGCCAAGGGTTATTTGCATGTCAAACCTTATGCTAACCGACCAAGTCAAGCCTAGGCCAGAACTGGGCCATCAGAAGCTTAAGACATTGGTCTTGGCATACACTACATTGTCCTAGTTCATACCAAAGTGCTATGGTAAGCAGTCCAGAACAATATAATGCGACAAAGCAAACCCACTTGGATCTTTTCAACTTAAGCATAAAAAGGCATGGAATTTTCATTCATTTTTATCGCTCATTTTCCATGTGAAAGCATAAAGATGTCCAAGTTGCATATCTGCATCTATGTGATGAACTAGCTACAAGGCATGTAACAGATAGCAAAAACACTCAGCCTACACATGCTAGTTACCAGAAGCAATGGTGATCATTTTTCAAGTTGAAAGCGTAAAAGCCATGCATATGACAGATATCAGACATATCAAGCGAACTGAAACAAAGCATGATCATTGACAAGTAATCAAACGCATATACCAGCTAGACTAAGTAAAGCAGTTCAATCATATAACAGAAGCAGACTCAAATGTGTGATATGTGAATATGTAGGATATGAACACACACAAAAAGACTCAAGAAAAGAGTAAAGAGCAAAGAAAACTGACGCAAAATATCCTAAAAAGGATACACAACACCCAAATCCCCTCGTAAACGCTCAAATGTAGACTGATCTAGGGGTTTGGTAAAAATGTCAGCCAACTGATGATGGGTATCAACATGAATAAGGTCAATGACACCTTTCTCATATTGATCCCGCAAGAAGTGAAAGCGCACATCAATATGTTTGGTTTTTGAATGGAGACACGGGTTTTTCCCTACACTAATAGCACTCGTGCTGTCGCAAAACAATGGAACCCTGGTAGGAAAGAGCAACCCAAAGTCTCGAAGAGTGGAAATCATCCAAACCATCTGTGAGCAGCAGCTAGCAGCAGCTACATACTCAGCCTCTGTGGTCGAAAGAGCAACTCCAGATTGCTTTCGAGAAGACCAAGATACAAGGGAAGAACCAAGAAACTGGCAAGTACCAGAAGTCGACTTGCGATCCAACCGGCACCCACCAAAGTCGGCGTCCGAAAAGCCAGATAAATCAAGTGATGATGATGCTGAATAATAAAGACCAAGATCAGGCGCATAGGTGAGATACCTGAAAATGCGCTTGACAGCCTGCCTGTGAGACGCGCGTGGTGAAGACTGAAAACGCGCGCAAAGTCCCACGGCGAACTGTATGTCCGGTCTTGTTGCCGTTAAGTACAACAGCGAACCGATCATCCCTCGAAACTCTCTCTCATTGACCTTGACACCGCTCTCGTCCTTGTCCAGACCCCCAGAAGTACCCATCGGGGTCATCTGCGGCTTCAATTCACCACCAAAGTCAAATTTCTTAAGCATATCACGAGTGTACTTACCTTGGTGGATGAAGTTGCCTTCCTTGGTCTGCTTGATCTGGAGCCCTAAGAAATACTTAAGCTCACCCATGAGGCTCATCTCAAACTCACTGTGCATCTGCTCAGAAAACTTGGACACAAGAGAATCAGTAGTACCGCCAAAAATAATATCGTCCACATAAATCTGAGCAACTAAGAAATCTGAAGCATCTCTGAGCAGGAAAAGAGTTTTATCCACAGAACCCATCACAAAGCCCTTCCCCAACAAAAACTGCTTTAACCGGTCATACCAAGCCCTGGGGGCTTGCTTCAACCCATATAAAGCTTTGTGCAACTTAAAAACATGTCGAGGAAACTTAGGGTTCTCAAAACCGGGGGGTTGCCTAACATATACTTCCTCCTCTATGAACCCGTTCAGAAAAGCACTCTTAACGTCCATTTGAAAAAGCTTAAAACCCTTCGAAACGGCAAAAGCTAGAAGAATACGAATGGACTCAAGACGGGCAACAGGAGCGAAGGTTTCTTCAAAGTCAATACCTTCCTTTTGGCAATAACCCTGGGCAACTAGTCGAGCTTTGTTGCGCACCACAACCCCATCTTCACCTTGTTTGTTCTTGAATACCCACTTGGTGCCTATGGGGTTGCATCCTGGTGGCGGCTCAACCAGTGTCCAAACCCGATTGCGGACAAAATTCTCAAGCTCTTCTTGCATAGCATTAATCCAATTAGAGTCAGAAAGAGCATGAGAAATGTCTCTGGGCTCAAAAGATGCAACAAACGCAGATTCAGCAAACACAGCGAGAGAGGCAGAAGAACGCAAAGTCCTCTCAGTCAAATCACCAATGATGAGCTCTGAGGGGTGGTCACGCTGAACTGCTCGGGTTCCCTGGTGATCTGAAGTCACCTCACCAGAGTCAGCAGCTGGCACCTCTGGACTCGACTGAAGGGGCTCGATCGAAGTGGAAGAAGTGATCAGAGGTCCGCCTTCATCATCAGTCGAAGTCACAGAGGGTGTGGGCTCTGCGGGGGATGCAGAAGGCCCGCCCTCAACAGCAGCTGGAGTATCCTCATCTTCCTCGAAGATGGACTCTCCGAGCTCATCATCACCAGAAAGCTCAAAAGAAGGAGTCAAAGAAGGCAAGGACTCATCAAAAGAAACCTCACACGTCTCGACAAGCAGCTGGGATTCGAGGTTCCAAACACGGAAGCCTCGAGAATGCAATGCATAACCAAGAAAAATACCATCCCAGCAACGAGACTCAAACTTGTCCAAATGCCCTCCCTTCTTGAGCACAAAGCACTTGCAGCCAAACGCTCGCAAGTGGGTCACCTTGGGCTGTCTGCCAAACCGCAACTCATATGATGTCTTACCAATGTAAGCTCTAAGAAAAATGCGGTTGGCCAGATAGCAAGCCGTGTTCATGGCTTCAGCCCAAAAACGCCTAGGAGTCCTGTGCTCATCGAGCATCGTCCTGGCCATCTCAACTAGCGTGCGGTTCTTACGTTCCACAACGCCGTTCTGTGGGGGAGTGTAAGGAGAAGAAAACTGATGGTCCAGACCCTGATCACCACAGAAGCTGACGAACTGAGAGTTCTTGAACTCAGAGCCGTTGTCGGAGCGAATTGCTCGCATCCGGCCATTGTTCTCATTCTTCAGCTTCAAAATCAGGTCATGGACAAATTGAAAAGTTTCATCCTTAGACTCCAAAAAGAAAACCCACGAGAAACGAGAAAAGTCGTCAACAATCACAAGTGCATACCACTTCCCACCGACTGAGCGTACCCGAGCTGGACCCACAGTGTCCAAATGTAAAAGCTCGCCTGGATACGAGGTCAACACCTGAGTCACAGGTGAATGAGAAGCGGCAACCATTTTTCCATGACGACAGGGATGACACACTAGATCCTTCTCCATATTAAGCTTGGGCAATCCTCGGATGAGGTCCATAGAGCTTAACCTGACTAGCAGATCAAAACTCAAATGACCTAACCTCCTATGCCACTTCCAGAGCTCAGAGGAGGATCCAGCAATCAAACAGCGAGAAGGGCCAAAAGAACTAGAGAAGTCAATTCGAAAAACTTTACCGAAGGGTAAAATCTGACAAACTAAAGACCCTCTAGAATCAACCACAGAAGAATTTCCCTTCTTAAAACGCACTTCCAAACCATCCTCAAGAAGTTGCGACACAGAAATTAAATTAAAATTCAGATTTTTGACCAAAGCAACATTCTTTAAAGAGAAATGGTCTGAGATGTTGATTGAGCCTATGCCACTTACTTTCCCTTGACCGCTGTTCCCGAATGTAATGTACTCTTTGGAGCTCGGGGGAGTGAGACTGGAGAACCATCTGCGATGTCCCGTCATGTGGCGAGAGCATCCTGAGTCCATGATCCAAACATCCTCCAGTCCCCGGTCCTGCACAATCAATGTCTGTAAGTGGGAGCAAATGGTCCGGCACCAGGTTTAGCAAAAGAGCTAAACCAGTGTCGAGCCATCTGCTCAAAAGATGGAAAGCGAAAACCATCAAAAGAGTTTGGACCAAAACGCGGCTCAAAACGCGGTCCACGGTCCTTCCTAACCCTGCGGCCACGAGGTCCAGAACCGTAGCCAACACGGTCTGGAACTCTGCCGGAACGAACACCACCAACTGGAGCATGGGCAAGAAAGCCGTCTCCTCTACCACCACCTACACGACGCGGCCTGGCCTCCAGCCTCTCCCCGCGCCGAGGAACACGCAGTCTACCACCCTGCTGGTAGAACTGCACCTGATCACTACGAGCCCTCTCTGCTCTCTCAACCCGCTTCCTCCTGAAGCAAAACTCCGCAAGATGCCCGTCTCTCTGACAATACTCACAATGATAGGTAGGCTTCTTGGGATGTGGTTGAGGCTTGGGGTTCTTGGGCTTGGTAGTGTTTGGTGTGGTCTTCTTGGGCTGAGAGGGTCCAGGAAGAGAATCTAAAGAGGAGTGGAGGTGTTTGGGCTTAGGAACCCAGATAGGTTTCTTGGGTGGAGCTTTAGGTGGTTCATTGATCACTCCATCCTTGGGCTGACAAGCCAGGGAAGACTCAGTAGAGTGGGTCTTGGGATACCTCTGCTCTGGAGTCATTTTACTCCACTCCACTGCCCGGCTAATGGCACTCTCAAAGTCAGCCTTGGTGTAGGTATAACCTACCCCAAACCCATCCTGCCTCTTGAACTGCTGGATCATCATGCCGAGTTGTGGCTCTCTAGCACTGATCCAACTCAGGATAGACCGGAGATAAAAATTCTCATTCTGAGAATCAGCTAGCTCCTCTCTCAAGGAAGCTAGTACCTCCACCTGAGACAAGCAGGTCTCACACTCACTCTCCACTTGGACAGACTTTTCAGATTTCAGCTTGATCAACTCCATTCTAAGAGACAGACAGTTCTCACAGACAGTGGGTGGAACTGACAATGTCTCAAGCTCTAGCTTAGTCTGCGCAAGCTCAGCTCTTAACCTCTCCAAATCACCCAAATGCTCATCGCCCTTGGATTTCAGCTCAGCTAAGGCAGCTAGATGAGTTGGGCAATGAACACAGGGTGTGACGACAGTGGCTTGAGCATCTTTCAGCTCCAGCTGAGCGCTTTCAAGCTCAGTGGCCAAAGCATCCCTCTCATCAACCCTTTCTGTGTACCTAGACTTCAAAGTCGACAGGTCACACAGGAGCGCCTCACACTTCGGGCACTCACTGCTACCACCCAAGCAAGGGGAAGAAGATAGACTCTCAACTCTGCCGTTGGCTACGGCAAGCTCACTTTCTAACTCATCTATCCTTTTCTTAGCCCCCCTAAGCAGTTTTTCCCGATACTTCAACTCCTGACGATTGCTCTCAAGTAAATCAACAATTTCGCGCTCATATGATGATACCTTGCTATCGTCGTCGTCGGAGTCGTCGGAGGAGCTCTTTTCTTCCTTATCCCCAAGAGCCATTGAACAGAAGCTCTTGCGGGATCTTCGGCGCTGGTGTGAGCGGCTCTTCGGCTTGTCTCCGAAGGTCATGAAGCAGAGGCCCGCCGGATCGTCCTTGTCCTTCCCCTTCCTGATGACGATCTCCTCATCGCTTGAGCTTGATGAAGAGGAAGAAGACGTGGACTGCTTGGAGTAGCTCTTCTCCATCTCGGCGAAGAAGGCCTTGTCGCGCTTCTTGTTCTCTCGCCGGTAGTCCTTCAGGGCCTTCTTGAAGAAACGAGTCTTCGGCTTGCCCTTGTTGAAGGATGAGCTCTCATGCTTGCCGGAGTCGTGGAAGCTGCCACTGGTGCCCTTCTTGTGGCCGTTGCGCTTGGGGCAGTCGGCGATGAAGTGTCCTGGATCACCACATTCAAAGCATCCGGATTTTGTGCCGTGTCTTTTGAACATTCTTTTGTCATAGACACGACGCACCCGGTTGTTAAACAGACACAACTCATCATCTCCCAAAGACTCAAGCTGGTCCTCAGTGATAGACATCAAAGAGAACCCAGCACAACTCACAGCAGAGGGATCAACAGAAGGTGTAGCAAGGGCCAGGGATTTTGATCCCGAACCAGTGAGATTTGATCTCAGCTGGATATCTACCTTAGTGGCCTTCAGCTTGCTAAATAACTCAGAAATGGTCAAGGTATCGTAAGAAGTGCTCTCAACGATAGAGGATACCTTGATCTCCCAGATCTTTGGGTCCAAGGTATGAAGAACCTTGAGCGCCTGCTCGTGATCTGAGACTAACTGAGCACCCTCAGCCTTGTTGTCCCGAAGCTTGTTAATGATCGACTGAAAGCGACCAAACAAAGCCTCAACAGATTCACCCGGCTTCTGTGTGAAATTCTCATATTCACGCCGGTAGGTCTGATAGAGCCGAGCCTTGACCTGTGCTGTTCCCTCATGGTGTGCCTTGAGGGTAGCCCAGATCTCTCTCGCAGTGGAGAGATGACTCACACGCTCAAACTCAGTGGGACCTAATCCAGAAAACAGAATGTTCACAGCCTTACTGTTGCTCAGATGCTGAGCAATGATACCAGCAGTACCATGCTCAGTGACTGGCAGAATGACAAATGTGGTGTGAACACAAATGTCCCATATGTCCGAACCCTGGCTCATTAGATAGGCTCGCATGCGAGTCTTCCAATAATTATAGCCAAAGGCTTCCAAGGACGGGACCTTGCCAGGAGACGTCATGGTCACTACCGGGGTTTAGAACCGGTTAAGGTATGGAAAAACCCTAACCAGGCTCTGATACCACTTGTAGGACCGAAAGTAGCGACCAGAGGGGGGGTGAATGGGCGCCTTAAAAATTCTTTCGAATCTATGGCCTGATCCCAAAACCCAACGCATTTTAAAAAGAAAAACTAAACAGCAACGCGAGAACAGATTGACTAAGTCTGCAGATTCGAAGTTTGCTGATTCTGAGGTTGCAGATTCTGAGGTTGCAGATTCTGAGGTTGCAGATTCTGAGGTTGCAGATTCGGAGGTTGCAGATTCGGAGGTTGCAGATTCGAAGTATGCAGATTCGAAGTATGCAGATTCGAAGGTTGTAGATTCGAAGGTTGCAGATTCGAAGGTTGCAGATTCGAAGTATGCAGATTCGAAGTATGCAGATTCGAAGTATGCAGATTCGAAGCTTGCAGATTCGAAGCTTGCAGATTCGAAGTCTGCTGATTCGAAGTCTGCTGATTCGAAGTCTGCAGGTTCGAAGCTTGCAGATTCGAAGTCTGCAGATTCGAAGCTTGCAGATTCGAAGACTGCTGATTCGAAGTCTGCTGATTCGAAGCCTGCAGGTTCGAAGCTTGCAGATTCGAAGTCTGCAGATTCGAAGCTTGCAGATTCGAAGTCTGCTGATTCGAAGTCTGCTGATTCGAAGCCTGCTGATTCGAAGTCTGCAGGTTCGAAGCTTGCAGATTCGAAGTCTGCAGATTCGAAGCTTGCAGATTCGAAGTCTGCTGATTCGAAGTCTGCTGATTCGAAGCCTGCAGATTCGAAGCTCGCAGATTCGAAGTCTGCAACACAGAGTTGGACTTCACACAAGAAAAGGGACTTTGACCCTGCCAACTCGATCAAAAAGCAACACAGGAAAAGCAAGGCTAAAGTACTAGCATACTGTAGCTACAGGAAAGTAGTACTACTTGCTACAGAGTAGTAGTACTACTTGCAACAGCAAGAACTAGTACTACTTCTCACGAAGAACACATACAACAGAGAAGCTTCTGTTCCAAATAAATTGATCGCACGCACAGAGAATGAACTGCAGTGCACAAAAATGCTTCGCACAAGCAAAAACAGCCAGATTAAAAGCTCTCCCAGACAACAAAAAGTCACTTAAAAACTTCAGGAAGAACAAGGCTTGTTGCCTGGTGACCCACGCATGAACAGGGGAGAGAGAATGCAAGAAACAAAATGACCCAAAGGAGTAGTATTGATTTTCAGCAAAAGGGTTAGTCCAAACCCTAGGGATTGGGGTGCTATTTATAGGCAGCCCAACACTAGGAATATTCTACCAGCCCCTTAGGGTTTTACAGACTCAAAAATACAGAAAAAGACTCTACTGCCCTTAGGTATTTTTACAGACACAACTGACTGACTGTGGGCCTAGAGTAACAAATGACATATCCTGAAGCTATTCTTCTGGACAGTCGGATACAGAATCAACGGTTGTCAGTTTTACGCCGAAACTGACAAAGCCTCCACCAGCTTTGCACCAGGTACCCGGATTGGGCCGGCCCGACTCCGCAGCTCTCTCAGCCCGGCAATCGCTCACCGCCCGTGTACCTGAGTCAGTCCTGGTCAACAGCCTAGTGGGTCTTCTACTGCTTCCTGCCCATGCACCCGGATTGGGCCAGCCCGACTTCGCAGCCTCCTCTGCCCGACAGTCGCTCGCTGCCCGTGTACCTGAGTCACACGCGGCCCATGAAACAGCAGATCTCTTCTCTTCTTCAGTCCTTGTTGACTATCGTTGACAATGACTCATCACTTCTAGAGCCATGAGGCCCACGCTATTCAGCATGGCTCCTCAGGATCTGAAGGGGTTTCTTCCTGCGAGGTGGAAGAGGTGCGATCTCCTCTATGTCCTTCTTCAACTCTCTGAGCTGCTGACGGAGCTGGGCATGGACCATGGCGCCCTGGCGTAGGAGCTCGTTCTGATGCCTCAACTCCTCCACCTCAAGGGTCAACAGAGGGTTCTGCTCAAGCTGTCGACGGAGCTCGGCATTCTCACGGGTCAGGTTCTCCGAAGTGTGGCGGTAGAAGTCGATGGTGTCGTGCTGGCTGTCTGCGTCGAGGACGGCCTCTGTGTGGAGGTTGTCCATGGCCTCCAAGAGTCTCATCGTGCGGGTGATGGCGGAGCTGCTCTGTGTGAGGGGACTGATGTAGATGCTGCGGTGACTCCCGGGTGTGCGCATGGGCATGAAGCGGTAGACGGTGTCGCGGAGGTGGCAGTCGTATACCAGTCGAAGCTCGGCGAGGGACTGAAGAGCGGCTCGCTGGCTAGCCACCACGAATGAAGGTCCTCCAACTCCATGGGTGTAGAAGGGCGGCTGCGTGGAAGAGGGGCGGATCACAACCATGACCTCGCAGTAGCTCTCGTTCGCATCGGGAAAGATCCCGTGGAACGCAGGCTCATGGGGAAACCCCAAAAAGTCGACGAGCACGCGAAGCTCGCGGATGAATCCGGCCTCGTCACGAAGAGTCCCGCTCATGGTATGAACCGACATCTACAAAAGAGAGAAAATTTTTGTAAAAACCTCAAAAGATGAGAGGATAAGTAATCTTTTTGTAAAATATAGCGAATATATATAAGTCCTAAGGTCAGGTCTGTTTGGCTTCCTACAGTCAAGTCGGCTCTGATACCATCTTGTCGCGCCCCGATTTAATAAATAAGGACTTTATTGAAATTCCATAGAAAATCAATAAAACAAGACATTCATCAAGCGACCACGTACAATATGGGCAATCATTCACGGTTCGTAGACCGCATTAATACAAAAGTGAATAAAGATGAAGAGAAACTAATAAAACAAGGGTCCTAGATGAACGCCTCCTTCCAGTCTCGCCTTGACTGGGTCGCTACTCCAGACCTTCATCCTCCTCGTAGAAGACGGGCTCTGATGTTGTAAGTCAACGGGGTGAGTACAGATGTACTCAGCAAGCCACCGAATGCAAATATAATGCAAGGTAATAACAAGGGAGACAGTGGCTAGTTTAGCGGAAGCAGCATAATTGTAAAGCTTTAAATGAGAGCAATTTATTAGTACGGAAAAGTAAACATGTGCATGTGTATCATCATCTTCTAACTCGAGGGGTACAGTCAGCCCCACCTCGCTCAACAGTCCTTACGTGCCATGAATAACTTGAACATTCAAACCATTGTAAACTAACTGCGAGTAGTCACACAACCCGCCCTTGACCGTGGGCTCGGCTTTTCGAAAAGATTGGATTACTCTGATCAGAGATGTACCACTGTACCCACAAGGCACGCACTCATCACTTACACCAAAGTGTAACGAGATGACCCATTTCACGGGAACTCGTGCCAAAACCTTCCATATAGTCCTCCCCGACTCAATAGCACCCTCTTATGGGTTTCATATGGTGTCCCGACGCATCGGAGCCCCACCATACCCCCCCTTGAGCCTCGTCGGTACAAGTCGCCCGCAGGCTAGCCCCTTGCCCCCTCCTCTATGGTGCATCAAGCCGGAGTATTCCATACTTCCAGTTAGGACTTACCCATTAGACTTGTGGTTGGTACGGAAGTGCTTTGCAACAGATCCCGCAGACCGGTCCTTATAGTGCCCCGGGTGCGACAAACCAGTGCCCGAGCTTGCACCCGGAACCCACCATACTTATAACCTAGCCAACTCCAACAGAGTCCAGAGACGAGAATAACAGGGAAATTCATATACAGAATCCAGCTATCTACGACTCGTTCTTTTTAACCTATAGCAGTTGTGCCGGTACATTGGGCACTAGCTAATATTTTTATAGTAGAGTGACAAGGAGTTAAGGCTCAATAAGCATGGCTTGGGTTTGCACACAAGGACGGGGATCTAATAAATATAAGTGTAAGGCTTGAATATTGGACTAATGCAATATTAACCTATGAGTTATAGCGATAAGTTATTAAAACATGGGCTCAATATGATCAACTGTTTCCACAGACGTGGTCGATGACTTGCCTTGCTCAGCAAAGGGTGAAGGAGGAACCTCGGGGTAGAACTCCTGCTCCTCGACGAACTCGTAGTCTTCTCGATACGGAAAAATAAATAAACATCACAGTCAATAAAACATCTCCAAACATAATCATACATATTTGTGGGTGTTTTTATGTGGAGTAATATTTTATTCTTCTGATGTTTTGTACAAAACAGTAAAGTTTAACATTTTAGGATTTTTCCCAATTTATTTTCTGCATTATTAATTTTAACCCTAAGGGATTTTTATTCACTTATTTATTAATAATATTTTGGGTAACAGAAACATATTGTTTTTATGGCATCAATGTGTAGAGAATAATATTCTGGTTTTAACAAAATTTGAATGGTGAAATTTGGAGTTAATTTGAGCAAGATATGAATTTTCAAAGTTTAAATCAATTTTCTGGATTTTTATTTAAACTAAAAACAGTCCCTGGTCCACGGTGAACCAGGTTCACCGTGAACCCGTGACTATGCGCGTGGACCCGAGCGATCTGGGCCGTTGGATCTGGATCCAGCGGTCAGATGCGAGGCGGGTGGGTTAAGTGGAAATGGACGGCTGAGATTATATCGTAGCGAAGGGGTACGCGTGGACGTCTGAGATCGTTCGGGGGGTTTAAGTGGCAATCGACGGCCGAGAGGCCTCGATACCCCTTTGACCAGATCCGAGGGCCCAGATTAAATCCCGGAGGGGTTTAATCTTAGCCCTCCGATCGCGATCGGACGGTCGCTGTGCGATCCGGCACGGCACGACGTAAGGGGGCTCGTATCCCCCTTCGTCTCCGGCGACGGCGGCCTCGGATGCGATGGCGACGGCGGCGGCGAGCGCCTACGGGCATAGCTAACGGCAAAAATGGAACGGGGAGGGGAGGGCGGTCATGACCGTACCTTTGACGGCGACGACGGAGGTCCGGAGGTGACCGGCGGCGAGCGTAGACGGCGGAGGGGTTTCGGGTGCTCGACGGCGACGACGATCCGGGGGTCTTCACGACCGATGGAGTGGTGGCCGAGGACGGGTGAGCTCCGGCGATCACAACGGTGGCGACGACTAGGACGGGGGAGGTCCGAGGTGGCGGAGAGCGACGGCCGGAGGTGGAGCAGGGGAGGGGCTCGCAAAAACAGCAACGGCGCTCTGGAGGGCGAAGGCTAGGGCTTAGGCGGTGTGGGCAGAGTGCGGTGAGCCGAGGGGTACTTATAGGGTCGCCGGCGTCGGTTAAATGGAAGGGAACCCGAGGGTTTCCTTTTCTCTCCGGCGAGCTTCCATGAGCGCGGGTACCTGCCATCCAGGGTGAAAACGCGTGGAGATAAGGAGGAAAGCGATCGCCGGGATTTGGCAAGTTATGGCGTGGGCCCAGATCGGCGATCGACGGCTGGCAGGGGCGATTTCGGCAGGGGGGCTCGCCGGCGATGGAAAGGGGGATACCTTTCCATCGGGGAAGAAGCTCCCGACAGGTGGCCCCCACCTGTCGGCGGGTGAATGGAAATGGAAACCCAGACAGGCGGGCCATGGTTGTCAGAGGGAGAGAGGGGAGTGGCGGAGGCTGACTGGTGGGGCCGAGGCGGGGCGCGGGCGGGAGGAGAGAGGGGAGCGGCGCCGACAGGCGGGACCCACTCGTCAGAGAGAGAGAGCAGTGATGGGCTGGGCCAAAAAGGCTGTTGGAGGGAGTTTCAGGGTTTTCGGCCCGTTTAGGATTTAAAATTGATTTCTGATTTTAAATAATTCCAGAAAATCAAATATTTGATTAAGGGTTGAATCACTGTGGATAAAAATTTGTAAAAATTCCTAAAATTACATCTTGATCTCTAGTTTATCTCATAAAATTTTCAAGTCCATATTTGGAGTATTTCTCCCTGTTTGGTTTTATTTAGGCTCTTTTGTGATTTCTCCTTTACTAATAAATTCAAAAATGATTTAAATAATATTTTCTTTTATTTTATTCTTTTTTAAATTCTGGGGTGTTACACATGGACTGATGGAGTTCGAGCTGGGAGAAGCTGCGAAGCCATGGTGGTCCACTCCGAAGGTGTTGGTGCGAAGGCCCAAGAGCTTTGACGGCTTCGGCTCAAAACCGTCACTGTATCGAAGGCTGACTTTGGTGAAGCGAAGGCCATCATGCTCAAGGCTTCTCACCGAAGCTACCGCACCCCTCGCGTGCGAAGGGGGGCTTCAGATGAATCCAAGACTGTAAAGGCTGACAGTGTCTGCTCTGCAAAAAGCTGACGCTGTCCCCTCTGCAAAGCTGACAAGAGAAGCCTCCAAATAAAGCAGACTACCTTTTGTACCCCTCTGTTCTGATGAGACAAAACCAATGTAAATCCTAGGGGTAAAGTAGTCAATTCACATGGGTGAATAGTGGCTATAAACAGTGGAGGCTGGGTAGGTCACATTTAACACTTTTGAGCATTCATTGTAGAACTCCTGTGCTAGCCACACACTCTGTATTCATCTTGTGAGTTCAATTTTTGTGTTCCTTGTTCAAGCATCGAAGTCTTGATTCTGTGTTCATTTTCTGCTTGAGCTTGTTTGCATACCTCGCTGCATGCTTCGATCTCTTGTGTGTCACTTCGCTTGACTTGAGGTTGTACACCGAATCCTGTTTGGGCGAAGTGTATTTTGAGCGAAGTGTGTTTTTTCAGTGTGTGTTCGCTCTGTGTAAACTGGAGGCTAGACCTCTCTGATTACTAGCGAAGCCCTGATCGAAGCCGGTTTTTCTTCCCTTGTTGAAGTCCTCGGCGAAGTCTGTTTAGTGTGCGTTTAGACCTTCGAAGTACGAAGCCCAGCACTAGTTGTTGTCATTAAGTATTTGGTCGAAGTCCTCAGAGGGTAAGTCCACTCTTGCGAAGGGTGAAGTGCGAAGCCTGCTCGAAGCACCCTATGTGCGGAGCCTGCACTGACTTAGCAGAGGTGATTTTTCAGGGTTGTGGGTGGAGCGAAGTCTTCTTGGCTTCGAACTTTTGCTCCTTACGAAGCCTGTATTTGGAGCTATAAAATACCTCCGAACCAGACCTTCGAAGGGTGTGTTCGAAGCCTGTTCCGCAGAAGACAGAATTAAAACAGAAAGCTATTTTTAGTCTGAAATTTTAAAAGCTCCCATTCACGCCCCCCTCTGGTCGCCGTTTCCGGTCCAACAATTGGTATCAGAGCAGGTTAAGATCACCAGTTGATCTTAACCGGTTTTGTGATCTGTTGGCGACATGGACAGAGTTAGTAAAATACCTCTGTTCGATGGGACTGATTTTGCATACTGGAAGGTGCGCATGGAGGCTTACTTGCTAAGCCAAGGAAATGCAACTTAGGAGATTGTGGACTCACAATACTCCATCCCTAAAACTCGCACCTCTCAAACAGAGAAGGATCAGTATAATGCCAACTCCAAGGCAAGAAATATACTGTTCATTGGTTTGAGTAGAAGTGAGTTTGATAGGGTGCAGCACCTTAGGACAGCTAGGGAAATTTGGACCACTCTCACTATTTTTCATGAGGGCTCTACACAGATTAAGGCCAGGCGCCAAAGCACATACAATCAACAGTATCAGCTGTTTGTGCAGGCACCTGGTGAATCTATAGATGCCATGTTTTCTCGCTTTGATGCAATAGTGAGTAACTTGCGGTCCAACGGGACGCTTGCTTACAATGATCATGATAGGGCTATCAAGCTTCTCTATGCTCTTGATCGTAGCATATGGGAAGTGAAGATATCCAGCATTGAGGAGTCCGCAGGTTATTACACATTGACCTGTGATGAGCTCTTCAGCAAGCTGAAGTCCATAGAGATTGCCAAGGCATCTCTTGCAGTGCACATAAACTCTTTGCCACAGCCTTTGGCATTGGTTTCTAGCACTAGCCGTGGCACCACTGCAGAACCAAGCACTTCTGGCACTTGTGTTCTTGCAGATGGTTTCGCTTTGTCCTCTCTGGTCTCCGTCACTAAGGAGCAGGTGGATACTCTGGATGATGATGAGCTTGCTCTCATTGCTAGAAGGTTCACCCGTTTTCACCATGAGAGACGGGATCAGAGGAGAAGTGGTTTTAGTGGTTGCTTTGAATGTGGCGGCACTTCTCATATCAAGGCCAATTGCCCTAAACTCAAGAAGAGAGACGAGAGTGAGCGCCCCAAATACCACAAGAAGGAGAGGAAACCCTTTGTGAAGGGCAAGCATGGCAAGGTGGCTAAGAGAGTAGCCAAAGCCGCATCCAGAGCATTTGTTGCTGCTCTCAGTGACATCGACACTTCCTCAACTGAGGAGTCGAGCTCTGAGGAGGAGGAGTCTCCAAGGAAGGAGGACAAGAAGGACAAGAAGGGACGTGATTTCACCGGCCTTTGCTTCATGGCAGACAGCGATCACAGCGGCGATGAGCTTGACTCATCTGAGGTACCACTATCCTATGACCAACTTTCAATTAAACTAGATGAGCTGAATGAAGTAGTTCTTGGTCAGGATAGATTACTTGTGCAAGCCGCTAGAGAAAGAAAAGACCTTAGACTTAGGCTAGAATCTGTTTCTAGTGATTATGCCATGCTTAAGTCTAAAGTTAATGATGCTGAATGTGAATCTTGTACTGTTGTCATGGGTGAGCTTGCTCAGTTGCGTTCTATACATGCTCAAACTCTATCTAAGCTTGAGACTGCACAGAAGCAGCTTTTGGTGGTTGATTCTAGACCTCATGATATAATTGAATGCATGAACTGTTCTTTATTACGCGAGAGCATTAATTTACGTGATAAGCATGTTCATGATTTAGAGGCTAGATTGGAGAGGGCCGGTAGTTCTAAGGATGTGCAGCCTGTGTGTGACACTTGCATAACCCTTAAGGACCATCTAGGCACTGTTAGAGAGCGAGCTGAAAACCTTATGACTGAAAATGAGTACCTTCTTTTTGTGGTTAACAAATGCACTGAGGGAAAGGGTAGGATGGATTTGCTCTTGGCCAAGACCAAGATGTGTGCTGACAGAGCAGGGTTAGCTCTAGGTTTGGGTTTTGAGAGGATTCCTTTAGATAGTGAAAACAAAACTGTTTTTACCTCTCCCACTACCCTAGAGAAAGAGAGAGCTCTGTTAGACACTCCATCAGCCAAAAAGTCTACCCGCACTCCAAAGAAAACCACTCCTCCCACAAAAAGAATCCCTCCCAAGAAAACCACTCAGCAGAAGCCCAAGGAGCCTGTGAGAGTTTCTCCTGTGACCCATGAGAGTACCCCCAGGAGAGTTTTTCATTGTTCCTACTATCAGCGGGCGGGTCATTTGGTTGGGTTCTGTTTTCGTCGCATCAAGGATGAGCGACACTCTCAGGAGATGAGGTTCCAGAACATGCATTACCTATCTTTAGGTATGCATGAGTCTGAGTTTTACTCTCGTCCTGTTTTCGAGGCTCCTCGTGCTTCTCGGAGAGGTTTTGCTCCTCGAGGTGTTCACCATGTTCCATATGGTAGTAGACCCCGGGCGAGTAGCTTTGTACCTCGTCAGAGTAGGAGACCTCGTCATGCTTTTGGATCACTGCATATAGGTAGACCTCGCACTTTGCATCATTCTGATTATCCTGTGCGTAGACAGTCTACTTTTACTGTGCCTACTACTTGTATCACTCAGTGCTGGATGCCTCGTCATATTTTCACTCACCCCAGCACTGAGCGATCGAGATTTTCTTATCATGTGTAGGTGACAGACCGAGGCTTGGAGGGCACGTGGATCATGGACTCCGGTTGTTCGCGCCATATGACCGGAGATGCAGCATGGTTCTCCAGCCTCACCACAACCAAGCAAAGGGAACATATCACCTTCGGCAACAATCGAAGGAGTAGAGTGAAAGGTAAAGGTGTGGCAAGAATTAACTCGAATTTCACTCTCAAAGATGTTTCTTTCGTTGAAAACCTGGGATACAATTTGCTTTCTGTATCTCAGTTTCTTGATGAGGGCTTCGAAGTGCGATTTCATCGCGATACTTCGCAAGTACTCAACTCTGATGGCGTTGTTGTCTGCAAGATCTTTAGAGTTGGGAGAGTTTTTGGACCTGATTTTTCTGAATCATCTGGTTCTTCTCATTGTCTTGTTGCACATTCTACTTCTGAGCTTTGGAAGTGGCATAGGAGACTAGGGCATATGAGCTTTGAGTTGCTCGCTCGTCTGAGTGCCCTATGTCTGATCCGAGGATTGCCCAAGCTCAAGTTTGAGAAGAATTTAGTTTGCGCTCCTTGTCGACATGGAAAAATGATTGCCACTTCACACTCGCCAGTCACCACAGTGATGACTGAACAACCCGGAGAACTTCTCCACATGGACACTGTAGGTCCTTCTCGGGTTAGTTCTTTAGGCAGCAAGTGGTATGTGTTAGTCATTGTCGACAATTTCTCTCGCTACTCTTGGGTCTTCTTTCTTGCCAGCAAGGATGAAGTGTTTTCACACTTTCGGAGCTTGGCTTTGAGACTTTTCACTGAACTCCCTGGTGCATTGAAATTCATTCGAAGTGATAATGGCACTGAGTTCAAAAACAGTCTCTTTGTTGACTTTTGCATGGAGCATGGCATAGAACATCAATTCTCTGCTCCGCGGGTTCCTCAACAAAACGGTGTTGTTGAGAGAAAGAACCGCACTTTGGTTGAGATGGCTAGGACGATGCTCGATGAGCACAGGACTCCTAAAAAATTCTGGGCTGAGGCCATGAACACTACATGTTACATCTCAAACCGAATCTTCTTGCGCTCAATTTTGAATTTGACATCTTATGAGCTACGTTTTGGGAGACAACGCAAGGTTACTCATCTTCGAGTTTTTGGCTGTCGTTGCTTTATCCTAAAATGTGGTAATTTGGACAAATTTGAGCGCGTTCTTCTGACGGGATCTTTTTGGGTTACACTACACATGGTCATTCTTATCGTGTTTATAATTTGGAAACTAACACTTTCATCGAGTCATGTGATGTGACTTTTGATGAATCAACCCCCTCTGTTAGTTCTGCTCTTGACCAGGCAAATGAACACGATATGGAACAGACTTTTTTCGAAGAAGAAGATCCCGAAGATTATGAGGATGAACCCCTACTACCCTCGACATCAACCCCCGAAGCCGACCCCGCTTCGACCACTTCGGCACAAGGTCCCAAAGCAACTACCTCGACATCGGTCCTCTTGGACCACTCCAACGCACAAGTTGAGGGGGAGACTGCATCCCGCCGCGAGGCTCCACACCATGTTCAAAGGATGCATCCTCCCGAGCAGATCATTGGTGAGCTTGATCAAAGGGTAACACGTTCTCATGCTCATTTCATTGATTCCACTTTTGTTCCTTCTTTCGAGCCTTTAGATGTTAGTCATGCACTTTCTGATTCTAGTTGGATCAATACCATGCATGAAGAACTTGAAAATTTTGAGAGAAACCAAGTCTGGACTTTAGTTGATCCTCCACCGAATGTTCATTTCATTGGAACAAAATGGATTTTCAAAAACAAAGGAAGGATGGGACTATAGTTAGAAACAAGGCTAGACTTGTAGCTCAGGGTTATTCTCAATTAGAAGGGATTGATTTTACTGAAACTTTTGCACCTGTTGCTCGTCTTGAGGCCATTAGGATTTTGCTTGCCTTTGCAACATCCCGGGGATTCAAACTCTATCAAATGGATGTCAAAAGTGCTTTTCTTAATGGTTTCATAGGCGAAGATGTCTATGTAAAACAACCCCCTGGTTTTGAAAATCCCAAATACCCACATAAAGTCCTTAAACTTCATAAGGCTCTTTATGGACTCAAGCAGGCCCCTCGGGTGTGGTATGACAGACTTAAGTCTTTTCTGCTTGAGCAGGGGTATTTGATGGGATCTGTTGATAAAACCCTGTTCACTCTCAAGCATGGCAAAGATTTCCTCCTAGTTTAGATTTATGTGGATGATATCATCTTTGGTGGCCCTTCTCATGCTTTGGTTGCCTAGTTTGCAAATGCTATGAGCAGGGAGTTCGAGATGTCCATGATGGGCGAACTCACATTCTTCCTTGGTTTGCAAATCAAGCAAAGCAAACAAGGTACTTTCGTCCACCAGACGAACTATACCAAGGACCTGCTCAAGAAGTTCGATATGGCTGATGCGAAGCCACTCGCCACTCCAATGGCTACATCTGTAGCATGGGATCCTGACGAAGATGGAGAAGTCGTAGATCAGAATGAGTTCCGAAGCATGATCGGCTCCCTCCTCTACTTGACTGCTACGAGGCCGGACATACACTTCGCAGTGTGTCTGTGCGCTCGTTTTCAGGCTTCACCACGAGCTTCGCACCGCCAACCGGTAAAGCGCATTCTCAGGTATCTCAAACATACCCTCGAATTTGGCATTTGGTATTCGGCGTCTTCCTCTTTGTGTCTTTGAGGTTATTCCGATGCGGATTTTGCTGGGTGTAGGATTGATAGGAAAAGTACCTCTGGTACTTGTCATTTTATGGGTACTTCTCTGGTTTGCTGGTCTTCCCGCAAAAAGTCTAGTGTTGCACAATCGACAGCTGAGGCCGAATATGTTGATGCAGCTAGCTGTTGCTCTCAGATTTTGTGGATGGTTTCTACTTTGCGGGATTTCGGGTTAGATTATAAGAGTGTTCCACTTTTCTGTGATAACACTAGTGCTATTTGTATTGCAAACAACCCGGTTCAGCACTCCAGAACCAAACACATTGATGTGCGATATCATTTTCTCAGAGATCATAATGAGAAGGGTGATATTGAACTTCAATATGTTGATACCCAACACCTGCTAGCCGATATTTTCACAAAACCCCTCGATGCTTCACGATTTTCCTACTTGCGTGGGGAACTTGGTATTTGTCACCCTTACGGCATTTTGTGAGGGGGAGCAAATTTTAATTGTCTTGCATATGCTCATCATGTGTGAAATTGCATTCACATCTTTTGCACTTATATGCCTGATTATAATTCATGAATCATGTCAGCTCAGCTCTATTTAATATATCTAAACCATTATGTGCATGATTTTTCTTTCCAAAATCAAATCATGCTCACTGCTTAGTCTTGAATCTAGCATGTTTAGGCAGGACTGCTTTAGCTATCTTTTATCTGCTTGATAGCAAGACACCTTTCCTTTGGATGCTAAACAATGCAACTTGAAAAATTGTATTCATGGATATTCATCAAGTGCTAACTAATTTGTTCACTTAATCAAACAGTCAAAAATCCATGATTTGCATGATACAAGCGAAAAAGATCCAGGTGGGTTTGTTTGTCGCACTACTCTATTCTAGACTGCTTACCATTGCACATTGGTCTGAACTGGGATAGTGTAGTGTATGCCAAAATCACTGCCTTAAGTTTTTGATGGCTTTCATGCCTAGGCTTGGCCTGATTGGGAAGTATAAGGTGGACAAACAAATAACCCCTGGCATTATGAAAAGAACAACAAAAATTCATTGTTTATCAAGTTTGCTTTCAATGCTCCATTTGGCCTGGACTTGTTTGTCTAGAGTAGAAATTGACTAGCTTTGTGCAGTCCCTCCTTTTTCCTTGTCTAGTTTTCTTGATTGAGTGGTGATGCTTTTATTTCAAAATGATAAACTCACATGATGTCATCATGTTTTTAGAGAATGTTAAATTGAGCTGAGCACATAATAATTGGTATTAATATTGGCATATTTTTGCTTTATATGTCTTTGCAACTCTTCCCATTTCGAAGCTATGCATCTTTTACATGTTCCTTGATGCTTGCATTGCCAAAGGGGGAGAAATTTTTACGTTCTCTGCAGCAAGGGGGTAAAATAACCCAGGGGGAGTTTTTATCTTGCAAAGGGAAGTTTTGCCGAAGGGGCAGGGGCTTTTACTCTTTTTGAAAAGGGGGAGGAAAATTCTTTTGTCAAGTGACATGTTTTGGCTCGGTTCTGAGTTTTTATGGTCACTTGTAAGCTGAATTTTTTTCAAATTTTCTTGAACTTGAATTTGGTTGTCAATGCACTCATCAAGGGGGAGATTGAGAAACCAAGGGTTGGTTTCGGAGTTTGTGATGAGTGATTGACAGATTTTACCCTCTGATTTGAAGGGGTCCCTCCGAAGGGGTTTGGAGGTCGCTTCTCCGAAGGTGTTCGGAGGCTGTCTCACCGAAGCGTTCGGTTTGCTCTAGTTGCTGCAACTGTTGCAGCGGAGTGTGCTTGTCGGAGGGGTCCGACAGTACACGATGATTGGCTGTACCGAGGGTCTCGGTACTTTGGGCGGTACACTGGAGTGTGTATCGGATGTTGTTTACCCAGAGAGGTCTTCGGGGTACTAGATACACTTGTCTGTTTGTCTGTGGTGCGCAGGGGACTTCGGAGGCGATGGACGGTTCGTAGCAGGTGAACCTAGGTCAAGCGGGAGGCTTGATGCCAGGGGAGCAGGGAGCTCCGTCACGAAGGCTACGAAGGGGTCGAGGTCGGACCTCGGGTCGAGGTGCATCAGGAGAAGGCAGTAAGTGCGGAGTGTGACTCCGGGTGAAGGTATCCTGAGACGAAGTCCTCGGAGGCGAGGCACTTCGAAGGGTACTCCGAAAGGAGTGACTTCGGAGTATGGTGGACTAAGTCCTCAGCACTGAGGCAAGGCGTTCAAAGTGTGCTCCGGAGGGAGACACTCGAAGGTATACCCGACGAAGGTCTCAGAAGTCGAGGTGCATCGAAGGCATAGTCCGGGTGAGGCTCGTCGAGGAGTGTGCTCGGGGAGAGACACTGCGACGAAGTGCTCATGGAATGCTTCATGCGGAGGCCTTGGACGAAGGAGGGACTTCGAAGGGTGGTACTCCGAAGGTGGGGCTTCGGAGTGAAGCAGGCTTCGGAGCGAGGCTGGCTCCAGAGTGAGGATGACTTGAGGTACTTCGGCCAAGCATGGCTTCGGTACACGGACTGACGGAGTTTGAGCTGGGAGAAGCTGCGAAGCCGTGGTGGTCCACTCCGAAGGTGTTGGTGCGAAGGCCCAAGAGCTTTGATGACTTCGGCTCAAAACCGTCACTGTATCGAAGGCTGACTTTGGTGAAGCGAAGGCCATCAGGCTCAAGGCTTCTCACCGAAGCTACCGCACCCCTCGCGTGCGAAGGGGGGCTTCAGATGAATTCAAGACTGTAAAGGCTGATAGTGTCTGCTCTACAAAAAGCTGACGCTATCCCCTCTGCAAAGCTGACAAGAGAAGCCTCCAAATAAAGCAGACTACCTTTTGTACCCCTCTATTCTGATGAGACAAAACCAATGTAAACCCTAGGGGTAAAGTAGTCAATTCACATGGGTGAATAGTGGCTATAAATAGTGGAGGCTGGGTAGGTCACATTTAACACTTTTGAGCATTCATTGTAGAACTCCTGTGCTAGCCACCACACTCTGTATTCATCTTGTGAGTTCAATTTTTGTGTTCCCTGTTCAAGCATCAAAGTCTTGATTCTGTGTTCATTTTTTGCTTGAGCTTGTTTGCATACCTCGCTGCATGCTTCGATGTCTTGTGTGTCACTTCGCTTGACTTGAGGTTGTACACCCAAGCCTGTTTGGGCGAAGTGTATTTTGAGCGAAGTGTGTTTTTTCATTGTGTGTTCGCTCTGTGTAAACTGGAGGCTAGACCTCTCTGATTACTAGCGAAGCCCTGATCGAAGACGGTTTTTCTTCCCTTGTCAAAGTCCTTGGCGAAGTATGTTTAGTGTGCGTTTAGACCTTTGAAGTACGAAGCCCAGCACCAGTTGCTGTCGTTAAGTATTTGGTCGAAGTCCTCAGAGGGTAAGTCCGCTCTTGCGAAGGGTGAAGTGCGAAGCCTGCTCGAAGCACCTTGTGTGCGGAGCCTGCACTGACTTAGCAGAGGTGATTTTTCGGGGTTGTGGGTGGAGCGAATTCTTCTTGGCTTCGAACTTTTGCTCCTTACGAAGCCTGTATTCGGAGCTGTAAAATACCTCCGAACCAGAACTTCGAAGGGTGTGTTCGAAGCCTGTTCCGCAGAAGACAGAATTAAAACAGAAGGCTATTTTTAGTCCGAAATTTTAAAAGCTAACATTCACCCCCCCTCTGGTCGCCGTTTCCGGTCCAACAGAGTGTATACCAAGATCAATGCCTTAAGCTTCTGATGGTTTATCCTAGGCTTGGCTTGATCGGTTAGCATAAGGTTGACTTGCAAATAACCCCTGGCATTAAAAAAATAGAATAAAAAGTTTGCTTTTCTCGCATATCAAGTTTGCTGCAGCTCCTTGTAGTGGGATGTGCTTTTAGAGTTTGTTTGTGACTAGCTTTTGTATCTCTTACCTTGCCATGTCTAGTACACTAGTCTGGGTAGTGATGCTTTTATTTGCTTAAACTTCAAACTGCTTGCTCATACGGATATTTAGATTATGTTTATTCAAAGCTTGCCATGTAGTTTAGTCAGGACAGGTTGTGAGGCAAAAGAAGTGCTTGTACTATAATTGGACTTAATCATATTCTAGAAGCATTGTATGGTCACTTTACTCTCTCGACTCATGGGGCTATCTTGATGTCTGCATTGCCAAAGGGAGAGAGTTTGGAGCTTTTTGATGAGTTTGTGATCTTTTGAGTTTTTGAGGTAATTTTTGTGTTGCTTTATCATTTGGCAAGTGACATGTTTTCTCATTTTGCTCTCTTTAGAGCTTTCATGGTCACTTCTGTGCTGAACCTTTGCTTTACTCTTTTTGGCTCTTGTGTTGTCAATGCACTCATCAAGGGGGAGATTGAGGAACATAGTGAGGTCTGTCACTAGCGTTCAAGGTAATGATGAGTGATTGACAGGGTGAAGTCATGAGTTGTGTCTGGATGCTTTGGATATGGTGTGTGTGTGTCTGTGTTTGTCTCGTGTGTGCAGGCTTGAGTTACTCGTCAACTGTCGATGGCACGGGATCAGGGTTAGGCGAGTAGTCTAATGCTAGATGGTCGAGGGTGTCAGTCGAAGTCGAGAGTGGACTCTAATGTACGCATGGAGGTCAAACGGTACGTTGAGTTGAAAATTGATCGAGATGAAGCATCGATCGAGTCAGCAAAATGGAAGCCAGTTTAAGTGACAAGGCGGCTCGAGGGATCGAGAGTGGGAGAGACTTGCTGGCGGTCGGGTTCGCGGACTGACGACGGGCGTCGACAATCAAGAGAGGCTTTGTCGGTTTTTGCTAAAAATCGTCGAAACTTTAAATGCTTTTACTAATTCAATAAAATTGTGTCATGTATTAGTTTAATTTCTGTAGTTTCATAGTGTGGTATTTTTAGTGTATTTTTTGGAATGTCTCTATTCTGAAAATATACTAAAAAGGGGTCTTTTGTATTTTGTCTTTTAGGGTCTAATAGGGTATTTTCAGAATTGTATTTTAAGTTTTTTCTAGGGGGCAAAGCGTAAAACTGTGTCTTCTAGAACCTTGGGAAGGTGGGATATTTTATCCCCTGTCCTCCTAGCCGAACACATTAATTGGACAGAACACAAAAAAATTGTTGAGATGTTTATTCCAATCAAAACAGAAAGCAATTCCTAGCGCTGGACGAGCAACAATATTCGATTGGGATTTTTCGGTCGATCTACAGGATTTTCGGTACTTCTGTTCATCGTCCAGGTTCTACGGATTCCACCAGCAAAAAGTGAGTTCTCTTGCATCTTCTTTTGGAATTCTTGATGATTTAGATGGTTTTCCTATGAGATTACATTTAGACATGTGTATGATCTGTCTTGAATATAATTGATCCTTGAAATCATTTAGAGTTCATGAGAATATCTTTGTTTAGGCACTGTTTTTGGTAATCTCAGTTCACTAGAGATAATAAATATGTTCTGCTTCCAGTTTGTCCGGTGATTTGCATATGAGAACCCTGATCAAAAGGTTTGTCTGTGTCATGAGATAGTTTAGTCATCAATCTGCCTCTCTACATCACTTATGTCCTGCTGGTTGAAGAGATCTAAAAATTACTCTTGCTCTGAAATGCAGTATTACTAGAAGTATTTTGTTTCAGAGATCAGTTTGATCTGTTTTAGTTGCTTAAAGGTGATCTTCAGAAATTGAAACCTAATCTCTGTAATTTCATCTTCAATCTTCCTATCTGAGTTTCATTAATTTGCAGATATGATATTGTTCTCTTTAGAAACTGATTTGCTGTGATTTTCCTGTTTACCTCCAGTTTGTGGTGGATTAAACTGATTTGCACTTGGGTTTGTTCCTATTAAAAGAATTTCTGTAGGTTAAATGTGTTGGATAAGTCTGATATAGTGATTTACCTCTTTGGATGAAAGATTCTCTGATGTATCTCAATTAAAATCAAATTTGATCTTGAACCTCACTGTTCCTAATCCTGGTAATTTCAGTTTCTACAGTTTTCATACACTGAATTGTTCAGTAGAAGTTTTGTCAGTGTTGAATCTTCAGGTTCTTGTAGTTTGGTTCTTTATCTAAATTCAATAGTGTCTACTAGTTTAAAAATCAGTTTCATGTGCAGCTTTTGAGTACTTGGTTTGAAATCTTGTTCTGAAAACTTCATTTCAGTTTGCAATTCTAAAGTGAAGTAGTTAATTGAAATCTGATTTCAGCATTGAGTAGTAGTTGTTCAGTCCAGTTTTTATCCTGAAATATTTCTGCTGATTGTTCTGAAATGTTGTAACAATTGTGGAGAAAACAATATTTGCTCAGCATCTTTTTCATTCAAAACCAGAAAATTATCTCTAGAACTGAGTTTGTGACAATGAACAGTGATCTGTGAAATTTGTCGGGCCTGCTACAGTGCTTTGCTAACAGTACTGTTCATGGTCATGTCTTTTATGTTTTCAACATCTGATCAATCTGTACTCAAGGTTTGAATGCTTGAAATGTGCTTAAAGTATAAAGAGGTGTAGAATCACTTTGTGAGCTCTTGACAATGAATAGTGTTGGCTGATTTGTTTCGGTTTTGCTACAGTTCAATATATAGAGTTTCCTATTTTCAGCAAATATATCTCTCTAGTACTAAACTGATTCAGATGTGCTGATATTATATTTGTTCTGATTTTAAAGCTTGCAAACTGAACCAAAACATGAATAATTAATCTTATTGAAATACACTATTACTATTCATCGTCTAACAAATTTCAGAAGTACAGGGATCTCATTTGAAATTGAATTGAAACAAGCTGATTCACTATTACAAACTTGAATTGAACTCTTGTGTGAGTGTTTTGATATTTGTCGATTAAAAATCTTGAAACAAAGCAGATTTGTGGTTTTCAATCTTGTGGAGCTCAATTTTTGTACTGATTGGATTAAAACTTGAAACTGAGTTTTTAGAGGTGCGTTGGGTGATTTGATTAGGCCATCACATTCGAAAGAAAGTGTTGAGGCGCCAATTCATCCCCCCTCTAGTCGCCATTCCGATCCCACACAAGGTCTTGGTGCGCAAATGTCAAGCATCGCCTTTATTCATGTGCCGATCCGCTAGGGCCTGGACCAACCAAACACACCCATCGAATTTTGCTTCATGGTCAACGATTAGTTCCTAGATCTTCATGATTGTCCCTTCTCTAGATTATGCTGATATCTCCTTGTTTCATTTCTAAGCTGATGCGATTGCTTCTTTGGCTATGTCGGCCCTTGATGTCACCGTCTCCCTACCAACGGATGAAACTCCTTTGGCTACCAAGGTTCATGCTTTTTGTGTTACCAATATTTCCCTTTCCGTATCCTTGACGTCGAATGTTTCCTTTCTTCCTAGTCGCCCCTCCTGATGCCGACTCTCTTTATGTGGTGTTTGACCATATGCATGATGATCCCGCTGCTTCCTAGTCGGTCCAAGCTATTGAGATGACCACCATAAGGTCCTGTGCTTAGGCCAGTACACCAGAGGCTGATTCCATCGATCCTATTACGCTGATTGATGTGACGCCATTGTTGCTCTAATGGGGACCACTCCTGGAGCTGCCCCTAGGGGAAATGATGCGACCGAGATCAGGGCTCCAGGATTTACCGCCACTATCCCTGAGGTTATCGATGTTGATGTCGTCCGCTAGGTATCTTTATCACTCATTTTTTCGCCCTTCAATGCTTTTCATATGATCAACATCGGCCTTGGCTACAGCTGATGCTTGATGCCGTGAGTCTATCTGCCCCCTAGGGCAGCCTTGAAGGGGAGAACTCGCACATCTCTCTGGTGGCTAAATCAGAAGACGATGCTGCCGCTTCTTCCGCCAATGGTGCTCCATGATCAGCCGTTCCTACCAAGCCTACTGACATGAGTATTCTTGTATTTGCCGTGATGTCATAACCCTCTTTTGCTTGACTTCTTTTCTTTTTCTTCAGTCTTTCAGACAGAAGTTCCCTTTTGACATTGGTCCCTATATTGAGGCCGATGAGGAAGTTACGAGCGCTCCCACACCGGCCGTGGCTTGGCTTTCTCTAGAGGTGAGAGAGGTTCTGTTAGATATGCTGCATCTTCTTGAGGACCCAATAGAGGTCCTGGTCAATGACTCAGGGTCGACAAGGGGCCGCCTCAATGACATCTTGACACTTCTTTCTCCGTAGTTGGTCGACGTCCTCATGCTACCCACATACTTGGAATTCCATCGTCTTTTCGTGCAACGGGCGCTGAGGCGGATAGCCGATCTTGCTAGCTATGCGTCGAAGCAGGAGGTGATTGAAATCCATGTCGTAGAAGAGGTGGATGAGAGTAACCTCTTGGATCATCGTCAGGGTGAGTCATCGGTCATGTCACAGGAATTAGACCGGCTTCGGGCAGAAGAAGCCGATCTAGTCTCGAAGTTGGACGGTATGTGGGTGAAGACTACTGCAAAGGAACTTGCCCTGGCCTTCCTTCCAGACTATATCAAAGCTCAAAGATACCAGCTTAATTAATAGTGCCGTCCACCTTGTGTAGTGCCGACACCGCGCCCTCCGAGATGTCCCTAGATCGGATGTCGAAGACCGTGTCATCCTCCAGAATGTTGATGAGATATGGCTGCGGGCAATCGAAGGCATCCATCATGCTCTGATTTGATCTCCCCTTGTATTGATGTTTGATGCAAAACGTTATAATTTTTCAATGTATTATCAGTGATTTTCTAGAAATTGATCCTACATTTTGTCTAAGGGTGATGCCTCCGCATTGTCCATCTAAAGGCGATACCATCGGTATCAGCTGTCTTGCGTGTAGACCTTTAGGCATTTATCTAGACGCTTGGGAAATATATCTTCAAATACTTGTCATTCAAAGCTTTCTCGAACACTTCCCCGTCTAACCCTTCAAGTAAATAGGCGTTGCCAAGAACCACTCAATGTACCCGAAATGAAGCTTCCCAATTAGGGAACCACTTACCGAACCGATTGTCCTTAGGCCCGATTGGTATGATAAGTTTCCATATGAGTTCCCCTTGTTCAAATGATTTCGGTACCACTTTCTTGTTATAGAACCTAGGAACTCTTGCTTTGTTTTCTTCAATCTTCTCGAGGGCTCTTAATCGGACATGCGCGAGATCGCCTAAGCTATCCATCATTAAATTATAATAATCATCGGCCGTGAGTCAATCTTATAGTGTAATCCTTCTCGAGCCGATTTTATTTTCCCACGGTAATACCGCTTCATGGCCATAGACTAATTTATATGGTGGTACTTGGGTGGATCCGTAACGTGACATCCGATAAGCCTAGAGTGCTTCTGATAGAGACTGATGCCAATGCTTCGGTTGTTCGTTAATTTTATGTTTTATCAACTTGATCAAACTCTTGTTAGATGCTTCAGCATGACCATTGTCTTGAGCATAATAGGGTGATGAATTTAAGAGCTTGATCTCTGTGCTAGCCGCGAACCGCTGGAACTCTTATGATATGAAAATAGTCCCCTAATCCGTGGTGATGGTCTGTGTAATACCAAACTGATATATTATATGCTCTTTGATAAATTCGATAGCATCAGTGGAGGTAACCTTTTTGAGCGGAATGACCTCAACCCACTTCGTAAAGTAATCGGTGGTTGCCAATATGAACTTATGTCCTTTACTCGACATTGGGTAGATTTGGTTGATCATGTCGATGCCCCATCCCATGAAGGGCCAAGGCTTGATTATCGGGTTCATTGCTGATGCGGGCGCCTCTAGATAGCTCCAAACTTCTGACAGTCTTGGCACCCTATATAATATCTTATGCAGTACTCTACCATAATCGGCCAAAAGTAGCCCGCTCTTCGAAGAAACCATTTTATCTTCTGGTCCCACTGGTGTGTTCCACATATGCCATCTGTTTATAGCAAAAAAATGGAATTAATGGTCAAAATTGTCAAAATATTGAAATTTGTACTTTTGTCCGAAAATATGCAATTCCTGGCACAGACCGGTCCAACCAGCCATAGTAGGCCAGTCTGACTGGCCATGGGACCCCGGTCAACCGGCCATATGGGCCCGGTGAGACTGGCCTAGTCTGAGTCCAAACAAATTTAATTAGTTTTGGGTTGTTTTGATCTGTAATTAAATCTTAATGACTTGGACATGTGCTTCAATCAATTTAGAGTAGAATTAAAGTCCAAGAACGTCAATACAACCGCCTATATATATAGGGGCAAGACCGATTCAAAGGGACTATCCAATTCCATACCAATCTAATCTACTATTCCCTTGAATTGTTTTTTTTTACTTTCACCCTTCCTTGCCTGAGTAGTAGCTTAGCACGTCCATCTTTGTTGGTTTGCAATGAAAACCATCCATCCATCGCATCGTAATTGTGGTAATCCTTGTTGATTTGCTTGTGAATCATCCGTTTAATCTCTGTAATGGATTTTTATCGGGTTTTATCAGTGATTCGGTCTCTAGGCCGGATTGCTTTTGATCTTTTCATGTTTTGCAGAGTTTTTATATACATCTTCTTCGCCAAGAGGTTCCACAGCAAGCCTTCACCATCAGCGCATCCGCTAGCAAGCCGAGGCAGTCACCGGTTCCTTGTCGGTCCGACTGGCCAACACCAGCCGGTTTGACCGGGTTGTGCTAGCAACGGCCATTCTGACTGACTCATACACCCTTCTCTGCATAGCCGGTTAGACCGCCGCCATATGGACGTTCTGACCTCCCTAACATTAGATCTAATCGGGCAATTTTGGCCGGTTGACTATTCCCATTCACTTCGGTTAATCTGGTTACATTTCTTAGGTGTGATCTGGTTGCCTGGCGACTCCACCCAAATTTTCCCTTGTCACAGTCAATGGTCATCGGAACACGGCATGAGCGTCATGTGATGTTTGGAGGACTACTTTGAACTTCTATGCGCTTTTGGATCGCTGAACTGACGTCATTGTCCATTGGCATTTTGTCTTCTGATTTTAGAGTCAACACACTTTTTGGCCACTCTGCTGGGGACATACACGCCAAGCACCACTACGCCGACGATGGGTACAACAACTACAACTACATCAACGGTACCCTCTACATCGGCAAACATGGCGGGGATCATGGAGATCGATGACGATAATGCCATCCTCCCCACCATTGACGACATCTCCGACGAGGATAGGGCTGAGATCGAAGCCAAGACGAAGGAGTTGCATCTCATCATGATTGGATGCTACACGAAGACTCACACGAGATTCATCAAGCGCGCCCCTGATCTCCCCAGCATCTCCATGAATAAGGTAATGCTGCCATCCCCCTCTCTACCCCCGTGAGACATCGAGCAGAAGATTGCCACGACAATAGATCAGGCAGTTAGCGCCACTTTTGCAAACCACTTGGGGCCCAAGGTCGACTCTAGGATGGAGGCAATGTTTAGGAGATTTGGCTTTTCCGAGGCCGTTTCTCCGACTCCGATTGCTAGTGTACCCCCTGTTCACCACATACACAGTAGAACCGATGGGAGCATGAGAAAGAATATCACATCTACGGCCTTGCCACCTAGGGCCAAGACCCCACCCTTCCCCGTCGGACCTACCAACCTTTAGACTAGTCCGACCGGCATGTGACAACCCACAGCACAGAGCTCGCATGCTAGCCCGCCACTGTTGCCGAGAACGGTCGGTCAGACCGGTTAGATTGGACCCACAATATTTTATGTGCCACCTCCACCAGCACCTATACTACCTCTGCTCACGTTACCTACATCTCCTTCTCCCGCACACCCACATAGGCCCAAGAATATCCCATACCATGAGTCGACATGAGAGGGACTATATGGCCAACACGACGGGATACCACCACGTGTCGTGCCTCTGCATGAAAGGCGCGCACAAGAGAGGTGGGGATTACATAAATGAGCGTATCCGCGTGTTGTTTAGAGAACGCATAGGTTTCACACCCTGAGATCGGACTAGGGTTTACCACAAGCCGTACACGGATTATTTAGACATAATCCCATATCCTCGTGGTTTTAGGGTTCCAGAGTTCACCAAATTCGATGGCGAGGGTAATAAAACTACTTGGGATCATATAGGTCAGTTTCTTGCACAGTGTGGGAAAACTAGCGGGACAGACACCTTAAAGCTTAGATTATTCTCTCTATCTCTGTCCGACACTACTTTTACCTGGTTTTCGGCGCTACCGCTGAACTCCGTTCAGACTTGGGTCCAGTTAGAGCAGAAGTTCCACGATTACTTTTATACCGAGGAAACTGAACTTAAGCTCTCAAACTTGACATTGGTTTGGCAAAAATTTAACGAGAGTGTCTCTGAATACGTTAGGCGCTTTAGAGACACTAGAAACCAATGTTTTAGCTTGAACATTTCAGAAAGAGACTTAGCTGACTTAGCTTTCAATGGCTTACATTCCGAACATAAGGAGGATCTAGATGGACAAGATTTCCTAGAGGTTATTTAGGTCTTACAGAAGGCTCTGGTCCAGGAAGGCCGAGCCCAAAAATAAAAATTCACTAAGACATTTAGCAAGCCCAATGCCGATGTACACGTCATGGAGCACTCCGATGAGGAATCATCGGAAAGCGAGGATGACTCGACTGATATGTACACCGCGGAGTGGACTTGGTCTAACAACTCCAAGCTAGTTACTTGCTTTGAGCTACGACCGTCTCCCACTAATTTGCTGAAGGATCACATCATTCCCACTGCCGATGATTTGAAGAAATGTGCTTACTATAAGTGGCATGATTCACATTCTCATTCTGCTAATGATTGCAATGTCTTTCGTCGACAAGTTCAATCGGCCATAGAGGGAGGACGATTGAAGTTGGACACTAGTCCAAGATGAAGATCGACCAAGACCCCTTCCCTACGAACACCATTGACCTCGATGGGAATAAGGTGCTGATTCGGCCCAAGCAGGCCGAGTCGGCCAAGGGAAAAGCGGTCGTGGTTAGTGAGCCTCGCTCGCAAATGCTCGTGCTGAAGAATCCTAAGGTGGGAGTATGGAAAGTGAATACCAATGCAACATCTTCGGCCCAGGTGTACAAGAAGCCAAAGTTGACGTATGAGATGTTGCCTCAAAAGTAGAAGAAGAGGGCCGAGAAGGCAAGCACTCGGCCAGGGCCTCCAGCGAGGCCGAACCCTCCACGAAGGAATGGGTTCGGCCCACGGTGGGCAAGACCACTAGAGCCACCAATGCCTCCACCTTCATACGAGTTCCCGATGGCAGAGTGAGCCCTATGTTACTTTCCGCCCGCTGGTTACCCATTCCCTTACTTCATCACGAGTGATCCTTTCATGCCACCCGGGATCCATAACTGGTAGGGGAAAATGAGCGCAGCGGGGCGCGACGTATTCAGTCGATTATCCATCGCACCACAGGGATGACCAGATTGAAGTTTTGAGGCCATCGTTGTCAAGGTGGATTCCTAGGATGTCCCAATCCCTAAGGGGGCCCTACCAGAGCAAAACGGAGGCAAAACGCAGACGACAACTAAGGAGAATCCTACCAGTCTGACCGGTGCCTTAGGGCCGGTCCGACCACCTTCACTACTCTAGTCTGACCAACCTACTAAGGCTGGTCCAACCGCTAGCTTTCAGACACCTGACACTTGCCGGTCAGACCGGCCCACCATGGCAGGTCCGACGGACAGAGTACAAGAAGATACCCGCACCAAGCGCAAAATTGTCGAGGTCGATCCAGGTAATTCCCATTTGGCCAAAAAATCCTAGAGCAAGTTCATGATGCCCGACACAAAGCCACAACCTTTATGGGCACCTCCAAGCATGACCAAGTCCCAAAAGAGGTGTCTACAGCATCTTCGAGCCCAAGACATGAGAGAGAAGAAGGTTGAGGACGAGTGGGACGCGATCTTTGAGGAGATTCTCCCTCGATAGTACCCAAGAAGCTATGGAAGCCCAAGACGGTTGCTAGACGACGATGAGGACATGCTAGACGATGACTACACACCCGTCTGGAGGGACCACTCCCTCAACCAATGGATGTGAATGTGGTGATGCTTCCCACTGAGTTTGGTCCGCAGAAGATGAGGCTGAGGTCGCTCAACTAAACCTCAGCCCACGTGAAGCTGTATTCGAGATGCCCGAGGAGTCGGCTCATCACTTGAAGCCCCTTTACATTTGAGGACACATTGATGGCAAGCCGATATCCAGGATGGTCATAGACGGAGGCGCCACTGTCAACCTGATATCATACTATCTTTTGAAGAAGCTCGGCAAGGATGAGGAGGATTTGATGAAGACCAACTTGACATTGAATGGCTTCAATGGTGATAATTATGAGGCGAAGGGTGTACTTTCTCTGGAATTGACGGTGGGCAACAAGACATTGCCTATGACGTTCTTCGTGGTAGATGTGCAAGGTAACTACAGTGTGCTACTTGAGCATGATTGGATTCACGTGAATTGCTATATTCCTTCTACCTTGCACTAGTGTTTGATCCAATGGGATGGCGATGATGTGGAGGTTGTACCAACTGACACTTTGGCCCAAGTTGCTTTGTCCAATGTGTCCATAAACACCATCCATGATAAGGTAGAGTGTTTGTCAGGTAGAGACCACTCAGATTACAATTTTTTTAGTGTGTCTAAGGGGAGGTTTGTTCCAGTCTCTGTAAAGTCGGCTGGTGTAGCTCGACTGTCTCTAAACTAGTTGTCATGTCAGGAAGAAGCAATCTTGATTGACTAAAGTATCGTGTAGAGCAATATCGGTCTTCTAAAGATGGTATCGCTGAAGCCATTGAAGATTTTAGTGAGCTAGAGAAGTTATGTCAAGGTTTTGCATGGGCCGACCCTTTAGAAGAGGTAGACATAGGAGATGGTAGTATACCGATGTCGACTTTTGTAAATCAGAAATTACCGGCTTGTGATAAGGCTGAAGTAATAAAGTTGCTTTGGTCATATATCGATTGCTTTGCGTGGGAGTATAGTGAGATGCCTAGAATTAGCTGCGAGCTCATAGATCATCAGCTTCCTATCAAACCTGGGTTTAAGCCTTATTAACAACCTCCTCGCCACTTTAATTCGGTCGTGTATGACCGAGTTAAAGAAGAGATAGAGAAATTTATTAAGGTTGAGTTTATTGGGCTATGTAGGTATGCTGAATGGGTTGCTGACATTGTTCCTGTTGAGAATAAAGGGAGTGGCAAGATTCGTGTGTGTATTGATTTAAGGGACTTGAACAAGGCCACTCCGAAGAATGAGTATCCTGTGCCGATAGCCGACATGTTGATCAACGATGCTTCAGGACACAAGATACTAAGTGTTCTTGATGGTAATGCTAGTTACAATCAAATTTTCATGGCCGTAGAAGATGTTTACAAAACAGCCTTTAGATGTCCTGGTTTTGTCGACTTGTTTGAGTGGGTTGTGATGACTTTTGGTTTGAAGAATGCTAGCACTACATATCAACGTGCTATGAACTTGATCTTTCATGACTTGTTAGGAGTTATGCTAGAGGTCTATATAGATGATGTTGAAGTCAAATTGGATGCTATGGGTAACCATTTAGCCAATTTGAAAGTTTCTTTTGAAAGAATGAGTCAATATGGCTTAAAAATGAACCCGCTCAAGTGTGCTTTTGGTGTGTCAGCAGGGAAGTTCTTATGATTCATGATTCATGAGAGAAGTATTGATATTGATCCTGAGAGACATGAGAAGATTAGAGACCTTGAAGCGCCGACATGTAAGAGAGATGTACAGAAGTTGCTAGGCAAGGTAAATTATTTGCGTCGCTTTATATCTAACTTTTCTAGCAAGATTGATGCTTTCGTCCCTATACTTCGGCTAAAGAACGAAGCCGAATTCACTTGGGAGCAAGTCAGAAATGTGCCTTTGATCGAATCAAGGAGTGTTTGTCATCACCACCCGTGGTAAGAGCAGCAAAAGCTAGGGTTCCATTTCGGTTGTACGTTGTTGTAGACGATAGTGTGATAGGAGCTGTGTTGACTCTGGAGGTGGAGGCAAAGAAGTACATCATCACGTTCTTGAGCCGTCACCTTTTGGATGCTGAGATGATGTATGTGTTTTTGGAGCGTTTATGTTTGTCACTTTATTATTCATGTACCAAACTTCGCCACTATCTTCTATCTAGCACATGTATTGTTACTTGTCCAACCGATGTTATAAAATACATGTTGCAACAGTCAATTCTAAGTGGGAGAATCAGAAAGTGGCTTATGCGTTGATTGAGTATGATTTGGCTTATGAACCCTTGAAAGCTATGAAAAACTAGGTTGTCGCAAACTTTATAGTTGATCACCATGTAGATGTCAATTGGAGTAGTGACACTATTCTAATTGAAGTAGTATCATGGAAACTTTATTTAATGGTTCGGCTTGCAAAAATGGCCAAGGCGTTGGAGTGGCACTCATGTCACCTAGTGGTATGATGGTCAAGACCTCGGCCCGTTTAGAATTTCCTTGCACTAATAATCAAGCCGAATATGAAGCTTTATTGCTAAGATTTGAACTTTTAAACTCCATGGGTGTTAAACATGTTCATGCATATGTTGAGTCTCTATTAGATGTTCAACAAATAGCTAGAGATGCTCAATGCTTTAATGATTTGTTAAATAGCTATTTGGACAAGTGTTTAGGCATAATTGGTACTTTTGATGATTTTGAAATCTCCCATGTGTCTAGAGAAGCCAACTTAGTTGCAAATGATTTGGATCAACAAACACCTGGTTATCAAATAAAAAGAGGCAAATTTTCCGCCCAAGGAAAGCTGGTGCTTGAAAAATTTGTACTGCGCAAGTCAGGCTACTTTGGTCTGACCGACCTTGGTAGGCCGGTACAACCGCAAGTATCCAGTTGGTCTAACTGGCCATGTGAGAAACCATGTTGAAGAATATGGTTTCGATACTCTAGATGTGATGAGTGATTGTCAACGGAAGTCAAAGAGGAAGAGAAAGGAAGACCTGCCGAGTCTGAGGCGCATGTGACTCAGGTACACGGGCAGCGAGCGACAGCTGGGCAGAGGAGCCACCGAGTCGGGCTGGCCCAATCCGGTTACATGGCTAGGAGCGGCAGATGATCCACCGGTCTGTTGACTGGGTTTGACTCAGGTACACGGGCGGCGAGCGATTGCCGGGCTGAGGAAGCTGCGGGGTCGGGTCGGCCCAATCCGGGTACCCGGTGCGAAGATGGTGAACGCTTTGTCAGTTTCGGCGCAAAACTGACAACCTATGATTAATTCGTTTTTAGGATATTAATATTTAGTTTTTAAGTTTAGAATATTTTTATTTGAGTCATGTGATTTTTCTAAGAATATTTTAGTAATATTCGGAATTTATTTTAGAGTCAGTTTAATTTACCCTAGGGGTAAATTAGTCTTTTCCTCATGTATTAGGAGTCGCCTATAAATAGGCCCCTATCCCCCTAGGGATAGATGACTGTTTTTTAAAATCAATCTACAGTCCACATATTTTATTCAGCTGCATGTTTTTCGGATCTGAAGTTTTTTCGCCGCCGTCGTTTATTCCTCATTGATTTCGCCGGCGGGCTGTCTCTTTCGCGTCAGCACGCGCGTGACGGCGCGCTGTCTCCTTTCCGCGGCAGAGGTCACGCAGCGGCAGCAACGTGGACGGCGGATTGACGAAAGTGTTTTCCTGCACAGCTACGTGGACGACGGAACATGTAGAAAAAAAAATCATTTTCTTGCTATTGCTTTTGGCGCACGTTTCTCAAGGCCGTGTGTCAGAGAAGCAACAACTCCTAGTTGTTTATTTCCTTTCACATAGCACACGCAAGCTTTTCTTCCTTTTTTTTTTGCTGCAGCCGAGGCAACAGCGTTGCAGCAGGCGCACGGTAGATTTTCTGCGGCTTTCCATGGCGGCGGCGAACGGGTGACGAGAAGATGCAGGTTAGGTGTTTTTAATTCCCTATTTTTCAGCTGGTTAATTAATTCAATATTTATCTATTTTTCAACTAGCTGCAAATATGTTTAGTAATTTCGTAGTAAATTTTTAATCTGCTAAAATTTATTAGTAATCTTGTATCATTTGTTTAAGTATTTTTAATTTGTTTGTATAATAAAAAAATTATTATTATTATTATTAGTCGCAGTAATAATTTTATTCTAGATTTACATGCAATATTTTAGGTTTATTTCTGAATTAATTTTTGGATGATCCATGTTTTATTCGTTTGATTAGTATTTTATTTTTAGACTGCAATCCAAATTATTATTGATTTATTTAGGTATTTTTCCTAGGCCATTAAATATTTCTAGTACCCAATTTTATTCACTGCAGTTGTTTTTTATTTAGTTTAGTTTATTTTTAAATATCATTTTAATTGGGACACCGATCATTTTTTTTAGACTAGACAACTTTAGTTACAGTAATTTGCTCTGCTAATATTGTGCTTGGTTAAGTTTTGTTTGGGTGTTGGGACTAGTATATAGTTTAGCAAGAAATTTTTAGGCGCCCATTCACCCCCCTCTGGTCGCTACTTTCGGTCCTACAAGTGGTATCAGAGCGAGGTTAGGGTTTTTTCTAATATCTTAACCGATTCTAAACCTAGGTAGTGACCATGACATCTTCTGGTAAAATCCCGTTCCTAGAAGCTTTTGGCTACACTTATTGGAAGACTCGCATGCGAGCATACCTTATGAGCTAGAGCTCGGACATATGGGAGATTTGTGTTCATCCTACTTTCACCATAAGGACTATTGCTGCGGATACTGCTACAGGTGTAGTTACACAACATCAAAATAATAGTAAAGCGATGAACAAATTTATTTTCTGGTCTAGGTCCTAGTGAGTTTGAGCGTGTTAGCCATCTCACCACTGCCCGAGAGATCTGGGCTACCCTCCAGGCACACCATGAGGGGATAGCTCAGGTCAAGGCTAGGCTCTACCAGACCTACCAGCGTGAGTATGAAAATTTCTCACAGAAGCTGGGTGAGACTGTTGAGGCTTTGTTTGGTCGTTTTCAATCGATCATTAATAAGCTTCGCGTCAACAAGGCCGAGCGTGATCAGCTGGTCTCGGATCATGAGCAGGCGCTTAAGGTACTCCAAACCTTGGACCCTAAGATCTGGGAGATCAAGGTCTCTTCTATCGTTGAGAGCGCGTCTTATGATACCTTGACCGTCGCAGAACTTTTTAGTGAGCTCAAGGCCTCAGAGGTCGATATTCAGTTGAGATCAAATCTCACTGATTCTAGTTCCAAGACTCTGTTTCTTGCGACGCCGTTTGCTGATCCTAATGCCATGACTTGTACTGCTTTTTCCCTATTGGCTATCTCCGAGGAACAACTTGATACTCTAGGAGATGATGATCTGTGCTTGTTTAACAACCGGGTGCGATGTGTCTATGATAAGAGAATGATTAAGAGACACGACACAAAATATGGATGCTTTGAGTGTGGTGACCCAGGTCATTTCATCGCCGACTGCCCCAAGCAGAAGAATTACAAGAAGGGAACCGACGGCAACTCCTACAACTCTGGCAAGTACGACAACTCCATGAAGGGCATGCCCAAGATAAGATTCTTTCGAAAGGCTCTCAAGGATTACATGCGTGAGAACAAGAAGCGAGACAAGAGCTTCTTCGCTGAGATGGAGAAAAGATACTCCAAGAGATCCTCGTTTTCCTCCTCGTCTTCAAGTTCTAGTGATGAAGAGATCATGATCAAGAAGGGAAAGGATAGGGACAATCCGGCAGGCCTCTGTTTCATGACCTTCGGGGACAAGCCGAAGAGTCGCTCACGTCACAGCCGAAGACCCCACAAGAGCTTCTGCTCAATGGCTCTTGGGGAGAAGAAAGAAAAGAACTCCTCCGACGACTCCGACGATGACGACGATGAGAAGGTATCATCATATGAACAAGAAGTTGTTAATTTATTAGAACAGAACCGTCAAGAGTTGAAGTATAGGGAGAAACTGCTTAGAGGGGCTAAGAAGAGGATATATGAGCTTGAGAGTGAGCTTGCCACTATAAATGGCAAGATTGAGAGTCTATCTTCTTCCCCTTGCTTGGGTGATAGTGGTGAGTGCCCTAACTGTGAGGGGTTGTTGTGTGACCTGACGACTCTTAAGTCCAGGTACACAGAGAGAGTAGATGAGAGAGACGCATTGGCCACTAAGCTTGAGAGCGCTCAGCAGGAGCTAAAAGATGCTCATGCCACTATCGTCGCACCTTGTGTAGACTGCCCATCCCATTTAGCTAGTATAGCTGAGCTGAGAGCCAAAAGTTATGAGCAGTTGAGCGAGTTAGCTGGAGTGAGAGCTGAGTTGGAGCAGACTAAGCTAGAGCTTGAGACCTTGTCAGTTCCACCCACTGTTTGTGAGAACTTCCTGTCCATTAGAATGGAGTTGATCAAGATAAAAGCTGAGAAGACTGTCGAAGTTGATAAAGAGTGTGAGATCTGCTTGTCTCAGGTGGATGTGTTAGCTTCTTTGAGAGAGGAGCTAGCTGATGTTCAAAACGAGAAATTTTACCTCCGTCAGATCCTGAGTTGGATTAGTGCCAGAGAGCCACAACTTGGCATGATGATCCAGCAGTTCAAGAGACAGGTTGGGTTTGGGGTAGGTTATACCTATACCAAGGCTGATTTTGAGAGTGCCATTAGCCGTGCAGTGGAGTGGAGTAAGATGACTCCCGAACAGAGATATCCCAAGACTCACTCCACTGAGTCCTTTAAAGATAGTCAGCCCAATGATGAAATGATCCAAGAACAACCTAAAGCTCCACATAAGAAGCAGATCTGGGTTCCAAAGCCTAAAACTCTCCACACTTCTCTTGATTCTTTACCTGGACCCTCTCACACCAAAGATGATACCCCCAACACCACCAAGCCTAAGAATCCTAAGACACAACAACATTCCAAGAAGCCTACCTATCATTGTGAGTTTTGTTAGAGAGACGGCATCTTGAGGAGTTTTGCTTTAGGAGGAAGCGGGTTGAACGAGCAGAGAGAGCTCGAAGTGGGCAGGAGTAGGTCTACCAGCAGGATGGTAGACAGAGAGTCCCTCGACGTAGGGAGAGGTATAGGCCAGGCCACGTCATGTAGGTGGTGGTAGAGGACACGGTTTTTATGATCATGCTCCGGAGGGTGGTTTCCATTCCGATAGAGTTCCAGATCGTTATGGATACGGTCTTGGACCTCGTGGTCATGATTTTAGGTAGAACAGCGGACCGCGCTTTGATCCGCGTTTCAGTCTAGACTCATATGATTCCTTTTGCTTCCCTACATATGAGCAGATGGCTCGACACTGATTTAGCACTTTTGCTAAACCTGGCATTGGACCTTTTGCTCCCACTAATGATTATTGATCTTGATTTGGGAGTTGTGTATCCTTTTTAGGATACTTTGAGTCAATTTTTCTTTTCTTCTTTATTTTTTATTGAGTCTTTTTGTGTGCGTTCATATCATGCATAATCATCAATCACATTTTGAGCTTGCTTCTGTTATATGATTAATCTACTTTACTTTCTCTAGCTAGTATATGTTTTTGATTACTTGTCGATGATCATGTTCTGTTTCAGTTTACATGATATATCTGATATTTGTCATATGCATGGCTTTTATGTTTTAAAATTGAAAAATGATCAGCATTGCTTCTGGTAACTAGCATGTGTAGGCTGAATGCTTTCGCTATCTTTTACATGCCTTGTAGCTAGATCCTTACTTAGATGCAGATAAGCAATTTGGACATCTATATGTTTTAAATATGAAAAATGTGCTATAAAAATGATAAAAATTCAGAAAAATGAAAAATTTATGCATTTTTATGATTATTAGAAAAAATCCAGGTGGGTTTGCTTTGTCGCATTGCATTGTTCTGGAGTGCCTACCATAACACTTTGGTATGAACTAGGACGGTGTAATGTATGCCAAGACCAATGTCTTAAGCTTCTGATGGTCCAGTTCTGGCCTAGGCTTGACTTGGTCGGTTAGCATAAATGACAAGTCGGTTAGCAGAAATGAAAAATAAAAAACAAATAGTCTGAAAAATTTAAAAAGATGACAAGTTTGCTGAAGCACTTTGTTTTGGACAATGCTTATCTTGGTAGATATCAGTTAGCTTTTGCATCTTATGCTTTACTTTGCTTGTTAACTAGAAAATGTGGTGATGCTTTTGTTTGCAAAAATCAAAAAATGCGTGCTAATGACTCTCTTTTGATATTATCTATTGCACTAATCATGTCATGTATCTTAGACAGTATATCTTTTGCTATACCTGTTAGATGTTGTAATTGCAGTTAATCATATCTAAGAAGCATGCTTTTTACACTCCACCTGCACTCCATCTGCATTCATGGCATATTTTGAGGGGGAGCTGCATTTCAGGGGGAGTTTGTGTCTATGTCTCTTTAGAGTGCATTTAGTCTCACTTGATGAGTCCAATTGTCAAAAAGAGGGAGAAATTTTGGAGTACATTTTTAGCTTTCTGGGATTTATTTTAGGGGGAGTTCCTTGTTGGTAATTTTTAAAAAAAATTGAGATTGCACTTGTTTTTGAGTCTTTATTTTTGGTTAACCATAATGACTATTTTCTTGCTTTTGTTTGGCTTTTGGTCATTAGGGTTAAACTTTTATTTTCTTTCTTCTATTTTCTTTTGTCTTTGTTTTCCTGTTTCCACATGTTTTGCAGGTTCTGAAGATAAGCTGAAGAGGGTGTTGACAATGCACTCATCAAGGGGGAGATTGAGAAACCATGTTGAAGAATATGGTTTTGATACTCTAGATGTGATGACTGATTGTCAACGGAAGTCAAAGAGGAAGAGAAAGGAAGACCTGCCGAGTCTGAGGCGCATGTGACTCAGGTACACGGGCAGCGAGCGACAGCCGGGAGAGGAGCCGCGAAGTTGGGCTGGCCCAATCCGGGTACATGGCTAGGAGCGGCAGATCATCCACCGGTCTGTTGGCTGGGTTTGACTCAGGTACACGGGCGGCGAGCGATTGCCGGGCTGAGGAAGCTGCGGGGTCGGGTCGGCCCAATCCGGGTACCCGGTGCGAAGACGGTGGACGCTTTGTCAGTTTCGGCGCAAAACTGACAACCTATGATTAATTCGTTTTTAGGATATTAATATTTAGTTTTTAAGATTAGAATATTTTTATTTGAGTTAGGTGATTTTTCTAAGAATATTTTAGTAATTTTAGTAATTTATTTTAGAGTCAGTTTAATTTACCCTAGGGGTAAATTAGTATTTTCATGTATTAGGAGTCGCCTATAAATAGGCCCCTATCCCCCTGGGGATAGATGACTATTTTTTAGAATCAATCTCGATTCTCGTGGGTTTTCTTCTTGGAGTCTGAGGATGAGACTTTTCATTTTGTTCATGACCTGATTTTGAAGCTGAAGAATGAGAACAATGGTCGGATGCGAGCAATTCACTCTAACAACGGCTCTGAGTTCAAGAACTCTCAGTTTGTCAGCTTCTGTAGTGAACAGGGTCTTGATCATCAGTTTTCTGCTCCTATAGTGAGCGGTGTTGTGGAACGAAAGAACCGCACGCTAGTCGAGATGGACAGGATGATGCTCGATGAGCACATGACTCCTAGGCGTTTTTGGGCTGAGGCCATGAACACGGCTTGATATCTGGCCAACCGCATTTTTCTTAGAGCTTACCTAGGTAAGACTTTGTATGAGTTGCGGTTTGGCAGACAATCCAAGGTGAGCCACTTGCGAGCGTTTGGCTGCAGGTGCTTTGTGCTCAAGAAAGGTGGGCATTTGGACATATTTGAGTCTCGTTGTTGGGATGTAGTTTTTCTTGGCTATGCTTTGCATTCTCGAGGCTTCCGTGTTTGGAACCTCGACTCTCAGCAGCTTGTCGAGACTTATGAGGTTTCTTTTGATGAGTCCTTGCCTTCTTTGACTCCTTCTTTTGAGCTTTCTGGAGATGGTGAGCTCGGAGAGTCCATCTTCGAGGAAGATGATGACACTCCAGCTGTTGATGAGTGTGGGCCATCTGCACAGCCTGCAGAACCCACACCTTTTGAGACTTCGACTGAGGATGAGGGCAGACCTCTGATCACTTCTTCCACTTCGATCGAGCCCCTCAGTCGAGTCCATAGGTGCTAGCTACTGACTCCGGTGATGTGACTTCAGATCACCAGGGATCCCGAGCAGTTCAGCGTGATCACCCCTCAGAGCTCATCATCAGTGATCTTTCTGAGAGAATTTTGCGCTCTTCTGTTCACTCTCTTGATGTGTTTGCTGAATCTGCTTTTGTTGCATCTTTTGAGCCCAGAGACATTTCTCATGCTCTTTCTGATTCAAATTGGATTAATGCTATGCAAGAAGAGCTTGAGAATTTTGTCCGCAATCGGGTTTGGACACTAGTTGAGCTGCCACCTGGATGCAACCCCATAGGCACCAAGTGGGTGTTCAAGAACAAGCAAGGTGAAGATGGGGTTGTGGTGCGCAACAAAGCTCGACTAGTTGCCCAGGGTTTTTGCCAGAAAAAGGGTATTGACTTTGAAGAGACTTTCGCCCCTGTTGCCCGTCTTGAGTCCATTCACATTCTTTTAGCTTTTGCCGCTTCAAAGGGTTTTAAGCTTTTTCAAATGGATGTCAAGAGTGCTTTTCTGAACGTAGAGGAGGAGGTCTATGTTAGGCAGCCCCCCAGTTTTGAAAACCCAAAGTTTCCTCGACATGTTTTTAAGCTGCAAAAAGCTTTATACGGTCTGAAGCAAGCCCCCAGGGCTTGGTATGACCGGTTGAAGCAGTTTTTGTTGGGGAAGGGCTTTGTAATGGGTTCTGTGGATAAAACTATTTTCTTGCTCAGAGATGCATCAGATTTCTTGGTTGCTCAGATATTCGTGGACGATATCATTTTTGGTGGTACTACTGATGCTCTTGTGTCCAAGTTTTCTGAGCAGATGCACAGTGAGTTTGAGATGAGCCTCATGGGTGAGCTCAAGTATTTCCTCGGGCTTCAGATCAAGCAGACCAAGGACGGCACCTTCATCCACCAGGGTAAGTACACTCGGGACATGTTGAAGAAATTTGACTTTGGTGGAGAGCTGAAGCCTCAGATGACACCAATGGGAACATATGGGGGCCTGGACAAGGATGAGAGCAGCGTCAAGGTCAACGAGAGAGAGTTTCGAGGGATGATCGGCAATGAGAGAGAGTTTTGAGGGATGATCAGCAACGAGGCCAGACATACAGTTCGTCGTGGGACTATGCGCGCGCTTCCAGTCTTCACCACGCGCGTCTCATCGGCAGGCTGTCAAGCACATTTTTAGGTATCTCACCTATGCGCCTGATCTAGGTCTTTATTATTCAGCATCATCATCTCTTGATTTATCTGGCTTTTTGGACGCTGACTTTGGTGGGTGCTGGTTGGATCGCAAGTCGACTTCCGGTACTTGCCAGTTTTTTGGTTCTTCTCTTGTCTCTTGGTCTTCTCAAAAGCAGTCTGGAGTTGCACTTTCGACCACTGAGGCTGAGTATGTAGTTGCTGCTAGCTGCTGCTCACAGTTGGTTTGGATGATTTCCACTTTGTGAGATTTTGGGTTGTTCTGTCCTACCAGAGTTCCTCTGTTTTATGACAGCACCAGTGCAATTAGTGTAGGGAAAAACCCTTGTCTCCATTCAAAAACCAAACACATTGATGTGCGCTTTCACTTTCTGAGGGATCAATATGAGAAAGGTGTCATTGACCTTGTTCATGTTGATACTCATCATCAGTTGGCTGACATTTTCACCAAACCGATATATCAGTCTACTTTTGAGCGTTTACGAGGAGATTTGGGTGTTGTGTATCCTTTTTATGATATTTTCAGTCAGTTTTCTTTCTTCTTTACTCTTTTCTTGAGTCTTTTTGTGTGTTTATATCATGCATATTCACATATCACACTTTGAGCTTGCTTCTATTATATGATTGAACTGCTTTACTTATTCTAGCTGGTACATGTTTTTGATTACTTGTCGATGATCATGCTTTGCTTCAGTTCACGTGATATGTCTGATATCTGTCATATGCATGGCTTTTATGCTTTAAAATTGAAAAATGATCACCATTGCTTCTGGTAACTAGCATGTGTAGGCTGAATGCTTTTGCTATCTGTTAAATGCCTTGTAGCTACCTCCTCACTTAGATGCAGATATGCAACTTGGACATCTATATGCTTTAACATGGAAAATATGCTATAAAAATGATAAAAATCAAAAAAATGAAAAATCCATGCCTTTTATGCTTGAATTGAAAAGATCCAGGTGGGTTTGTTTTGTCGCATTGCATTGTTCTGGACTACGTACCATAGCACTTTGGTATGAACTAGGACAATGTAGTGTATGCCAAGACCAATGTCTTAAGCTTCTGATGGTCCAGTTTTGGCCTAGGCTTGACTTGGTCGGTTAGCATAAGGTTTGACATGCAAATAACCCCTGGCAAAAATGAGAAAGGAAAACGAAAAAGCCTGAAAATTAAAAAGATAACAAGTTTGCTGAAGCACTTTGTTTTGGACAATGCTTATCTTGGTAGATATCAGTTAGCTTTTGTATCTCATGCTTTACCTTGCTTGTCAACTGGAAAATGTGGTGATGCTTTTGTTTGCGAAAATTGAAAAATGTGTGCTAATGACTTTCTTTAGATATCATCTGTTGCACTGAACATGCCATGTGTCTTAGACAGTATGTCTTTTGCTGTACTTGTGAGATGTTGTAATTGCAGTCAATCATATCTGAGAAGCATGCTTTCTTCACTCTGTTGACACGGAAACGTGCCCCCGCACTTGGGTCAATTCGACGATCCAAAAGTGCACGGATACTTAGGGACGGGCCTAAGCTTGACGTAGCACCGACGCCGTGTTCCGACTACCCTTAATAGTGATAAGGGGATGGAGTCGCCAGGCAACCAGATTACACAAAATAACCCAATTAGCTGAAAGAAATAGATTAAACAAATTAAACTCAGCAAACCAGTCGGAGCCCTCCTGGTTCGAAGTATGATGCGAAGGGTGCGCCGAAGGGTACCTTCGGCGTCTGGTGCGAAGTACTCCGCCGAAGGGTGCTTCGGTGTTCGGACTGATCCGGCCGAAGGTAGACTCCGAACGGATCTGGTGCGAAGTGATCACCACCGAACAGCGGGGTTCGGCATGCAATCTTCGGTGCAGTGAATTATAGAGTGGTGACGTGAAGGCCACACACAGGTGCAACTTCGTCTCGGTGCGGGGTGTAGTCGTGGCGAAGCCCATCATGACGAAGTGTGCCGGCGAAGCCTGTTGCCGAAGCCTGCGGTCCCGCCGAAGGGTGTCCTGGGGACCTCTGGAACCGATCTCTCAGCTCCGAACACCTCCGGCGAAGGGGCTCTGAACGTGCGAACCTGCAATAGAGATGATGCGAAGTACCAATTCGGCCTTAGGACCGAATTCTACTAAGTGTTGCACGGGTAGCGAAGGTAGCAATCTATTACGCAGATTAGCAGATACATCACAGGCGAAGTAACAAGGAGATAGCAATCTGTTACATAGATTAACGGGGACTTCACTGGCGAAGTACCAAGGCTTACCACTATTCCGTAGTGGTGGACGGAGGGCTTCCAGGCAAACCCACGAAGAGGTAAAGGAAAGTAAAGGTAAAAGTAAATGTACGATCAAAGCATGGCTTTGGTTTGGTTTGTATTGGGGGGGTTCTCCACGTTGTCCAGGCCCATCTATTTATAGAGGGTTAACTCTAATCTAATCTACTATTAATCCGACCGGATAGAGCTAAGGACTGAGCTGGAAACGCGTCCAACTCTATCTCTACCGAGGTGGGCTTCAGCCAGGCTCGCCGAGGCCTGCTCTTCGGGCCGAAGCTTCAGTAGTGTGGGCCTCCGAAGGTTCCCGAAGCTTTAGCAGCGTGAGCCTCGATCAGGCCCGTCGGGCTTGCCCCTCGGGTCGAAGCTTCGGTAGCGTGGGCTTCGGCCAGGCCCGTCGGGCTCGCTCCTCGGGCCAAAACTTCGACAGCGTGGGCTTCGGCCAGGCCCGTCGAGGCTTGCTCTTGGGCCGAAGCTTCGACAGCGTGGGCTTCCGAAGCTTCGGCAGCGTGGGCCTCCGAAGGCTTCCGAAGCTTTGGCAATGTGGGCCCAAATCACCAAAAAATAGATATTTTGATAATCTAGCCATTAATGTCATTTTTTGCTATCAACACATGCCCCCTGCCTTTTAGTGAACTAGTGAACTAAAATCACAACGAGCTTGAGACGATACTATTCATATCGGCTTTTTGACACTTTTAGGATGTTTGCCACACACTTGGGAAATACTTCTTAAGGTACCTACCATTCAAAGCTCTTCGAAACCGCTCTCCCTATAGGGATTCCAACACGTATGCTTTTCCGGGAGCGATTTCGGCTACCCTAAAAGGACCTTCCCAACTAGGTGACCATTTACCAAATTTGGGACTCTTCGTGCCTAAGGGCAAAATCATTTTCCACACCAAGTCTCCTATTTGAAACGATTTTGGTTTAACCTTCTTGTTGTAGGCTTTAGCTACTCTCTTCTTGTCTACTTCTATGGCTTCCAAAGCCCTTAATCTCTTATCGGTCACCTCCTCTAGATTATTTTTTAGAAGAGCCTCATACTCGTCAACCGATAAACCGTCTTGCTTTAACACTCTTAAGGAGCCAAGATCTACCTCCACAGGCAGAACGACCTCTTGTCCATATACCAACTCATATGGACTGACCTGGGTGGCACCGTGCTTTGCAATCCTACAAGCCCATAATGCCGCGGAAAGCACTTCATGCCACCTTTTTGGAAACTCTTCAATTTTCTTCTTAATAAGCTTAATCACGGTTTTATTACTAGACTCGGCCTGACCATTGGCCTGAGCATAGTAAGGCAAAGAGTTTATCAACTTAATGCCATAGTATTCAGCAAAGTCCCTCACTTCTTTAGAAACAAATGAACTACCTTGATCCGTAGTGAGGGTTTGAGGGATGCTGAATCTGTGAATGATATGCTTCAAAATGAAATCGCGTACCTCATTGTGAGTCATGTTCTTGAGAGGTACGGCTTGGGTCCATTTGGTGAAGTAATCTGTCGCCATCAACACGAACCAGTGCCCCTTTGAGGAAGGAGGGTAGATTTGGCCGATGAAGTCTAGACCCCATCCTCGAAACGGCCATGGCTTGACAATAGGATTGAGTAATGAGGCATGAGCTAACTAGATGTTGCCAAACTTCTGACATGCCTCACACCCTCTGTAGTACTTGAAACAATCTTCAGTCATAGTCGGCCAATAAAAACCCCCTCTTTTGAGCATCCAACTCATCTTTTGGGCCGACTGGTCAGTGCCGCAAAGCCCCTCATGGACTTCTCCTGTAGCCACCTGGGACTGCTCATGATCTAAACATTTCAATAGCACTCCGTCGATGGTTCGGCGATATAATGCGTCGTCTATCAACACAAATTTGAACGCTTGTCGCTGAACCTTCCGATAAACCCTTCGGCTAGGGTCTTTTAAATACTGGACGATTGGGACTCTCCAATCACCCTCACAGATTTCAGAGGGCTTCGCTGGCCCACCTTCTAAAAAAACTTCTAAAACCCTGACTTCAGGGTGCCCCCCGAGCCATTCCAGCTCATGCCGAAACCCAGCCGAAGTGGCTGCTCGGAGTGTGCTGGACCGAAGCCCTTCGGGGGGTTCGAACCCTGGAGAGCCTTCCCCGTCCGAGAGGCTTCAGACTATAGGCTTCGACATGCCGGACCCCTCGGCGGGCGGAGCACTCCAATACAGGAGCTCCGGCATGCGGTGGCCTTCGGTGATCTGAGGGCTTCGACCCAAAGGGTGCGCCTGTCCAGCATCACTGGCTTCAGTAATGAGATCAAGCATCGGCTTTTTCAACACAGAAAATTTCCCTCTCCTGACTTGGTAGCCAGATGCTTGCTGAGCCAAATCATTAGCGGCTGAATTGGCTTCTCTTGACACTTGAGATATTTTGAAATCATCAAAAGTAGCAACTATGTCTAGGCATTTGTCCAAGTAGCTATTCAGTAGGCCATTAAAACATTGAGCATTCTTGGCTACTTGTTGTACTACTAATAATGAATCACTGTACGCGTGAACATGCTTAGCGCCTATAGACTCTAATAGTTCAAGACCTAGCAACAAAGCTTCGTATTCGGCTTGGTTATTAGTGGAAGAAAACTCTAGTCGGGCCGAGGTTTCAGAGCACATACCATTAGGTGATATGAGAACCACTCCAATTCCCTGGCCCTTCTTGCAAGACAAACCATCAAAATAGATTTTCCATGGCGCTACTTCAACCAAAGCAATAGTATTAATCCAACTAGCATCTATGTGATGATCAACTATAAAATTTGCTACGACTTGGCCTTTCATCGCTCTTAGGGGCTCGTAGGCCAAATCGTACTCAATTAACGCGTAAGACCATTTTCCGATTCTTCCACTTAGAATCGGCTTCTGTAACATGTGCTTTATAACATCGGTTTGGCAAACGACAACACATGTGGTGGGAAGAAGATAATGGCGTAACTTGGTGCACGCGTAATAAAGTGATAAACATAATCGCTCCACAAACGCGTACCTGGTTTCGGCGTCTAGCAGGCGGCGGCTCAAGAATGTGATGATGTACTCCTTCCCCTCCACCTCCTGGGTTAGCACGGCCCCAATCACGCTATCTTCAGCGGCGATGTATAGCCGAAACGGAATCCCGGCCTTGGGCGCTCTCACCACGGGCGGTGATGACAAGCATTCCTTGATCTTTTCAAAAGCATTTTGCTGGTTTGCCCCCAAGTGAACTCGGCTTCATTTTTTAGCCGGAGTATGGGGACAAAGGTATCAATCTTGCCAGACAAGTTGGATATAAAGCGACACAGATAGTTCATCTTGCCTAGCAACTTTTGCACATCTTTCTTGCATGCCGGCGCTGCAAACGTTTCAAATCTTCTCAAGTCTCTTAGGATCAATTTCTATACCCCTCTCATGAATCATGAAACCTAAGAACTTACCTGCCGACACACCAAAAGCAGACTTAAGCGGGTTCATTTTCAATCCATACTGCCGCATCCTATCGAAAGAAACTTTCAAATCGGCTAAATGGTTTCCCATAGCGTCTGATTTTATCATGACATCACCGATGTAAACTTCTAACATGACTCCTAACAAGTCATGAAAGATAAAGTTCATAGTGTGTTGATACGTGGCACCGACATTTTTCAAACCAAAAGTCATGATGACCCATTCGAACAAACCGACAAAACCAGGGCATCGAAAGGCAATCTTATAGACGTCCTCTTTGGCCATAAAGATTTGATTATAACCAGCATTGCCATCAAGAAAACTTAGTACCTTATGTCTCGAGGCGTCGTTGAACAGCATGTCGGCTATTAGCATTGGATACTCGTCTTTTGGAGTGGCTCTGTTCAGATCCCTAAAATCAATGTGAGAAACCAAGGGTTGGTTTCAGTGTTTGTGATGAGTGATTGACAGGCTTTTACCCTTTGGTTCGAAGGGGTACCTCCGAAGGGGGTTCGGAGGTTGGACCTCTGAAGGGTGTTCGGAGGTGGTTTCACCGAAGGGTGTTCGGTGGTTTGGTTGCTGCAGCTGTGGCAGCGGAGTGTGCTCGTCGGAGGGGTCCGACAGTACACGATGACTGGGTGTGTACCGAAGGCTTCGGTACTTTGGGCGGTACACTGGAGTGTGTGCCGGAGGTTGCTAACCCGGAGAGGTCTCCGGAGTAATGGATACGCTTGTCTGCTTGTCTGTGGTGCGCAGGGACTTTGGAGGCGATGGACAGGTTCGCGGCAGGTGAACTTGGGTCAAGCGGGAGGCTTGATGCCAAGGGAGCGGGGAGCTCCGTCACGGTTGATGCGAAGGGGTCTGGGTCGGTCCTCGGGTCGAGGTGCGACAGGTGAAGGCAGAGAGTGCGGAGCGTGGCTCCGGCTGAAGGTGCTCCGAGACAAAGTCCTCGGAGGTGAGGCACTTCGAAGGTACTCCGAATGGAGTGACTTCGGAGTTGGTTGGATCAAGTCCTCTGCGGAGGCAAGGAGTTCGAAGTGTGCTCCGGAGGGAGACATTCGAAGGTACCCGACGAAGGTCTCAGAAGTCGAGGCGCATCGAAGGCATGGTCCGGGTGAGGCTCGTCGAGGAGTGTGCTCGGGGAGAGACACTGCGACGAAGGGCTCATGGAATGCTTCGTGCGGAGGCCTTGGACGAAGGAGGGACTTCGAAGGGTGGTACTCCGAAGGTGGGGCTTCGGAGTGTGGTTGTCTTGTGGTACTTCGGCCTGCATGGCTTCGGTACACGGACTGACGGAGTTCGAGCTGGGCGAAGCTGCGAAGCCATGGTGGTCCACTCCGGAGGTGTTGGTGTGAAGGCCCAAGGGCTTTGACGGCTTCAGCTCAAAACCGTCACTGTATCGAAGGTTGACTTCGGTGAAGCGAAGGCCATTTGGCTCAAGGCTTCTCACCGAAGCTATCGCACCCCTCGCGTGCGAAGGGGGCTTCAGAAAGGTCAAAGGCTGCAAGTCTGACAGTGTCTGCTCTGCAAAAAGCTGGCGCTGTCCTCTCTGCAAAGGCTGACAGAGAAGCCTCCAATAAAGTGACTACCTTTTGTACCCCTCAGTTCTGTAGAGACAAAACTGGTGTAAACCCTAGGGGTAAAGTAGTCATTTCACTTGGGTGAATTGTGGGCTATAAATATGGGGGCTCGGTAGGTAACATTTAACACTTTGAGCATTTACTGTTGAGCTCCTGTACTACCCCCGCACACACGTTGTATTCATCCAGAGTTCAATTTTTAGTGTTCCTTGTTCAAGCGGCGAAGCCCTGCTTCTGTGTGCTTTTTGCTTGAGCTCGTTTGACATACCTCGCTAGTTGTAGTGCTCCGAAGCCTGTCTAGGCGAAGGGTGTTTTGTGCGAAGTGTGTTTTTCAGTATGCGTTCGCTCTGTGTAACAGGAGGCTAGACCTCACAGCTTACTAGCGAAGCCCTGTTCGAAGCCCGTTTTGCTTCTTGTGTCGAAGTCCTTAGCGAAGTTCTCATAGTGTGCGTTTAGACCTTCGTGTACGAAGCCCAGCACCAGTTGCTGCTGCCAAGTACTTGGTCAAAGTCCGCAGAGGGTCGTCCACTCTTGCGAAGGGGTGAAGTGCGAAGCCTGCTCGAAGCACCCTGTGTGCGGAGCCTGCACTAACTTAGCAGAGTAGATTTTCGAGGGTCGTGTGTGGAGCGAAGTCTTCTTGGCTTCGAACTTTTGCCCCTGTGAAGCCTGTGTTCGGAGTAGTCAAAACACCTCCGAACCAGACCTTCGAAGGTAGTGTTCGAAGCCTGTTTCGCAGAAGATAGAATTAAAACAGAAGGCTAGTTTTTAGTCTGAAATTTTAAAAGCTCCCATTCACCCCCCTCTGGTCGCCATTTTCGGTCCAACACAATGCATACTCGTATCTTGCCACTCCCTTTCTTCTCTGAAGGAACAATGTTATCAACCCATTTCGTGTAACTACATGGCCTAATAAATTCAGCTTTAAGTAGTCGTTCCACCTCCTCATTAACTCGGTCATAGACGACCGAATTAAAGCGGCGGGGAGGCTGCTTATAAGGCCTAAACCCGGACTTGATGGGTAACCGATGCTCCACGAGCTCGCGGCTTAGTCCTGGCATCTCCCTATATTCCCATGCGAAACAATTGACATACGACCAAAGTAACTTTATTATTTCAGCCTTTTCATCGGGCTGTAAATGTTGGTTTACAAAAGCTGGCCTTGGAATGCTACCATTGCCTATATCAACTTCCTCCAAGGGATCGGCCGACGCAAAACCTTGTCCTAATTTTTCTACTTCGCTAAAGTCCTCGATGGCTTCGGTGATACCGTCTTTATTAGACCGATACTGCTCCACTCGAGACTTTAGCCAATCTAGGTTATCCTTGCTAGACATGACTACTAGTACAAAAATAGCCGTGCTACTCCAGCCGGCTTTACAGACACTGGTACAAACCATCCTCTGGATACGCTAACAAAGTCATAATCCGAAAGATCCCTACCTGATAGACACTCTACTTTGTTATGAACGGCGTCGACTGATACATCGGCCAATGCTACTTGGGCCGAAGTATCAGCGGGGATGACTTCTATCTCATCGCCGTCCCACTGTATCAGGCATTGGTGTAGAGTAGAAGGGATGCAAAAGTTTGCATGAATCCAGTCACGTCCGAGTAACACACTATAGTTACCTTGTATGTCGATGACAAAGAACGCTGTTGGCAACGTCTTGTTGCCCACCGTCAACTCCATAGAGAGTACTCCCATGGCTTCGGAGCTCTCGCCGTTGAAGCCGTTGAGCATCAAGTTGGTGTTCTTCAGGTCATCTTCGTCCCTGCCAAGTTTCTTCAACAATGAATAAGGCATTAGATTAATTGTGGCACCACCGTCGATGAGCATCCGGGAAATCGGCTTCCCATTGATGTGACCCCTGACATAGAGGGGTTTTAGATGGCGAGATGAGTCCTCGGGCTTCTCGAAGATGGCGTTGCGTGGACCGAGGTTTAATTGAGCGATCTTGGCCTCGTCCCGTGGTGGTGCAAACTCAGCGGGTATTGTGACGACGTTGATGTCCATCGCCTGAGGTGCGGGTCCCTCAGAGATGGGCGAGTAATCATCGTATAGCATGTCATCCTCGCCATCGCTTGGACTAGGAGCCGGGTTGGTTGTTTCAACCGGCTTCTCTCTCCATACATGCTTCGTGGCTGGCCGAGGGTGGATCTCTTCGAAGATAGCATCACACTCGGCCTCAGCTACCTTCTCGCGCCTCTCCTTTGCCCGCAGCCTTTATAGGCGTCTCGTCTGTGATTTAGAGATGCCCGGAGGAGCCCAAGATGGCTTCGGCTTTGTGCCTGGAGCTATCGTTTGACCCCTGTTAATTCTGGCCGAAGTGTGCCCTTCGGCCTCGGGCGCCCTGTGTTCGAAGGGGGCTTCGGTGCGAACCCTGTCGAACGGATCAGCCTCGTTTGGCCGATCGAACCAAGCTTCGGCGCGGAGCCCAGTGGAAGTATGCGGCTTGCCTCTGTTAGCCTTCGGCGACAAAGTCCTCGGGATTGGGACTTCTTGAGACCCAGCTCTGATAGTTATGGCCTTAGACTCCCTGACTTCGGCCTTCGCGTGCTCGCACCCTTTGGCTTCGCTCTGCAGGGTCCGATTCGGAGGTACCACAGACAGTCTATGGATGATGCCCCCCTCCGCTGCGTCTGTTTGCCCCTGCCATTCATAATACTCCGAAGGAAAACAAGGCGTAGGGTTAGTCTGCGGAGGCTATCCTGACAAGGATACGTACGGGGCCCACGGGGTCCCTGCCCAGTCATACGGCGGAGGCATCAGTGGCTCTAGTGGCCTTGGCTATTGCGGGGCGAACCCGTTACCCAGAGGGGGGTTCGGCCAAGTTGAAGGTGTCTCCGACCACACCAACGAAGGATCCCGTCAGGCCGAAGGTATGTTCTGCCAGTGCGAGCCGAAGCCTCCCATCAGAGGCGTCCACCATGGTGCGGGGTTCGGCCATTGGGGGCCAAAGATGTCGCATGGGGGCCCCGACCACTGGGGTTCGAAGTTGTTGTGTGGAGAACCCGACCACTGGGGTTCGAAGTCTTTGCACGGAGGGTTCGGCCATTGTGGATCAGAACCACCATGCGGAGCACCAGGATACCTCGGCCCGAAGCCTTCATGCGAAGGGTTCACAACCTTCGGCCCGAAGGTACCCTTTGAAGGTTTTGGCCCCTTTGACTGCTTTAGCTGGGTGCGCGGGCCTGCTTCATTGGCCCTCCTCTGATGTTTGTTCAACAGCATGTTATATGTTACCTTCAGCCTCTTGCGAGCCTTAGACGAAGGGGTATTGATGTTCTGTGTCCACACTCCTACCTCGGGGTTCTTTGGCACGAGTGTGCGAGTACGCGGTTCTCCAACAATCACATCTTTTCCTTTAGCAGACTCGGCCTGTTCTGGCCGAATCAACACCTTCTTCTCGCCGAGGTCGATGGCGTTGACTAGAAAAGGATCTTTATCCAGCTTCATCTTTGGATCATGGTCTATTTTCAATCGTCCTTCTTCTATGGCCGATTGTATCTGCCGTCGAAAAACATTGCAATCATTAGTATTATGAGAATGCGAATCATGCCACTTACAGTATGGATGCTTCTTTAATTCGTCGGCAGGTGGGATAACCTAACCCTTAGGCAACCTAAGAAGCTGGCTTTTCAAGAGGAAATCAAATATTTTATCACATTTGGTCACATCGAACGAGTACTTGACCTCATTAAGTCTATTCTTTGTCGGGGATGGTCGTAGTTTGGAGCAAGTGACAGGTTTGTTTTTAGCGTTTGTAACCCATTCGGCTGCGTACATGTCGGCTGAATCTTCCTCTTCTGACTCCTCTTCATCGGAGCGTTCCATGATGTGGATTTCGGCCCTAGGCTTGCTAAACGTCTTAATAAATTTCTTATCTTTGGCTCGGCCTTCTTGGACCAGAGCCTGCTGTAGGACTTGGCTAACCTCTAAAAAGCTTTGGTTATCTAACCTTTCTTTGAGTTCAGAACGCAACCCGTTAAAAGCTAGTTCCGCCAAGTCTCTTTCTGAAATATTAAAACTAAAGCACCGATTTCTAGTATCCCTGAAATGCTTGATATACTCAGAGGTGTTCTCACTAGATTTTTGCTTGACCGATGTCAAATGTGAAAGCCTAAGTTCTGTTTCACCCGTGTAGAAATAATCATGGAATTTCTGCTCTAAATCGTCCCACGTGTGAATGGAATTCGGTGGGAGTGCCGAAAACCAAGTGAAAGCTGTGCCGGATAGCGAGAGAGAAAATAGTCTAACCTTGAGGGCATCTATCCCGCTAACCTCTCCACACTGCGCCAAAAACTAACTAACATGTTCCAGTGTGGTCCTACTACCCTCGTCGTCGAATTTAGTGAACTCGGGATTCTATAGCCGTGGGGGTAGGGTACTGTATCAAGATGATCGGGGTATGGTTTGCGGTAAACCCTAATTCATCCATTGGGCACGAAGCCGGCACACTCCCTAAACAGTGCGCGGATCCGCTCATCTAAATCATCTTGGTAGTTCGTTTGCATGCGCCTCTCATGTGGGGGCACGACACGCGGTGGGATATCGGCGTGTCGGCCATGTGTTTCTTCCCTACGTGCTATTTGTATACCGTGCTCATGTCTGGGCGCCTGCGTGTGTGGTGCAGGCAGCGCGGGTATTGGCGCAGGTGTTGTGTGGTACGCAATATTAGTTTGACCATATGTATAATGATTGGTCTCGGCCATAAGTGATGAGGTCGGAGACATGTTCGTCGGAGGTGCACTGGCTATAGGAACTAGGGGTGCGGCCTCAGTGATGCCGAACCTTCTAAGAGTCGCCTGTACTTGAGAGTTAACTACCGAATCTAAACGGTTGGCTAGCGAAGCGCTGACAGCTTGATCTACTGATGCAACTATTTTTTGCTCAATTTCCAAAGAAGATAAATGAGGCGATACTAGTGTTACTTGGACCTGAGCAGGATCGGGGGTGACGATGTCGCGCTTGACGAAGCCTGCGCGTGTCTTGATGTAGCCTCCAAGCATCATGTCTTGGAGCGCCTTTAGCCTTGCCTCGATCTCTGCTCGGTCTTCTGCGGGGATATCTTCAACTGTAGGTGACAATATGTTGCGGTTGTCGATATCCGTGCCTCCTATTGGGTCCATCGGCGGTGTAGGTGTAGTAGTCGATGTAGATGTACCGGCGGCCGATGTAGACGTACTCATTATGTTGGCGTAGCTCTTCCCCAGTGAAGTCGCAAAAAGTGTGTTGACACGGAAACGTGCCCCCGCACTTGGGTCAGTTCGATGACCCAAAAGTGCATGGATACTTAGGGACGGGCCTAGGTGTGACGCAGCACCGACGCCGTGTTCCGACTACCCTTAATAGTGATAAGGGGGATGAAGTCGTCAGGCAACCAGATTACACATAATAACCCAATTAGCCGAAAGAAATAGATTAAACAAATTAAACTCAGCAAACCAATCAGAGCCCTCCTGGTTCGAAGTCTGATGCGAAGGGTGCGCTGAAGGGTACCTTCGGTGTTTGGTGCGAAGTACTCCACCGAAGGGTGCTTCGGTGTTCGGACTGATCCGGGCGAAGATAGACTCCGAACGGATCTGGTGCGAAGTGATCACCTCTGAAAAGTGGGGTTCGGCGTGCAATCTTCGGTGCAGTGAATTACAGAGTGGTGACGCGAAGGCCACACGCAGGTGCAACTTCGTCTCGGTGTGGGGTTTATTCGTGGTGAAGCCCGTCACGACAAAGTGTGCCGGCGAAGCCTGTTGCCGAAGCCTGCGGTCCCACCGAAGGGTGTCCTGGGGACCTCCGGAACCGATCTCTCAGCTCCGAACACCTCCGGCGAAGGGGCTCCGAACGTGCGAACCTGCAAAAGGGATGATGCGAAGTACCAATTCGGCCTTAGGACCGAATTCTGCTAAGTGTTGCATGAGTAGCGAAGGTAGAAATCTATTACGCGGATTAGCGGATACTTCACAGACGAAGTAACAAGGCGATAGCAATCTATTATGTAGATTAATGGGGACCTCACGGGAGAAGTACCAAGGCTTACCACTGTTCCGTAGTGGCGGACGGAGGGCTTCCAGGCAAACCCACGAAGAGGTACAGGAAAGTAAAGGTAAAAGTAATGGTACGATCAAAGCATCGCTTTGGTTTGGTTTGTATTGGGGGGGGGGGGGTTCTCCACGCCGGCCAGGCCCCTCTATTTATAGAGGGTTAACTCTAATCTAATCTATTATTAATCCGGCAGGATAGAGATAAGGATTTAGCTGGAAATGCATCCAACTCTATCTCCGCCGAGGTGGGCTTCGGCCAGGCCCGCCGAGGCCTGCTCTTCGGGCCGAAGCTTCGGTAGCGTGGGCCTCCGAAGGTTCCCGAAGCTTCGGCAGCGTGGGCCTCGGCCAGGCCTATCGGGCTTCCCCTTGGGCCGAAGCTTTGGTAGCGTGGGCTTTGGTTAGGCCCGTCGGGCTCGCTCCTCGGGCCGAAACTTTGACAGTGTGGGCTTCGGCCAGGCCCGTCGAGGCTTGCACTTGGGCCGAAGCTTCAACAGCGTGGGCTTCCGAAGCTTCGACAGCGTGGGCCTCCGAAGGCTTCCGAAGCTTTGGCAACGTGGGCCTCCGGAGGCTTCCTGGCCGAAGCCCATGGGCTGGCTGGAGGCTTTCGGAGCCCATAGCCTGACGGGCTTCGGCCCTGTAGGGCATCGAACAGACCCTGGACTTGTGTATTTTTGGCCCAAATCACCAAAAAATAGATATTTTGATAATCTATCCATTAATGCCATTTTTTTGCTATCAACACACTCCACCTGCACCCCAGTTTCATTCATTGCATATTTTGAGGGGGAGAAATTTTGGGAGAAGAGTTTAAGGGGGAGTTTTGGCTTTCTCTGGGATTTGTTTCAGAGGGAGTTTTTGTCCCGTTTGTCCTTACTCTTTTGATATCCTTGTTGATAATTCTGAGATTGCACTCGTTTTGAGCTTTTACTTTTGGTTAACCATAATGACCACTCTCGTGCTTTCGTTTGGCTTTCGGTCATTAAGGTTAAACTTTTATTTTACTTTCTTCTTCTCTGTTTTCTTGTGCTTTGTTTTCGTGTTTCCACATGTGTTCGCAGGTACTGAGAGCTGATGAAGAGAAGTGTTGACAATGCACTCATCAAGGGGGAGATTGAGGAGCCATGCTAAAGAGCGTGGGCCTCATGGCTCCAGATGTGATGAATCATTATCAACGGAAGTCAAAGAGGACAAGAAGAGGAAAGAAGATTTGTTGCGCCTGGGCCGCATGTGACTCAGGTACACGGGCAGCGAGCGACTGTCAAGCAGAGGGGCCGCGAAGTCAGGCTGGCCCAATCCGGGTACATGGGCTAGGAGCAGCAGAGGATCCACTGGGCTGTTGACTAGGATTGACTCAGGTACACGGGCGGCGAGTGATTGCCGGGCTAAGAGAGCTGCAGAATCGGGTCGTCCCAGTCCGGGTACCTGGTGCAAAGTCAGTGGACGCTTTGTTAGTTTTGGCGCAAAACTAACAACCGCTGATCTTGGATCAGACCGTTCTGGGGCGTAGCCATAGTCGATACGAAAGCTCCGCTTCCGGATAAGTCATTTGTAAATAGGAGTTTACTATTTTGTCCTTAGGCCCACAGTCAGTCAGTCGAGTCTTTAAAATATCCTAAGGGCAGTGTGATCTTTTCCATTTTATTTCAGCGTCTGTAAAAACTCTAAGGGTCTTTTGGAATATTCCTAGACTATTGGGCTGCCTATAAATTGGGCCCCAATCCCTAGGGTTAGGGTTACCATTTTTGAAATCACTTTACTAATCAAGAGGTTGGGTCACTTTTTGTTCATCCTTCCATGTGCTTCTTCCTGCGAGCACCGCCACTGATTTCACTGCGCACACGTCAAGAAATCATTTCCATCGGTTTTATCCTTTCTCTCTCAGATTTCTCTGGCGTCTTGCTGTGTTCCTTTTTGCTGATACATCGTTTCGTGTGCTTTGTTTTTTTGTGCGTTTGTTGGCCATGTTTTTTTCATGCTACAGCGTGTTTCCTGTAACCTGTTCATCGAGTCTATTTTTTAGACTTTCTTTAGCCAAAGGTAGCATCTGTTTGAGATCCTGCTCTGGATGCTTTTCTTCCTGCTGGGTATTTTACTGGTAGTTTATTATGCGTGTAGATTCTAGGTGCTAGCCTTTTGCCAGATGTTTACTCTTCCCATAGCTTTGCTGTCAGCTGTGAGTAACAGAGCTCTTGAGCACCTAGTATCGGCTGGTTAGTCTTGTTGCAGCCTAGGTGCTAGCTTTCGTACCTAGCCTCTGTGTTTGTCAGGTGCGGAGTTTCTCACGCAGTTTTTGGTGCTTCTCTGCTACTTCCTGGCCAGCGGTTTGTTCGAAGCTTCTTTCAGCACAATGTTTTTCTCTGGTAACTATTGACGTGTTTTTCCGGCTGAAGCAGGCTTTGTAGTGTTACGTCTTCTGGCATCTTGTGCGAGGCCATCCTTCAGACAGGCTTCGAAGCCTTTAATCACTAAGAATGGAGTTACAAGCATTAGAATTCTTTATTCGAAGTATTCGGAGTTCTAGGCCTCGAGTCCGGTGTTTTGACTGGGTTCGGAGTTCACACCGAAGGTCATATCGAAGCCCTGTGGAGGCAGGCTTCGTGTGTATTAGCACTTGTGGACTTCGGACGTACTCCGACCGATTCATTCAGTTGGTGGCTGGTTTCGAAGAGTGAGGTTCGGAGGTTTCATCACAGCCTTCGGCTTTGATATTGTACATTCGAAGAAGGCTTCGGCACAATCACCACAGGCTTCGACACCGCGGGCTTCATCAAGTACCGAACAGGAGACAAATCTTGAACAGTAAGATTCCTCGCTTTTACATGCACTCATGCTAAATCTTTGTGATGATCTATCTCTGTGAAGCTTGATCTGCCCATGTATTAAATGTTCTGTTAATCTGCCTATTAGCACTGTGTTGGTGTCTTTTTGATTAGGACACCGGTTGTTTTTAGGCTAGATCTTTTGAGGCACAGTTGATCTGTTTATCCTTCTTTGATAAGTTTGTTGAGGTGCGTTGGGTGTTGGGAGCAAGCCATTGATTCGAAAGAATTTTTTAGGTGCCCATTCACCCCCCCTCTGGTCGCTACTTTCGGTCCTACAGAAGGAGACAAGAAAAAGGTAGCTAGAGCTTATAACAAGAAGGTGAAAGCAAAATCGTTTCAGGTTGGTGACTTAGTTTGGAAGATGATTTTTCCTTTAGGCACTAAAAGCCCAAAATTTGGTAAATGGTTGCATAGTTGGGAAGGTCCTTTTAAAGTTGTTGAAATCGCTCCAAGTAATGTATATCTGTAAGAGTCTTTGAAAGGAGAGCGATTTTGTAGAGCTCTAAATGGTAGGTATTTGAAAAAGTACTTCCCAAGTGTGTGGCAAAATGCTTGAGGTATCATAAGGATGATATGGAGCATATCGCCCTTAGCCCGTTATGCTTTTGGCTCACTAATTTTCTAAAAGGCAAGGGTCATGTGTTGATAGCAAAATATAGCATTAATGGTCAAAATGTTCAAAATGTCGAAATTGGTACTTTTGGCCAAAAATGTGCAATTCCTGGCACAGGCTGGTCCAACCGGCCATAGTAGGCCAATTCGACCGGCCATAGTAACCTAGTCAGACCGGCCATATGGGCCTGGTCAGACCGGCCTAGTCCGAGTCCGAACCAATTTAATTGGTTTTGGGTTGTTTTGATTTCTAATTACATCTTAACGACTAGGACGCATACTTTAATCAATTTAGAGTAGAATTAAAGTCCAGGAACGTCAAGACCACCACCTATTCAAAGGGACTCTCCAATTCCAAACCAATCTAATCTACTATACCCTTGAATCATTCTTTTTTACTTTTATCCTTCCTTGCCTTAGGAGTAGCTTAGCACGTCCATCTTTGTTGGTTTGCACTGAAAACAATCCGTCCATCGCATCGTAATTGCGGTAATCCTTATCGATTCGCTTGTGATTCGTCCATTTAATCCCCGTAACGGATTTTTATCAGTTTTATCGGTGATTTAGTCTCTAGGCCGAATTGCTTTTGATCTTTTGGTGTTTTGCATAGTATTTACATCCATCTTCTTCACCAAGAGGTTCCACAACAAGCCTTCACCATCAGCGCATCCGCTGGTGAGCCGAGGCGGTCACCGGTTCCCTATCGGTCCGTCTGGCCAACACCAGTTGGTCTGACCGGGTTGTGCTGGCAATGGCCGGTCTAACCTGTGGCTCAAGGCCGGTCTGACCGACTGCACGCACGTGGCTTGTTCTGCCCTCCGGCCGGCTCATACACCCCTCTCTGCATCGCCGGTCATACCACCGCCATAAGGCCAGTCTGACCGCCCTGACATTAGATCTAATCGGTCTATTTTGGCTGTTTGACTATTCCCATTCACTTTAGTTAATCTGTTTACATTTCTTAGGTGTGATCTGGTTGCCTAGCGACTCCACCTGAATTTTCCCTTGTCACAGTCAAGGGTCATCGAAACGCGGCATCAGCATCGTGTGACGTTTGGAGGACTACTTTGAACATCTACGTGCTTTTAGATCACTGAACTGACGTCGGTGTCCATTGGCGCTTTGTCGGTTGATTTTAGCATCAACACCAACGTGTACTTCAAACATCACCACTTTGGCCTCCTCGGTGCTTATGCACATGAGGAGGACCCCATCGGTCATCCGATGGTATTGGTCTTCGCTGAGCAACACATATTTCGTCGCTTGGTACCTGAGTCTCCTTGGTGTCGATGTCAAAGGGTTCTTTAAATAGTTAATATCATGCCTCCAATAATCGAAATCTATTTCTACTACCTCCACCTCGATTGATCTAGCCATCAGCTTGTATCCTGAGGTCGTCTGGGCTAAATCGTTTGCCACTGAGTTCTGCTTCCTTGGGATGTGAGTAAGGGCTATGCTTCTCAATCCTAACATTATATCCTAACAGCGGTCATGATATCATTTTAGCACGTTGTCTTTACATTCATACTCATTTCACAACTGCCTCATTACTAGCAAAGAGTCTCTGAGAATCTCTACTGTATCAGCACCCACTTCTTCCAATTGTTGCAACCCCCTTAGTACTGCTTCATATTCGACCTGGTTGTTGGTGGAGAAAGGTTTGATGGTATATGCAAAGTCGAATGCTGCCCCCTCAGGGGAAACAATCACCAAGCCGATACCACATCTATGTTGACACACCAATCCATCAAAGAATAAAGTCCATGGTGTTGTGTCAACATAAGTTGTTGCCTCGTCTCTGTGCTGGACTATGAATTCGGCTAACGTCTGTCCCTTTACTGCCTTTGCCGATTCATATCTGAGATAAAATTTGTTGAGGGCAAGGACCCATTTCACGATACGTCCCTTAAATATTGGGGTCGATAGCATGTACTTGATGACATCATTCTTGCATACTATGGCACACTTCGTTGACAGCAAGTAATGCCTCTATTTGGTGCACGAGAAATATAAACATAAGCCAAGCTTCTCCACTGCGGGGTATCGGGTCTCAGCTTCCAACAACCTTCTATTGAGGTAGAAGATTACCCTTTCCTTCTTATCGACTTCTTGTACTAGGACTGTCCCGATGGCTTTGTCGTCGGCTGATAAGTATAATCTGAACATAATCCCTTTTTGTAGCGGCATTAATACCTGTGGTGAATTTATGTACTCTTTGATCTCATCAAATGCCTCTTGCTATTTTGTCTCCACACGAATTCCTGATTGGACTTTAACTTCAATAGTGAGGTGAACAACTCTATCTTTCTTGAGAGATCGGCTATGAACCTCCCGAGAATGTTTATCATCCCGATTAAGGACTGCAACTCATTTTTATCGATAGGAGGATGAGTGTTTTTAATTGCTTCAATACTGCGTTGACTTATCTTGATCCCTCTTTCATGTACAATAAAACCTAGAAACTTCCCCGCTGATACACGAAAGGCACACTTCTCAGGGTTCATCTTGAGTCCATATTTCCTAGCTCTCTCTAGGACTTGACGTACATTGGCCACATGGTGTTGAGTACCGCTTGATTTCACCACGACGTCATCTATGTATATTTCCACCAACAGGCCGATCAAGTCATGAAAGATATAGCTCATGGCCGTCTGGTACATCGCTCTGCATTTTTCAAACCAAAGGTCATCACCACCCATTCATACAATACGATAGAACTCGGGCACCGAAAGGCCGTCTTGTGAATGTCTCCGTCAGCCATGAAAATCTAGTTATAACTTGCGTCCCCATCCATGAAGCTGATGATTTTTTGACCTAACGCAACGTCCACCAGTAAGTCCGTGATCTCGGTATTCCTGAAGCAATGCAATTAACTCATTCTTTAACTGATCGGGAAGTTGAGCACTTATGAAGCTTGGTCTTGGCCTATCACCAGGCCCGATATCTACTTCTTGGAGTTCGTTAGCTGCATCAAAGACTTGATCGAGTTTACCCTCCGTTTCCTCGACATCATCTTCACAAGGTGAATTTGGACTACTTACTGTAGATTGGTCTGACTTCATCATTAATCATAAAATTACTGTTCCCAACCTCATCCGATAGATGGACAGAGTCTACATCCCACCGGGCATGCGAAAAAGGGTGTTGGTATATTGTTTGGTCAAACGCGTGGCCTGGGAGATCTGCTTAACTCCAGTACAGGTCATATAATCTTAGAAGAAAAAAGGTTCAAGGCGTGCCAATCAGTTTGACCCTACAACTGATAAGGAGTCTAGGAAAAGAAATAGCGTTAGTAGTAGATCCGATCGGTTGTCGAGCTGATGACTGTAATGGGAATAAGATAACCGTGAATGAATATGTCGATCGGCCATAGAGCCGATGACTATTGGAAAGTGATCGGTGTAGATACACCATCAACCGATAGAATAAGGCAATTGCAGGTAGAGGTCAATGGACATCTCCCGAATGCGCAAAGGATAGAATATGAATTCAAAGATAACCTATCGGCTTGTACTCCGAAAGAAATAAATAAAACATGCTAGATAACATGTCAATATCATCATAATCATCATAATAATATGATTGGACCTAACCAAGACAATAACTAGTCACGATGAACACAATGATATTTTAAGGTATTGGGCATGCTTTATTTAGATGAATGGTATACAACATGAAACAGATACAATAGAAAGAGATGATAGACTTAACTGACGAAGCCTCAAACTATGACACCTAAATCACATCAATGTAAGAGATCAATCTGATGCAGCGTTAGACCTAACCAATACACCAGGATAAACCGATGACCGTACTGACCCAGTTGATGTCTTCTAGAGATCAAAACAATGCAGCTCGGCTCCGAGTGCCGAATCCCACTGGGATTAACCTTGGGAAGATAAGGGTGGTTGTAGGACCGAAAGTAGCGACCAGAGGGGGGGTGAATGGGCGCCTAAAAATTTCTTGCTATACTATGACTTAAACCCAACACCCAACCAACTTAACCAGACAAACAATATTAGCAAAGCAAATTATTGGTACTATAGTTGTCTAGCCTAGAAATGACCGGTGTCCTAATTAAAATGATATTAAAAATAAACTAAATAAAAATAAAAATACTGTAGTAAATAAAAAACACCTAGATATATTAATAATTATTTATATTGCAGTCTAAAAATAAACTACTAATCAAATGAATAAAGCATGGATCATTCAAAAATTAATTCTGAAATAAACCTAAAATATTTCACGTGAAAACTAGAATAAAATATTAGTGCGACTAATAAATTTTTCTTTTTATATGAGCAGATTAAAAATATTTAAATAGAAATTATGCGAGTACTAAAAATATTTTGTAGATTAAATTAACCACGAAAATTCTAAACAGATTTTCAGCTAATTAATTAATGGATGATTATCTATCTAACTAATTTACTTAGAAATTAGAAGATTAGATTAATTACCTGCATTCGCGCGCCCGCAAAAAAAATTCCGGCCGATGCCGACGACGACCTTCTCTCAAGTACCGCTCTCGCTGCTGCCGTGTGATGCCGTGCCCGGTGGTTGAAGTACACGCTGTAGGCTTGAAACGCCGGCGTAGATAGCTAGCTATCTTGTAGACTAGCTACCACAAAGGACCTCGATCCACGCGCTGTAGCAGATTTTCCCTTCCCAAATTGATCTTCTGTGTGGCTTCGTGCGCCTGCTGCCGGGTCTTCCGCCCAGGATGGTGAATCGGTGCTGCTGCCTGGCTGAAAAAGCCTGTCGCGCCTGCGTGCTTTTCCTGCCACGCATGCCTAACAGAGCCGCTAGCTGCCGATGCTGCAGGCCAGCTAGATGTAGTCTGCCGGGCTAGCTGTGCTACTCGGCCGATGCAACTAGTGCACACATCAGACAGCCGGATGTAAAACAGAGGAAAGGAGAAGCTGGCGGAAAAATTTAGAGATCGACTTTCGGTGGAAAATGAAAATGGACTGTAGATTGATCTATTAGAAACAGTCATTCTATCCCCACGGGGTAGGGGCCTATTTATAGGCGACTCCTAATACATGAAAAAACTAATTTACCCCTAGGGTAAATTAACACTTACTCTAAAATAAATTTCGAAATTCCTAAAATACCCTTGGAAAAATCAACTGACACACATAAAAATATTCTGGACTTAAAAACTAAATATTAATATCCTAAATATAAAATAATCATACGTTGTCAGTTTTGCGCCGAAACTGACAAAGCGTCCACCGTCTTCGCACTGGGTACCCGGATTGGGCCGACCCGACCCCACAGCTTCCTTAGCCCGGCAATCGCTCGTCGCCCATGTACCTGAGTCAAACCCAGTAAACAGACCAGTGGATCCTCTGCCGCTCCTAGCCCATGTACCCAGATTGGGCCAGCCCAACTCCGCGGCTCCTCTGCCCGATTGTCGCTCGCTGCCCGTGTACCTAAGTCACACGCACCTTAGACACGACAGGTCTTCATGTCTCTTTCTTTGACTTCTGTTGACAATCACTCATCACATCTGGAGTATCAAACCCATGTTCTTCAATATGGTTTCTCAATCTCCCACTTGATGAGTGCATTGTCAACACCCTCTTCAGCACTTCTTTAGAACCTGCATAAACATGTGGAAACAGGAAAACAAAGACAAAAGAAAATAGAAGAAAGAAAATAAAAGTTTAACCCTAATGACCAAAAGCCAAACAAAAGCAAGAAAACAGTCATTATGGTTAACCAAAAATAAAGACTCAAAAACAAGTGCAATCTCAGAACTACCAACAAGGATAACAGAGAAAAGGCAAAATACTGAAATACTCCCCCTAAAATAAATCCCAGAGAAAGCCAAAAATGTACCCTAAACTCCAAAATTTCTCCCCCTTGTTGACAATTGGACTCATCAAGTGAGACTAAAAGCACTCTAAAGAGGCATAGACACAAAATCCCCCTGAAATGCAGCTCCCCCTCAAAATATGCCATGAATGCAGATGGGGTGCATGTGGAGTGTGAAAAGCATGCTTCTTAGATATGATTGACTGCTATTACAACATCTAATAGGTATAGCAAAAGATATACTGTCTAAGATACATGACATCATCAGTGCAACAGATGATATCTAAAGAGAGTCATTAGCACGCATTTTTCGAATTTTTGTAAACAAAAGCACCACCACATTTTCTAGTTGACAAGCAGAGTAAAGCATGAAATGCAAAAGCTAACTGATATCTACCAAGATAAGCATTGTCCAAATCAAAGTGCTTCAGCAAACTTATCATCTTTTTAAAATTTTCAGACTTTTTCTTTTTCCTTTTTATTTTTTCATTTCTGCCAGGGGTTATTTGCATGTCAAACCTTATGCTAACTGACCACGTCAAGCCTAGGCCAGAACTGGATCATCAGAAGCTTAAGACATTGGTCTTGGCATACATTACACTGTCCTAGTTCATACCGAAGTGCTATGGTAAGCAATCAACAACAATGCAATGCGATAAAGCAAACCCACCTGGATCTTTTCTAATAATCATAACAATGCATAAAATTTTCATTTTTCTGAATTTTTATCATTTTTATAGCACATTTTTCATGTTTAAAGCATATAGATGTCCAAGTTGCATATCTGCATCTAAGTAAGGATCTAGCTACCAGGCATGTAAAAGATAGCGAAAGCATTCAACCTACACATGGTAGTTACCAGAAGCAATGGTGATCATTTTTCAATTTTAAAACATAAAGCCATGCATATGATAAATATCAGATATGCCATGTGAACTGAAACATAACATGATCATCGACAAGTAATCAAAAACATGTACCAGCTAGAATAAGTAGAGAAGTTCAATCATATAACAGAAGCAAGCTCAAAGTGTGATATGTGAATATGCATGATATAAACACACACAAAAAGACTCAAGAAAAGAGTAAAGAAGACATAAAACTGACTGAAAATATCCTAAAAAGGATACACAACTCCCAAATCCCCTCGCAAACGCACAAAAGTAGACTGATCTAGGGGTTTGGTAAAAATATTAGCCAGCTGCTGATGGGTATCAACGTGAATAAGATCAATGACCCCTTTCTCATATTGATCCCTCAGAAAGTGAAAGTGCACATCAATATGTTTGGTTTTTGAATGAAGACATGGGTTTTTCCCTACAGTAATTGCACTAGTGCTATCACAAAACAAAGGAACTCTCGAAGGGAAGAACAACCCAAAATCCCGCATAGTAGAAATCATCCAAACCAACTGTGAGCAGCGGCTACATACTCAGCCTCAGTAGTAGAAAGTGAAACTCCAGATTGTTTTCTAGAAGACCAAGAAACAAGTGAAGAACCAAGAAGCTGGCAAGTACCGGAAGTCGACTTGCGATCCTGCTAGCACCCACCAAAATCAGCGTTCGAAAAACTAGCTAAATCAAGAGACGATGATGCATAATAATAAAGACCTAAATTAGGGGCATAAGTAAGATACCTGAAAATACGCTTCACAGCCTACCGGTGAGATGCGCGTGGCGAAGACTGAAAAGGCGCGCACACACCCACAGCAAACTGAATGTCCGGTCTCATCGCAGTCAAGTATAGCAGCGATCCAATCATCCCTCGATACTCTCTCGTTTACCTTGACGTCATTCTCATCTTTGTCCAAACCTCCAGATGTACCCATTAGGGTCATCTGTGGCTTTAGCTCTCCACCAAAATCAAACTTCTTTAGCATATTGTTGGGGGAATAAGTTTTCCCTTAAACAGGGGCCAAATGACGTCAGCCTCCGACGGCCTTTGGCCCGGAGCCTGACACTGTCGAAGCATGATCCTATTTGGTGAAGTTATTTCTAAGTCTCAAGGTTCTTTCAGAGCCCTCTGGAGCGAGGCCTCCGAACCCCTCTCGGAGTCCTCCGGAGCGAAGCCTACAAGCTCCTTTGAAGTTTGCTAGAAGCCAAGTCTCAGGCTAGTTTCGGAGTTATCCTCTGGGGTAACTTCGGAGTTAACCTCCTAGCCTTGTTTGGAGTTAACCTTCGAGATCCTTTCGGAGCTCCCCAGAGCTAGTCTTCGAATCCTTTTCAGCTGATTCGAACCTAAGTCTCCGAGAACCCAGTTCGGAGTTCAATCTAGAGTATACTTCGAAGCCCACTTCGGAGTGTCCTTCGAAGCCTTCCTTGCGGCCTCCGCCTGTAGAGCTCCGGCCCCTACTCTGAACCCAGAAGATATTTGTACCTCGCTACAGTGTAGAAGTCATACCAGGGGCCCCTCTGCCCCTAGTATGTCGTTTAGCTGGTCAAGAAGTGACATTTATCTGACACATCTGTAAAGCTGTAAAGCACTTTGTATAGTAGACTAGCCCTTTTTTCCCTTTTTGCCCCTATAAGCCTATGAGTTATAGAGGGCATTTAGGTCTTTTCCTTTGGCTTGCGTTCCTATAAAAGCAGGGCCAAGCCCTTGTAATTAAAAAGGCTCCGCCTAGGGCCATGAGAACCCTAGAACTCACTAGACTCCACCGAGGCATATTATGCCAAATATACCACAAACTGGACGTAGGGCTATTATCCTTTAGGGGAGGTCCGAACCAGTATAAATCTTTTCTCTTCCTAAGAGAACCCTTCGAGGTTCATTATACTCACCATACACGCATACAAAACCTGTGCTGTAGCTAACACAATTGCTACAACAGTTGGCGCCGTCCGTGAGGACTTTAGTCCTAAAAGATAAGTTCTCTGCCACTGTCTGCAATTCGAAGTGCGCTTGATGGGGGAGTTTCGAAGCTTTCTTGCTTCGCGCAACCTCCGGCAAGGGCTTCGGGTGCAGTTCAAAGGCCTTCTTTGCCTTCCTCCATCCTTCGCGCTTCGGAGCTCACCCTCCAATAAGGGGCTTCGCTTCGCGTGTCGAAGGCCGTCAAAGCCCCAGGGGCTGCGAGGCAAGTTTTCACCCACTTTATGAGGTATGCACACTACCGAAGAATCCCTTTGATGTACCAATTTGCAATTACATTAATATAAAATTGAAGCCCTGCTTCGCCTAAATTCAAAGCCCTGCTTCGCCTTAAGTCAAAGCCTTGCTTTGCCTTTAAAGCAAACTTTTGATCCATCTTGTTAAAAGTCAAAGCCTCGCTTCGCGTTTTGAAACCAAAGCCATGCTTCGCGCTTTGAAATCGAAGCCTTGTTTCCTTTTAAAAATTCGAAGCCTTGCTTCACCTTATCAAAAACCCGAAGCTTTGCTTCGCCTTATTTAAAATTCGAAGCCTTGCTTCGCTTTACAAAATCCAGAGCACCCCTCTAAAGGCTACACAGTACCTCCGGGCCCGTAGCAGTGGGCTTTGAGACTTCCGAGCGGCTCGGTGTTGTAGCAATTTTGTTAGCTACAGCACAGGTTTTGTATATGTGTATACGGAGTGTAAAATGGACCTCGAGGGGTTCTCTCAGAAGGAGAAAGGGTTTATACTGGTTCGGGCCTCCCCTAGGGGATAATAGCCCTATGTCCAGTTTGTGGTTGATTTGGCATAGTATGCCTCGGTATGGAGTAGTGAACTCGAGGGTCTCATAGTCCCTAGAGCCTCTCCCTGTTACAAGGGCTTGGCCCTGCTTTTATAGGCACGCAGGCCTTAAGGAAAAGACCAAAAAGCCCTCTATGAGCCCTAGGCTCACAGGGGTAAAAAGGGAAAAAGAGCTAGCTAGAGTACAAAAGTGCTTTACAGCTGTACAGACGTGTCAGACAATGTCACACTTAACCAGCTAAGCGACATACCAGGGGCGGAGGGGCCCCCGGTATGGCCTCTATACTGCAGCGAGGTGTAGATATTTATGGGGTTCGGAGTAGGGGCCGGAGCTCCTGGCGCAGGCTACGAAGGAGGCTTCGAAGTACACTCCGAAGGGGGCTTCGAAGCATACCCCGAACTGGGCTCCGAACTGAGGTCTCGGAGACTTGGCTTTGAACTGGCCGGACAGGGTCCGGAGGCTGGCTCTGGGGAGCTCCGAAGGGAACTCGAAGGTTTGACTCCGGACAAGGCCCGGAGGCTAGCTTCGAAAATAGCCTGAGCTTCTGGCAATCTTCAAGGAATCTTGAGGGCTTCGCTCCGGAGGCCTCCGAGAGACCTCGCTCCAGAGGGCTTCGACGGGGCCCGGGGGCTTCGCTCTGGAGGGTACCCTAGACCTGGAAACAGCTTCTTCAAGGAAGGAACAGGCTTCGACAGTGTCGGGCTCCGGGCCGAAGGTTGCCGGAGGATGACGTCATTTGGCCCCTATTCAAGGGAAAAATATTGCGCCAACAGTAGCCCCTCGCGTGCATGCCTTCGGGACGAAGGGGTGCGCGCGCCTTTAGGACAAATGACCTGAAAATTACAACTTTGGAGAAAATAAGACTTCGGAGCTTGGACCGAAGGTGCTTCGAAATCCACAGTTAATAACTGCCTGCGCCAGCTGTCAGAATGACCTCGGGGAGCCCAAACGGCTCTGCAACAGTTAGAAAGGTTACCGTTACCCTGCGCTGGGCCGCTTCGCCTTCGCTGAAGGCCCACAGAACAGTGGGTTCGCCCACGACCGTCGGAATTCTTACCGCCTATAAATAGGGGTTTACCGCTTGCGGCTTCGGCACGCTCTCATTTGCTTCCTTCTCATTGCCTTACAACCTTCACTCTCTTCTCCTCTTTGGCAACGCGCGGAGTGCCCTTCGCTAGCTTCTATCCCCTCACGCCGAAGTCCCACCAAAATGCCGAAGAAGGCAAGTGGCGAAGCCTTTGGTCTTGGGCTCGAGCTTGGGCTCCGCCCAAGTGCAGGCAGCGGCGGCTGCGGCAGCGAAGCCTGCACCCAGGCGGCTAGGGCCGAGGGACCTTCGGACGCCCTCCGACAAATTTGAGCAGACGCTGGAGATGAGGGCCTCGATCTCCACGGAGGAGTCAGTCCGGAGGGCCACCGAAGGGAGGATCGCAGCGAAGATCCAACTTAGGGTTCCGGAGAAGTCCGAGGCCGTGCCGGAGCCCCGGGCTGACGAAGTGGTTGTGTTCGAGGCCTTCTTAGAGGCCGGCCTTGGGCTGCCAGCAGTCGGGATGCTGAGCGAAGTCTTGAGGGCTTACAACCTAAAGCTTCCTCAACTCTCGCCCAATGCCATGGCGAGGCTTGCTGTCTTCGAATGGGCCATGAGGCCCGAAGGCTGCGAAGGCTGCACGGACGTCTTCATCGCCCTTCATGACGCTAACTGCCAGCCGAAGCCGAGGGAGGGGACAGACCGCGTCAAGAGGGCACTGGCCTTCGGCAGCGCCAACTTCCAGCTCCGGAGGGAGTTCCAGGATGCCTTCCCGGTGAGGGCTGTGAACAACAAGTGGTACTCGAAGTGGGACCAGGAATGGTTCTATGCCTCCGTTGGCATGAACTCTCCCCTTCGGAGTACCAACGCCCACATCTTATACCGATGCGAAGGGGTGATGAAGACCAGCGAGGACATCCTTCGCTCGAGGATCTTGCTTCTTCGGAGGGTGGCGGCGAAGATGAGCATGAGGGACCTCGCAGAGGAGTTCATCACGCTCCGACTCAGCCCCCTCGCGCGCTCTTGGCCGGAGGGGCTCTTCCAGGCTTCGGGCCAAGGGGAACTTCGCGAGTTGGCCTTCGACAGCTTCTGTAAGGCTTCAACTCTCTTCACTTTAATACTTCGCAAAACTTCATTCTGACTTGAACTTTTATGAAGCCCACCTCGAAATGAGGACTCCGGAGGAGGCCATTGCGGCGGCGGAGCGCGTCGTTGGGACTCTGACACCTGAAGAGCAAGCCCAGCGCCTTGCTCTGGTGGGGTCCTGGGAGCATTGGAACAGGGTCTGGACTGCGCTTGGCCTCGAGGCGCTCCCTACTCTGCCGGACTTCTCCCACCTCACAACTTCGTCGGCCGGAGCCAAGAGGAAGAGGGGGGATGCCGATGAGCTTGGGACTTCGAGGGTGCGGTCGGAGGTCCCTACGACCGAAACCTCTACCCCGGAGGAGGCAGCGGTGGAGCCCACAAGTGCTCCGGCCACCAAGAAGGCTGCGGAGCCCCTAGCGGTGAGACCTTCGACGGCGGAGGCCGACATGCTTACTCCAGCCACCGAGAAGGCCGCGGAGGCTTCGATGGCAACAACCTCGGGCGCGAAGGCTGATACACCAGCTTCGTAGCGAAGGGATTGGGGGGCACACATAGCCCCTCCTTCCTTCGAAGAAATCTCCGACGAAGGTAAACCCTTTTTACATGCTTCTCTTCAATATGCGGATTCTGACTTGGCCTTTCTGCAGAGGAGGATGCCGAAGCGAGGCCCGCCAGGGTGGAGCCGGTAGACAAAGCCGGACCGAAGCCTGCCGCGGCGAAACCAACCGAGGCTTCGAGCAGCAGCGGCAGCAGCAGCGGCAGTGACAATGACTCGGAGTCCGGGAGCTCTTCGTCCGAGGACAGAGGCAGCGGAGGCCGCGGCGGAGAGGACTCTCGAAGCGATGAGGAGGTCGACGTGGTGGGCCTAAACCCTGCTTCGCCGAAGCCTGCGCAGGTGGCCGTGGCAGAGGAGGTGGTCCATCCCTTCCGGCCGAAGGGTGCCGTGACGGAGGTGGCAATCAACAGCTTCCGTGAGAGCTGCGCAGCTGCGGAGGCAGGGGACTTGGTGGCTCAACTTAGCCACTTGAACCCCACGGAGCTCTTCATCAGCGCGAATGAGACCCTCGTGCGGGTGAGCAGAGCCCTTTGCATCCTTCGTACTATATTTTAGCCTTCGATCCATACTTATGATTTCTTGAATTCTTGCAAGCCTTCGAATTAATGCAGCAGCTTCGTCTTCTGCAGACAGGCGGATGGAGCGATTGTCAGAGGAGAAGGAGGTCCTTCGATGCCAAGTCTCGGTGGAAACCGAGAGGCGAAGGCAGGCTGAGGCTTCGGCTGCTGAGGCAGAGGTGGCGAGGGCTGAGGCCGACAAGGCTAAGGAAGCCTTGGCCTCGGAGATGGTTCGGCTCCGCGCAGAGCTCAAGGCTTCGAAGGACGCCGAGGCTCGGCAAGCGAAGGAGAATGCTTCACTCCAAGGACGGGCTCAGAAGCTTGAAGACTTCGTCGTGGACAATCTTGGCGAAGCCACCCAGAGCCTGACCGACGTCCTTGAGCAAATAGGGACCGAATGCCGGGCTTCGGACTTCGGCGATCAGGACCCAATTGGGGACCGCGTCGATTTCTTGAAGACGGTGGCTTCGACGGCGGAGCAATCACTGAAGGGCTTCGCCCTCATGGCCGGCCGAGTCGCAGGCCAAGGGGTGTTGCACATGCTTCATGAAGCGGGGTGCAACCACCTTCAGGCGGCAACCTCCGTGACCCCGGTGGTCTTCGGGGGCCAGCACTTGGTGATGCCTCCGACGGGCGTCCGCAGAGCCTGGCGGCGGCTGCAGGAGCCTTGGAAGGAACAAGGCCGCGAAGCAGTCCTCGACCTTCAGAAGGCCCTACGACTTCGCCGATCTAAAGCACCCGCTGCGCCGGACAGGCCTTCGACATTGACACCTCCGCCTCCGAAGGTGTAGATCTCCTTAGGCTCCTTTGTAATACTTAGATGCAGGCCTTGTAAAAACTTTATCAGCTTATTAATATGAATGCGAGGGTTTTTTATACCTGCCCAGGCTCAGCCTCTGAGTGTAGACCTCAAAGTGTTTGAGGACTCCGAAGAACTTCGACAGCTGTGGGCGGTCCTCGAAGTATCTAGGTCCGAAGGCCCCCCTCGGTTTAAGCTTCCGAGGGGGCCTAGTGGTGAAGCCATCTCCGAAGTAGCTCAGGATTTGCTAGCCGCTGTGAATACGGAGTCCCTTCAGAGTCCTTTGTCTTTGCCTTCGCGAACGGCCTTAGCAGGCGACGAAGCCTTAGACTTTTCTGCCTTCGATACGGCGCCGCCTGCTTCGCTAACTCGGAGCGACCTGCAAGGTGGAAGACGATGTCTGCGGGCTTCGGAGTCTGGACGAGCTGGATGCGGGAGAGTGGGCTCCGACGAGGCTTTGTCCAGCCAAGGGGGCCCCGGCCGAAAAAGAGGCAAGCGAGGGTTGGGGCCTCGCACTCGATTTTTCTTAGGCTTAGATACAGACTACTCGTAGTTTTGTTTTCGAAGTATATTTGTAACATACTTCTCAATTATCATTCAATGAATGGAGTTTATTGTATTTGCATACTTCGTCTGCATGCTTCGCGTTGTTTGATGGCTTCGATCATTTTAGGTTGTCACGCTCGTATTGTGTATTACATCCGCACACCTCGCATACATGCTTCCCCCCTTGCTCGTGGCAGCTAGGGACTTAGCCGTTGTTGGTGCGGGCAAAAAATAAAAAATGCGAAGGGGTGTGCCTTTTGGCGGCTTCGGATGTATGGAATTCATTGAGCGAAGGCCTCTTTTGGGCTTTGAACGCGCTAACTTGGTGCGAAGCAAGGCTTCAGCATAACCAAATTAAGCGAAGCATGCTTCGACATGTTGGGATTTGGATGCTGTGCGTGAGCAAGGCTCCGAAACGCACTTAGATTTTTTAGCGAAGTATGACTTTGTCAAGCTTAGTTTTTAGTTTAGATCGTGTCACACGAAGCGAGGCTTCGGTGTGTGTTTAGATAGCGAAGCAAGGCTTCTGGAGCTTGGTCCTATAGTGAAAAGGATATTTTGTGTGGATTCACCAAACCTGCGATTTTGGGCCACCTTCGACTCTGAGCCACCTTCGACTCTAGGATGCACCAGGCCAGAGCCTGGACTCCCGGACTCGCCGAGCCGTCGCCCGGAAGTCTCAAAGCCCACTTCTACGGGCCCGGAGGCGCTGTGTAGCCTTCGGAGGGATGCTCCGGATTTGTAAAGCGAAGCGAGACTTTGAGTTTTTAAATAAGGCGAAGCAAGGCTTCGGGTTTTTGATAGGGCGAAGCATGGCTTCGGTTTTTCAATAAGGCAAAGCATGGCTTCGGTTTTTCAATAAGGCGAAGCAAGGCTTCGGGTTTTTGATAAGGCGAAGCATGGCTTTGGTTTTTCAATAAGGCGAAGCATGGCTTCGGTTTTTCAATAAGGTGGAGCAAAAGTTTGCATTTAAAGGCGAAGTAGGGCTTCGGTCTTTAAGGCGAAGCAGGGCTTCGAATTTATGGTGAAGCGGGGCTTCTATTTTATATCGAAGTAATTGCAAAATTGTACATCGAAGTGGTACTTCGGATAGTGTACATACCTCGTAAAGTGGCTGAAAGCTTGTCTCGTAGCCCTTGGGGCTTCGACGGCCTTCGACACACGAAGTGGAGCCTCTTGCTGGAGGGTAAGATCTGAAATGCAAAGGGTGGAGGAAGGCGAAGGTGGCCTTCGAACTGCACCAGAAGTCCCTTGCCGAGGGGTGCGCAAAGCAAGAAAGCTTCGAAGCTCCCCCCTCAAGCGTACTTCGAGTTGCAGACAGTGGCAGAGAACTTAGCTTTGAGGACTAAGTTCCCCACCGACGGCGCCAACTGTTGTAGCAATTTTGTTTGCTACAACACATGTTTTGTATATGTGTATACAGAGTGTAAAATGGACCTCGAGGGGTTCTCTCAGAAAGAGAAAGGGTTTATACTGGTTCGGGCCTCCCCTAGGGGATAATAGCCCTACGTCTAGTGTGTGGTGGATTTGGCATAGTATGCCTCGGTATGGAGTAGTGAACTCGAGGGTCTCATAGTCCCTGGAGCCTCTCCCTGTTACAAGGGCTTGGCCCTGCTTTTATAGGCACGCAGGCCTTAAGGAAAAGACCAAAAATCCCTCTATGAGCCCTAGGCTCACAGGGGTAAAAAGGGAAAAAGAGCTAGCTAGAGTACAAAAGTGCTTTACAGCTGTACAGACGTGTCAGACAATGTCACACTTAACCAGCTAAGTGACATACCAGGGGCGGAGGGGCCCCCGGTATGGCCTCTATACTGCAGCGAGGTGTAGATATTTATGGGGTTCGGAGTAGGGGCCGGAGCTCCTGGCGCAGGCTACGAAGGAGGCTTCGAAGTACACTCCGAAGGGGGCTTCGAAGCATACCCCGAACTGGGCTTCGAACTGAGGTCTCGGAGACTTGGCTTTGAACTGGCCGGACAGGGTCTGGAGGCTGGCTTTGGGGAGCTCTGAAGGGAACTCGAAGGTTTGACTCCGGAAAAGGCTCGGAGGCTAGCTTCGAAATTAGACTGAGCTTCTGGCAATCTTCAAGGAATCTTGAGGGCTTCGCTCCGGAGGGCTCCGAGAGACCTCGCTCCAGAGGGCTTCGACGGGGCCCGGGGGCTTCGCTCTGGAGGGTACCCTGGACCTGGAAACAACTTCTTCAGGAAGGAACAGGCTTCGACAATGTCAGGCTCCGGGCCAAAGGTTGCCGGAGGATGACGTCATTTGGCCCCTGTTCAAGGGAAATATATTGCGCCAACACTCGGCAAGTCCGGGATTCCAGGCTCCGGCCTGATGCATCCCCGGGTCGAAGGTAGCCCAGGGTCATAGGTGACCCAGAGTCTAAGGTGACTCAACCTATCACAGGTTCGGTGAATCCACACCAAATATCCTTTTCACTACAGGATCAAGTTCAAGAAGCCTTGCTTCTCTATCTCAACACGCACCGAGTCCTCGCTTTGCGTGACGTGATCTAATCTAAAATTTAAGCATCTCGATGTCATTCTTCGCTTAAAATCTAATTGCGTTTCGGAGCTTCGCTCACGCACAGTATCCAACTCCAAGCATGCCGAAGCATGCTTCGCTTAATTTGCCTATGCTGAAGCCTTGCTTCGCTCCAAATTAATGCATTCATAGCCCAAAAGAGGCCTTCGCTCGATGTGATATAAGCGTCTGAAGCCGCCGAAAGGCGCACCCCTTCGCATTTTTAATTGCCCGCACCAGCAACGACTAAGTCCCTTGCTGCCATGCGCAAGGGGGGAAGTATGTATGCGAAGTGTGTGAATGTAATGCGCAGTACGAACATGACAAGCTAAAACGTTCGAAGCCATCAAACCATGCGAATCATGCAGACAAAGTATGCAAATACAACAAATTCCATTCATTGAATGATGATTGAGAAGTATGTTACAAATATACTTTGAAAACAAAATTATGAGTAGTCTATGTCTAAGCCTAAGAAAAAGCGAGCTAGAGGCCCCAACCCTCGCTTGCCCTTCTTTCGGCCAGGTCCCCCTCGGCTGGACGAAGCCTCGTCGGAGCCTGCTCTCCCACGTCCAGTTCATCCACGTCCCGAAACCCGCAGAGCTCGTCTTCCACTTTGTAGGTTTGTCCAAGTCTACGAGACAGGCGGTGTCGTGTTGAAGGCTGAAAAGTCTAAGAGTTCGCCGCCTGCCGAGGCCATTCACGAAGGTTGTACCCCCGCGCCACGTAAGTCTACTATGAAACAACTTAAGTCTGGCGAGGAGGAAGAACTCCGAAGGGGCTCTGTCTTCACGGTAGCCAGCAGCTCCTGGGCTACTTCGGGAAATGGCTTCGCCGTTAGGCCCCCTCAGAAGTTTGAACCGAGGGAGCCTTCGGACCTAGCTACCTCGAAGACCACCCATAATTGGCGAAGTTCTTCAGAGTCCTCAAGTACTTCGAGGTCAACATTCGAAGGTTGAGCCTGGGCGGGTATAAAGTACCCGCGCATTTATATTAATAAAGTGATAAGTTTTTACAAGCCTATAGGTATGAATTACAAGGAGCCTAAGGAGATCTACACCTTCGGAGGCGGAGGTGCCGACGTTGAAGGCTGAGCTGGCGAGGCATGTGCCCTGACTCGGCGAAGGCGGATGGCCTTCTAGAGTTCGAGGACTGCTTCGCAACCTTGGGCCTTCCAAGGATCCTGAAGGCGGCGCCAGGCTCCGCGGACGCCTGCCAGAGGTGTCACCAGGTGCTAGCCTCCGAAGGCCACCGGAGTCGCCGAGGTCGCTGCTTCGAGGTGGTTGCACCCCGCGTCGTGAAGCATTTGCAATACTCCTTGACCCGCCACTCGGCCGGCCATCAAGGCGAAGCCCTTCAGAGATTGCTCCGCCGTCGTAGCCACCACCTACAAGAAATCGACGCGGTGTCCAATTGGGTCCTGAAGGCCAAAGTCTGGAGCCCATCACTTGATCCCTATTTGTTCAAGGACCTCGGTCAAGCTCAGACTGGCTTCGTCGACGTTAGCAACGACAAAGTCTTGAAGGCAGTGGCCGGCTTGGCGAAGTTTTGAGTTCTCCTCCGCCAGCTGAGCTCCGGCATCCTTCGCAGCTCGAACCTCCGCTCGGAGCTTCTCGGTCTCTGAGGCCAAGACTTCCCTCGCTTTGGCAGCCTCGGCCCTCGCCGTCTCCGTTGAGGCTTCGGCCCGCCTTCGCTTCTCGGCATCCACCGAGACTTCGCGTCGGAGGGCATCCTTCTCCTCCACCAAGCGCGTCATCTGCCTGTCCGTAGAGGTTGACGCTGCATCGTTCATTGCGAAGGCCTGAAAGAGTTCAAGAAAATCATAAGTGTTGATCGAAGAACAAGCACGACTCGAAGGCTGTATAGGACTTCGCTCACCTGGATGAGGACTTCATTTGCATTTATGAAGAGGTCCATGGGGCTCGAGCGGCTGAGTTGAGCCACCAAGCCTCCTGCCTCTGCAGCCGCGCAGCCCTCATGAAAGTCTTGGATGGCCGCTGTAGGACCGAAAGTAGCGACCAGAGGGGGGTGAATGGGCGCCTAAAAATTTCTTGCTGAACTATATCGAAAACCCAACACCCAACCAATTTAACCAGACAAACAATATTAGTAAATTAAATTACTGGAACTATAGTTGTCTAGCCTAAAAATGACTGGTGTCCTGAACTCAATAAAATACTGCGGTAAGTAAAAACACCTAGATATATCACAAAATATTTATATTGCAGTCTAGAAATAAAATACTAATCGAATGAATAAGATATGGATCATTAAAATTTAATTCAGTAATAACTCGAAAATATTGCGTATAAAACTAGAATAAAAATAATACTGCGTCTAATAATAATCAACTCCTTTGTATAAGAGCAGAATGAATAATACCTAAATAAAAGATATGCGAGTACTAAAAACTATTTTGGCAGATTAAATTATAAACGAAATTTCTAAAAAGATTTTCAGCTAATTTATTAATAGATGATTATCTATAAAATTGATTTGCCTAAAAATAGTAGATTAAAAATTTACCTGCGGACGTCGCCACCGCACGCAATGAATCAGGCCAAACACCGCTCTGTAAATCTGCTACAAAGCCACGGGAAAAGAAAAACATGCTGAAGTCGCCGTGGAAACTCGTGCCGCCCAAAGCAACCTGGACGTGGGAAAAACAACTCCTCCCTTGGAGCTTCTCTGTTGCACGCCGGCTAGCCTGGGGCTTTTTGCCTCCACACTGTACCTTGCACGGAAGAAACAACGACGGGGGCCCACAACTTCACGAGATGCCGCAGCAATTTTACCGCAAGATGACGCTCGATCCACGTGCTGCTACTTTGAAACACCAACCGGGACGCACTGTGGGTCCCACCTATGCCGCTCGGCTGCTTGCAGCGCCAAAGCCTTTGCGCGCACTGCGTGCAACGTAGACGGCTCGGCTGCAGCCGGCCTTGCACTTCGCCGGCCGAAGGAAAACGCACGGAAAGAAGGCGGCGATGTAGATCAAAACACCGAGGGAAAATAGTAGATGGAAACTGGCGGTGGACTGTGGATTAATCTAAAAAACAGTCATCTATCCCCAGGGGGATAGGGGCCTATTTATAGGCGACTCCTAATACATGAAAAGACTAATTTACCCCTAGGGTAAATTAACAGTGACTCTAAAATAAATTACTAAAATTACTAAAATATTCTTAGAAAAATCTCCTGACTCAAATAAAAATATTCTAAACTTAAAAACTAAATATTAATATCCTAAAAACAAAATAATCATAAGTTGTCAGTTTTGCGCCAAAACTGACAAAGCGTCCACCGTCTTCGCACCGGGTACCCGGATTGGACCGACCTGACACCGCAGCTTCCTTAGACCGGCAATCGCTCGCCGCCCGTGTACCTGAGTCAAACCCACTCAACAGACCAGTGGATCCTCTGCCGCTCCTAGCCATGTACCCGGATTGGGCCAGCCCGACTCCGCGGCTCCTCTGCCCGGCTGTCGCTCGCTGCCCGTGTACCTAAGTCACATGCGCCTCAGACTCGGCATGACTTTATTTCTCTTCCTTTGACTTCCATTGACAATCACTCATCACATCTGGAGTATCAAACCCATGTTCTTCAACATGGTTTCTCAGCCGCCTCCATCACGGCCCCCTTCGGCTAAAGAGGTTGGACAATCTCCTCCACCTCAACCTCGTGCACAGGCTTCAGCGGAGCTGGCCTTAGGTACACCACCTCGACGTGCTCGTAGTCTCGAGGGTCCCCTTCATCGTGATCGTTGCCTCCATCTTCCTCAGACAAGGAACTATCGGACTCTGAGCTGTTGCTGCTGCTACTGCTGCTACCGCTGCTGGAGGCCTCCGCTGGCTTTGGTGCGGTGGACCTCGCACCGGCATCCTCTTCAGCAAAAAAGTTCAAGTCAATATCCGCGAATGAAAAGAGAGGTATGTTTAAAGTGTTTACCTTCGTCGGATATATCTTCGAAGGTAGAGGGGTCGATGTGTGCCCCCAATCCTTTTGCTGCGAAGCTGGCGCATCACCCTCTACGCCTGAAGTCATCATCGTTGCAGCCTTTGCTACCACCTCGGTAGCTGCTGCTGGAGCCCCTGCTGGCTCCGCTTCTGTTTCAGGGTTCGCGACCGTTGCCTCCTCCGGAGTAGGGGCTTCGATCACGGGGACCTCCGATCGAGCCCTCAAAGCTTCGGGTTCGTCGTCGTCCACCCTCTTCCTTTTGGAGCCGGTTGCCGAGGGTACCAGATTGGAGATGTCTAGCAGAGCCTGGACCCCCTCGACGCCGAGCAGGGTCCACACTCTGTTCCAATGCTCCCAAGTCCCCACCAGAGCATGCCATTGGGCCTACTCCTCAGGTGTCGGGGCTCCGACAACACGCTCCGCCACCATGATGGCCTCCTCTGGAGTCCTCGCTTCAAGCGCGGCTTCATCAAGATTCCAAGTCAAGATAAAGTTATTTGACGAAGTATGAAACTGGAAAGACTTCGAAGTCTTACCAAGGCATTCTGTTGCCACCTTGTTTAGGCCTCCTCGGCCCGAAGGTTGGAAGAGGCCCTCCATCCAAGAGTGCGCAAGGGGGCTGAGCCGAAGGGTGATAAACTCCTCCGCGAGGTCCCTCATGCTCCTCTTCGAAGCCACCTTTCGAAGGAGCATGATCCTCGTGTGAAGGGTGTCGGAGCTCGTGTTCACCACGCCTTCGCGCCGGTAAGAGATGAGCACGTTGGTACTCCGAAGGGGAGAGTTCGCACCAACAGAGGCGTAGAACCACTCTTGATCCCACCTCGAGTACCATTTGCTGTTGGCGGCGCTCGCTGGGAAGGCATCTTGGTACTCCCTCCGAAGCTGGAAGTTAGCGCTTCCGAAGGCCAAAGCCCTCTTGACGTGGTCTGCACCCTCCCTCAGCTTTGGCTGACAGTTGGCATCGTGAAGGGCTACGAAGATGTCGGCGCGGCCCTCGCAGCCTTCGGCCCTCATGGCCGATTTAAACACTGCAAGCCTCGCCCCGGCGTTGGGCGAAAATTGAGGAAGCTCGAGGTTGTAAGCCTTCAAGACTTCTCTCAGCATCCCAACAGCTGGCAATCCAAGGCCGGCTTCGAAGAAGGCCTCAAACAGCACCACTTCGTCAGCTAGAGGCCTCGGTATGACCTTTGACTTCTCCGGCACTCGAAGTTGGATCTTTGGCGAGATCTTCCCCGCGCAGGCCCTTTGGATAGACTCCTTTGTCGAGATTGAGGCCCTCATCTCTAAGGTTTGCTCGAACTTGTCTGATGGTGACCGAAGATCCTTCGGCCCCAACTACCTCGCTGCAGGCTTCGCCACAGCTGCAGCCGCTGCCTGCGCTTGGGCGAAGCTCGAGCTCGATCCCAAGGCCAAAGCCTTCGAAGCAACTTTCTTCGGCATTTTTGTGGAGCTTAGATGCGAAGGGCGCTAAAGCTTGCGAAGTGGGCTCCACGCGAAGCTAGGAATGAGGAGAAGATAGCAAAGGATGCAAGGTGTTGAGAAGAGAGCAAATGAGAGGTGTGTCGAAGCCGTGTGCGGTAAACCCCTATTTATAGGCGGTAAAAATCCCGACGGTTCCCATGCCGAAGCCACTGACAGGTGGGCCTCCAGCGAAGCTGAAGCGAATTGGCGCACAGTAACGGTCAATTTTATAGCTGTTGCGAAGTCAATTGATCTCACCAAGGTCATTCTGACAGCTGAGGCAGGCATTTATTACCTGCGCAAGTCGAAGCCGCCTTTGGTCCAAGCTCCGAAGGCCTGTTTTCTCTGAAGTTGCCATTTTTACTGTCATTTTTCCCAAGGGCGCACGCACCCCTTCATCCCGAAGGCCTACAGGCGAGGTGCTACTATTGGGGGAATAATTTTTCCCTTAAACAGGGGCTGTTGGGGGAAAATATTCCATCCTCAGGGTTATTGCCGTAACAGCACAAAGGCAGATAATGGATTCGAAGGTTTCCAGACGTTCATCTTCGAAGATGTCCCGAGTCAAGCTCGAAGTACGAAGATAGGCATTAGTTCGGAGTATATCTTCGAACTAAGGCTCTTTGAGAACTTTTCTGCCAGCTAAGATGGAAGACTTATCTTTTTTCTTATTAGATTAGTCTTTTACCATTTTAGCCCTATCAAGGGCACCGAATAGTTTCCACTATGTCGGTTGTAATAGAGGGGTAAATAGGTCTTTTCCTTAATATTTGAGCCTATAAATACCCCCCATTTCACCTTGTAATAGGGACCGAATTCAAGCTATTCAATACACACTTTCGAACTATTCTAAGTTGTTATCCTTTCGGAGGCTTAGAACAGTTCACTTCGCAAACACTTCGTTTGTAAGTTTCTAATCTACAGAAACCTGTTAGTGTAATCTTTTACGCCAACAGTTGGCGCCGTCCGTGGGGAACCTAGTCCAAAAAACTTCGTTCTCTACCAATTTCTTACATCATGCCTCCTAAGCGGAGTGCACCTCGTAACCCTGTTCGGAGGTCCTCTCGGATCTCCGGAGAGGCACCGTCCGACACGGTTGAGGTCGGAGGGCCTTCGACATTCCCCCCACCTCAAACTCTGGAAGGAGTTTCCATCTCTCAAACATACGAAGTTCCTCTGCCAACTCCCTTTATACTTCGACCACCCGGAGTCCCTCTTCCACCTTCAATCCCACTTCGAACTGATCCTCTCAGTTCTCAAGACCCGGAAGATCCTTCCAAAGGAGATGAAGATAATCTTGGAGATATGGCCCCTCAAATGGCCAGTCTTCAAGCCGAAGTAGCTAGATGGCGGCAAGAAGCTGCAAATAGACTTCGTTCTCAAGCCATCCCGGTTATTCCAGAAGTGCCTGAAGACGACGAACCCATCTATCCCGAAGCCCCGGAGAATGACTCCTTCGATACTGAATCTCCGCTGCATCCTGAGCTGCAGAAAGTTCGATTCGACCCGAAGTTTAAGACTTCGAAGCTCTGTAAGTATGCCGGAGATGAGGATCCTGGAGAATTTGTCCGTTCTTATGCCCTAGCAATTGAAGCTAGTGGAGGAGTTCGAGATACCATGGCAAAGTGTTTCCCCTTAGCTCTTCAAGGAGTGGCAATAAGGTGGTTCTGGTCTTTGAAACCAGGATCAATTAATTCTTGGGGGCAGCTCAAGAAGAAGTTCGTAAGCAATTTTCAAGGCACCTTCGTGCCTCCAATGTCAACGGGAAGCCTTTTCCAGGTGAAGCAACTCCCCGGAGAGACATTGAGGCAATATTTTAAGCGCTTCGCTCATACGAAGTCGCAGATCCAAGGGTTGTCTACATCTTCGGTAGTTGATGCAGCTAGGGAAGGTGTCACTCATCAAGGCCTCCTGGATAAGCTTCATCGGAAAAGCATATCCTCAGTTTCTCAGCTGATGTCATACTTTGAGGAGTATGCAAGGTCGGAAGAAGGTTGGCTTCGAAGAACTGCAACTACTCCATCCATATTGCAGGAAGTAAAAACTTCGGCACAGCCGCAAGAACCAGTCTTCGAAGTTCAACATGATCGGAGAAAGGGGCAGAAGCATCCCCATTCTGAAGTCCTGAACATTGCACCCCTGCAAAAATTCACGCAGAGAGCTCCACAACCTTCGGGGAACAAGGTCAGCGGCTGGAGGTCGCCAGGGAAAATGGATGGCAAAGGCCAGACCCTTTTCTGCTGCATTCATGGTGAAAACCGAAGCCACGCAACTGATACTTGCAAGGCTATACTCACTCTGAGAGGAGAATATCTAGAAAGAACTTTGGGTCGAGGTACTACCGACCGAGTTCCAGCTCAAGCGCGCCCAGAGCCTGTCCAGGCTATGGCGCGGATAGAAAACTTCGAAGCCGCAAGACGCCCTCCTGTGGCCAATGTTATGCCACCTTCGAAGCAAGAGGAAGGGCAAGACCGAGGGAAAAGGGTAGTCCTCCCCATCTCTGGAGGAGGTACCCTCGGAAGCATGTCGAAAAGACAGAGAAGAGACTATGTCAGAGAGGTGGGCCACATTGGGACTTCGTCATCTGCAGCTGCTATGCCGGAATGGTCTCATGTACCGATATCTTTTTCTGCGGAGGATGCAGCTGGCATTAAATTCCCACATGCAGACCCACTTGTTATTACTGCTGATATTGCGGGCACTGAAGTTCGAAGAATGTTGATTGACGGAGGTAGCTCGGCAGACATTATTTTTGTTCAAGCCTTCGATCAATTGTGCATCTCCAGAAAGCACCTTCTTCCAGCAGCTCGTCCGTTGCAAGGCTTCGCTGGACCTCCGCTTGATGCACTCGGCCAAATAGGCCTGGAAGTTACCTTTGGAGAAGGTTTGTTGACCCGAACTGAGGAAGTAATCTTCGATGTTGTAGATGCCCCATATGCCTACAACGTCATCTTCGGAAGAGGCATGCTAAACCAGTTCGGAGCTGTGGCGCATCACAATTATTTGTGCATAAAGATGCCCACACAAGAAGGAGTCCTAACTGTCTTCGGAAATCAAGCTATCGCCCGGAGAGCAGAATATGGTCATGGCCCCCCTCTTGATCCAAGACAAGTAAACAATGTGCAAGATAATCAAGAAAATTTTTCAACCCCTTCTGAAGCTTCGAAGAAATCCTTCCCAAGACCAAGTCCTGGAGGACAGATTGCAGCGAAGGTTATTATCAAAGATGGTAAAGAATATACATTTCAATTTGGTAAAGATTTACCTCCAGAAGTTGCAACCTCCTTGGAAAAGGTGGTGGAAGAGAATTTAGATGTCTTCGCTTGGTCTGACGAAGATATCACCGGAGTCAATCGGGATATCATTGAACATAGTTTGCTTGTAAACCCGAAGGCCCGACCTGTTCGGCAAGGACTCCGAAAAATGTCTGCAGAAAGAGCTGTTCTAGCGAAGGACGAAGTTGAGAAATTGTTGAAGGCTGGGATTATCAGAGAAGTGGCTCACACAGAGTGGTTAGCCAACCCAGTTTTCGTCAAAAATAAATCTTCCGGGAAGTGGCGCATGTGCATTGATTTCACATCCTTGAATAAAGCATGCCCTCGTGACCCCTAACCCATGCCCTGAATTGATCAATTAGTCGACTCCACCGCAGGTTCAGAGTTATTAAGCTTCCTTGATGCGTATTATGGTTATCATCAAATATGGTTGAAGCGCGAAGATGAGATCAAGACAAGCTTCGTAACTCCCTCGGGAGTCTTTTGTTATGTAAGAATGCCTTTTGGCTTAAGAAATGCCGGGGCTACTTTTTCGAGGTTAGTTGCTAAGGCTCTAGGTCATCAATTAGGTCGCAATGTGGAGGCCTATATGGATGATATTGTAATAAAGAGTGCTTTAAAGCACCAACATAGCCTAGACTTAGCAGAAACATTTAATAGCCTTCGGGCATGTGGGATCCGTCTTAACCCCGAAAAATGTATCTTCGGAGCTAAGGCTGGAAAGTTGTTAGGGTATTTAGTCTCAAGCAGGGGGATTGAAGCTAGCCCTACTCAAATAACTGCACTACAAAAGATGGCTCCTCCAGAAAATGTAAAGCAAGTGCAAAAGCTGACCGGGCGTCTGGCAGCACTTAGCAGGTTTTTATCAAGGTCCACGGAGAGAAGCTTGCCTATATTTAAAGCATTGAAAGGGTCCGAAGATTTTGCATGGACACCGGAGTGTCAAAAAAGCTTCGAAGATATTAAAGAGTATCTCAGTAATCTCGCTACACTCACGGTTCCTACTGCGGACGAAACCCTACTCCTTTACCTTGCAGCTACAGGTTCTGCTGTCAGTGCAAGTCCTTGTCAGAGAAATGGATTTCAATGGGAAGTTGGTGCAAAATCCTGTTTATTTTGTGTCCGAAGCATTATCAGGAGCGAAAACAAGATACTCCGAACTCAAAAAGTTCGTTTATGCTCTGATAATGGCTTCGAGGAAATTAAGACATTATTTTTTGGCTCACAATGTAATTGTACCAACTTCGTATCCTTTGGGAGATATGCTCCGAAGTAAGGATTCCACTGGAAGAATTGGGAAGTGGGCAGTTGAGCTAGCACCCTTCGGCATATCTTTTCTGGCAAGGACAACAATCAAATCGCAAGTCTTAGCAGATTTTGTAGCAGAATGGACTCCACCTGCAACTTTGGCTCCGGAGAAGTCAAGTGTCGGAGTTTGGACTGTTTATTCTGATGGGGCTTTCCAAGCATCCGGAGCAGGCATTGGAGCAGTATTAATTTCGCCTTCAGGGCAAAGAGCAATGTACTCCGCAAGACTCAACTTTAAGTCTACCAATAATATAGCGGAGTATGAAGGGATTTTACTAGGACTTCGAAAAGCACGTGCTCTAGGGGCTACAAGAGTTGTTATAAAGACAGACTCTCAAATAGTAGCAGGGCACGTAGATAAAAGTTTTCAGGTTCGGCATCCACAGCTTGCAAAGTACTTAGAAGAAATCCGTAAGATCGAAGCACACTTCAAGGGTATTTCCATTCGGAGTATACCAAGAGCAGAAAATGTGCAAGCGGACATCTTAGCAAAAGCTGCAGCTGGAGCTGTGGATGTACCAGAAGAAGCTTTCTATGAAGAGCTCAGTACACCTTCAGTGCCACAAATTCCCTCTGCAGAGATTCTTTGCATTCCAAGTACAGATTGGAAAAATTCAATCATGGAACTTTTACAAGGAGGAACAAATTTGCCTGAAGAGCCACAGCTTTCAAGATTGAAACTCAGAGCTAGAAATTATCAAATAATCAACGGTATTTTATACAAGGCCGGAGTATGTTCCCCTTTACTCCGATGTATATCTCAGGCCGAAGGTCAAGAAATTCTTCGAGAAATTCATGAAGGCCTTTGCGGTAGCCATTTAGCCCCTCGAGCTTTGGCAGGAAAAACACTTCGCCAGGGGCTTTATTGGCCTACAATAACAGCTGATGCGGAGAGCTTAGTCCACACTTATCAAGGATGTCAGTGGATGGGTCGACGAAGTCATCGCCCACCAACAGTTCTTCAAGTTATTGCTCCGGTATGGTCTATGGCCAGATGGGGTATGGATTTAATTGGTCCCTTTCCAGTAGCCAAGGGAAATCTAAAGTTCGCAGTGGTAGCTATTGAATATTTTTCTAAATGGGTAGAAGCAGAGCCCTTAACAGCTATCACTTCGAACAATGTACAGAAATTCTTTTGGAAGAATATCATTTGCCGGTTCGGAGTGCCTAGACATCTCACAGTTGATAATAGAACACAATTCGATGCAGAACCTTTCAGGAAGTTTTGCGAAGATCTAGGCATTCAGTTATGTTTTGCTTCAGTGAGGCATCCTCAGTCTAATGGAGCTGTAGAAAGAGCCAATGGAAATATTTTGTCAGGGCTAAATCGAAGGATAGTAGGATTAGCAAAAGGACTGTGGACTGAAGAGCTTCCGAAGATTTTGTGGTCCATTCGGACTACGCAAACAAGGTCCACAGGTTTTACTCCATTCAGATTACTATTCGGAGATGAAACTATGACTCCAACGGAGCTCAAAGGAGGATCACTTCGCAGCACCGAACTAGAGATTGAAGAAGAACGAGAAGCTTTCGCTAGATTTATCAGAAGAAACAAGACTTCGAGCTGTGGCTAATTTATCAAAATATCACCAGCAAACGAAGACTTGGTATGACCCGAAGGTTAAGATCAATGAACTTAGGCCGGGTCATCTTGTTATACGAAGCATTATAGCGCCAGGGAAATTAGGAAATAAATGGGAAGGTCCATACCTAATTGTTCGTTCAGGACGCCCTGGCTCTTTTAAATTAGCCAATTTAGAAGGTGAAGAGTTAGCACATACTTGGCATGCGGAGCACCTAAAGCGATACTTCGCATAAGGGCTTCTTGTAAATCACTTGTAATCATCTTCTGAATTAATAAAGCATATGGTCCAGATAGTGCCTTCCCCTCATAAACCTCCAGCTTCCGAGTGGACGCACTGGAACCGCGGGGTTGACCGAGAGGGAAGTGTCATAAAGCTGAATCATATTTTCGGACTTCGAATCATTGGTTCGAAGCTTCCGACGTGGGGGCTGACATAATCCGGAGTCCAAGCCACTGGCTTGTAGGCATCCGTAAAAGAGCCCAAAACCACATCATGCGGAGTCCAAGCCATTGGCTGGTAGACTTCCGTAAAAAGAGCCGAAGGTGGCCAAAATATGCGGAGTCCAAGCCATTGGCTGGTAGACTTCCGTAAAAAGAGCCGAAGGTGGCCAAAACATGCGGAGTCCAAGCCATTGGCTGGTAGACATCCGTAAAAAGAGTCCAAAGAGACCATTGCAAACTCTGAACCATTGGTTTAACAGAGTTCGCAAAAAAGAGCCGAAGGTGGCCAAAGCGAAACAGAGTTTGAGCCATGAGCTTCGAATGTCTGTTAACATAGTCCAAAGTGACAAATTATCTAAGACACTAAGGTGTCCTGAAAGTTATCTCAAGTGATTTCTTTCAAAAAAAACAAGGGTACTAAGTTGCCATTCTTCAGACTACAAATAGTCGAAGACATTTTATAAGATTTTAAAAGATCTTTAAATTGCAGAGGGGCTCCGAACCCCAAAAAATTGTACTCCAAAGTTTTTCTTTGCGCATAACCATCTTTGAATACAGTTCGAAGTTGCTTATTCCCAAAGAGGGGCTAGTAAATATGGAGACAATTTTAAATCGGTATTCATTATTCGAACGAATATGTTTACAGATTACATCATGAAAAATTGGTATCTATACCAAGAAGGAATCGAAGACCTCTTCGATCTCTAGAGCTAGGATTGGAATGACTAGTTCCAGCGCCGGGAGTTCTAACAACTTTACGTTTAACTCTCTTGCCTCCCTTTGAAGCTCTAAAGTCCTTCTGTTCTTGTTGAAGCTCGGCCCAAGTTCGAAGCCGTTCAGGGCTCCTTTCCCAGCTTCCAAGTTCTTCAGGTTTTTTACTTCGAACTTCATCTTCGTCTTCAGACCATATAACGTTTTCAGAAGACGAAGTGTTCAAGTTAATCTCTTTTTCTTCCTCTTTAATATAAGATAATATATCTTTGCTTACTTCGGGCCCAATTACACCGGAGCTATCTCGAGGAACTAAAAATCGGGGGCGCTTATAAGCTTTTAGAAGATCGAAGGTGGTCCATAATGAGCGAAGTTCATCGTTAATATCTAACACTTCGATATCTTCCGTATGAGGCAAAGCCTAAAAATATAATAAACAAATTTTCATTGATAAATGTTCATAAGCACAAAGCTTACATAGCCAAAAATCCTAAGATATTTTTAAACCTGCGGGTTCGGAGGAGGCTGACTGCTTGAAGCTTGGGTCCGAGCTTGTTTTTGGCGTTGTCCTTCATCGATCCAGGCCTTGATCGCAGAGCGACCTTCGGCTCTCCATGAAGTCTGGAAGGCTCGCCAGGCAGCGGCCACACCTTTGGAAGGAGTCAGAAGCCGCTCGTCGTCGAAGGTAATTGGGCCTTCTCCTGCGCTCGGAGTTATCGATCGGCCCAGATCTTCGTAGTAGCAAAGTAGGCCAACAGCAGCCACTTGTCCGGAGAGTTCTCCATATCGAATGCCTGCTGTCTTCATCTGCTTCGCCACTCCTTGAATCCTTTTCAGTCGGTGCAGAAGAGAAATATTGTCATCAGAAGGAAGTGTCCCGGTAGTACCGAAGTACTCCAGAACACCTAGCAGTTGATTCATAACTTCCGCAGCTACCTTCTCAGACTTCAGCTTATCTTCGATTAGCACATCCTCCGCCGAAGTTACTTCTTCTAGAACTCCGGAAAAACTAGCAGCCTCTGTAGTCAATGAATTCTTTTGGTTCAAAAGCTGGCTATTTTCCTCTTGGAGTCTGACAAGCTCGGTCCCTGCAGTAGCGTGCTCCGCCCGCATTCTTTCAATTTCTGCTCGAAGCACAATTCTTTCTGCTTCGAGCTCTTTATTTGCAGCTTCCAAACCTTGTCTGGCCCTGCGCTCCGTTGACACTATACTGTCCATCTGAACCACTCGGCTTTCGGAGATGGTGAGATTCCGTTGAAGGATGTTATTTTCCTCTCGAAGACGAGCGATTTCTTGATCATTCGATATATTCGCAGCTCGGGCCAAGACTATTTGCTGCGAAAAGAAAAACCAAGGTAAAAATTTATTTGTAGACGAATTCTATGTTATTTCGCAGATGCTTCGTACCTGGTAAGCTGCGCGTTCCATAGCAGCGTTAAGCTCCGACCTGTCCGCTTTGCTCAGAATGGCCACTAAGTTGGTCTACCCTATGTCGCGACTAGCTCGATCCAAAGGCTCGAGCAAAGTCCAAAGACCAGTTGTTCGCTCTAAGAAAGGAGCTAGAAGGGGGAGCATACTTATCGCCTGTTGGTCATCCTCGTCGAGTGAGGGGCCGGAGTGTTGGCCTGTAGTCTTCGGAGCCCCTGGAGACTGACCCCCCTCGGTAGATTGACTCTCGTCTGTTGAATCAGACGGAGTTGATACGGAACTCGCAGCAGGGAGGGGTTCTATTTTCCTTTTGCCTTTTCCAGGTCCCATTTAAGTGGCACTTGAGATTGGCTCCGAAGTCGTCGAAGGTCCAGGAATTATTTCTTCCTGGCGGACCTCTTCCATAGAAGTGGACTCTGTAAAAAACAAAAGTATTATACATTGTATAAATACACAAAATAAACATAAAAGAATTATTCAAAGTTTACCTTCGACATTCTGGCGAGGGGTAATCATTGGACTGTTTGGTGGATCGAAGGCGAGATCTTCGTCCGAATCAGCCGTTAAATCTTCGACTGCAGGAATATTTTCCTTGGCAGTCCTTGTTGCCTCTTCAGGAATCGAAGCCATAGTGACTTTGACTCCACTTTCATCCACAGGAACTTCGTCCTGAGGTAAATCCTCTTGAACTGCTGAAGTCCTTGGTTGCTCAGGGTTATCTCGAGACTCCGGCACGTTCGCAGGTACTTCAGCTTGTGCAGTCCTTTGAGATGCATCTTCGTCTATCAGACGCACAAGCAACCTTCCTTCGTCCTCTTAGGAGTCACAGACTGAAGCCCTTGGGCTCGAAGGTGCTGGATTCTTTGGTTTCCGAGCCACCTTCTTGACTGGAGTCTTGGCGGAGCTCGAAGTCCCAGCTTCGGCTTTCCTCTTTTTGGGCCCATTCTCCGAAGGTACCCAATCAATCAGAGGAGGCGGAGCGATTTCCAGCATTCCCCACACCATGTTAAATCTTTCCCAACTCCCGACCAACTTGATTCTCCATTCTTTTTCGGTCGGAGTTGGAGCGCCCAAAATCTTCTCCGAAGCCCGCACGATTTGCTCCGAAGTAATAGGGGCTGAAGAATCTAAAAAATGAAGTTAGTTACTTCTTCGAATGAATATGCATAATATATGTTGTTTTCGAAGTTACCTGTAGGGCTCGAAGTCGAAGTGATTTTTCGGAGACCGCCTTCCGAATCCTCTTCAAAGATGATAGGCCAGTTGGCCATCAGCGGAGGGATTTGTAACCCGAGGAACTCTTCGGCTAAGTCTCGCATGCTCAACCTTCGACTGATCTTCTAAAGTAAGCTGATGCGAGCTTCGAGCTGACCTTGGTCTGGATGCACTAGGGCTTCCTTCCGGAATTGGATGTCTTTCAGAGGTCCGGCCAGAGGATTGCTTGCCCCAGTCGGTGTACCATCTTGCATTAATAGCCTTAGCAGGAAATTGAAGGGCGTATTCATCCCGAAGCCTGAAGTTAATACTTCCGAAGGCTACTACCACTTTTTCACCTCCGGGGCCTACGAAGGTTTTTGGCTGGCATGAAGCTCTGTGTAGCGCAGCGAAGATTTCTGCCCTTCCCTCACAACCTTCGGCTCTCAACGCCCATTCGAAGATAGCTAAACGAGCTACTGCGTTCGGAGAAAGTTGAGGAAGAGTGACGTGAAACAAATCAAGTATATCAGCCAAGAAGTCCACTGCCGGAAGGCCTAAGCCAGCTTCGAAGAAGGCTTCAAATACGACCACTTCTCCGGGCCTTGGCGACGGGATAAGCTCCTTTCCAGGTTTGCGGATCATGACTCCAGTACTAATCTTCCCTTCTACTGCGACCGCCAGGGATTCTCTTTTGCAGGTAGAAGGTCCCAATTGGAAGGATTGATCCAAATATTTCGTTGATGGCAGGCACAGACCTTTATCACCAACATTTTGGGGATTTCCCCCTCCTGCCGCCATGGATGTCGTTGCGGGTGTTGGAAGAGTCATCGCTAATGCCGCAGCCGCTGCTGCTGCAGCTGCCTGCTGTCGAGCCAAGGCCGAAGGGGCTCCAGTACTTTTGGTTTTCGCCATTGAAGCTTCTGGACTGCTTTGGAGGATGGATGGAGGCTAGGGCTCAAAGGGTGTTTGTTTGCAAGAGAGCGGTGGAAAGGTACTCAGGAGAGTTCCAGGCCCTCTATTTATAGCCTAGACTTTACATTTTTTACCGTTAGTCTGTGCCGTTTCGCATTCTTGCCCGTTACTTCTCTCCGAAATTAACGCATTCCGTAGTTTCCGTTAGAAGAAGGAAGCTAACGGTTATTTCTTCTAAGTCTAAAAGGCTTTCGAGCTTCCTGAGTCAGTTCTAAGATAGTTCGAAAGTAATTGTCTTAAAACTGATTCGGAGTTTAATATCTTCGTATATTTCGAAGATGAATTAAAATCCAATAACCCCTACACCTAGTTATTTTTTCTTCCGTATACTGCTCTCCTAACATTACAGGTTTAACGGAGAAGCGTATTCGAGGGGCTACTGTTGGGGGAAAATATTCCATCCTCAGGGTTATTGCTGTAATAGCACAAAGGCAGATAATGGATTCGAAGGTTTCCAGACGTTCATCTTCGAAGATGTCCTGAGTCAAGCTCGAAGTACGAAGATAGGCATTAGTTCGGAGTATATCTTCGAACTAAGGCTCTTTGAGATCTTTTCTGCCAGCTAAGATGGAAGACTTATCTTTTTTCTTATTAGATTAGTCTTTTACCATTTTAGCCCTATCAAGGGCACCGAATAGTTTCCACTATGTCGGTTGTAATAGAGGGGTAAATAGGTCTTTTCCTTAATATTTGAGCCTATAAATACCCCCCATTTCACCTTGTAATAGGGACCGAATTTAAGCTATTCAATACACACTTTCGAACTATTCTAAGTTGTTATCCTTTCGAAGGCTTAGAACAGTTCACTTCACAAACACTTCGTTTGTCAGTTTCTAATCTACAGAAACCTGTTAGCGTAATCTTTTACGCCAACAGGGGCCAAATGACATCAGCCTCCGATGGCCTTCGGCCTAGAGCCTGGCACTATCGAAGCATGATCCTATTTGGTGAAGTTATTTCTAAGTCTCAAGGTTCTTTCAGAGCCCTCTGGAGCGAGGCCTCCGAACCCCTCTCGGAGTCCTCTGGAGCGAAGCCTACAAGCTCCTTTGAAGTTTGCCAGAAGCCAGGTCTCAGGCTAGTTTCAGAGTTATCCTCCGAGCTAACTTCGGAGTTAACCTCCGAGAATTGTTCGGAGTTAACCTCCGAGACTTGTTCGGAGTTAACCTTCGAGCTCCTTTCGGAGCTCCCTAGAGCCAGTCTTCAAATCCTTTTCAGCTGATTCGAAGCTAAGTCTCCGAGAACCCTGTTCGAAGTTCAATCTAGAGTACACTTCGAAGCCCACTTCAGAGTGTCCTTCGAAGCCTTCCTTGCGGCCTCCACCTGAAGAGCTCCGGCCCCTACTCCGAACCCATAAGATATTTGTACCTCTCTATAGTGTAGAAGTCATACCAGGGGCCCCTCTGCCCCTAGTATGTCATTTAGCTGGTCAAGAAGTGACATTTATCTGACACGTCTATAAACCTGTAAAGCACTTTGTACAGTATACTAGCCCTTTTTTCCCTTTTTGCCCCTATAAGCCTATGAGTTATAGAGGGCATTTAGGTCTTTTCCTTTGGTCTGCGTGCCTATAAAAGCAGGGCCAAGCCCTTGTAATTAAAAAGGCTCCGCCCAGGGCCATGAGAACCCTGGAACTCACTAGACTCCACCGAGGCATATTATGCCAAATCCACCACAAACTAGACGTAGGGCTATTATCCCTTAGGGGAGGTCCGAACCAATATAAATATTTTCTCTTCCTGAGAGAACCCTTCGAGGTTCATTATACACACCATACACACATACAAAACCTGTGTTGTAGCTAACACAATTGCTACAACACATATCCCGCATGTACTTACCCTAGTGGATGAAAATGCCGTCCTTGGTCTGCTTGATCTGGAGCCCTAAAAAGTAATTGAGTTATCCCATGAGACTCATCTCAAACTCACTATGCATCTGCTCAGAAAACTTGGACACAAGCTCATTAGTAGAACCACCAAAAATAATATCGCCCACATAAATCTGAGCAACCAATAAGTTTGCGCCATCTCTAAGCAAGAAAAGAGTCTTGTCCATAGAACCCATCACAAAACCTTTCTGCAACAAGAACTGCTTCAGGCGATCATACCAAGCCCTGGGGGCCTACTTCAGACCGTATAAAGCCTTCTGCAGCTTGTACACATGTCGTGGAAATCTAGGGTTCTCAAAACCAGGCGGTTGCTTAACATAGACCTCCTCCTCTGTATACCCATTTAGAAACGCACTTTTGACATCCATTTGATAAAGATTAAAACCTTTAGAAGTAGCAAAGGCCAAAAGAATACAAATGGACTCAAGACAGGAAACAGGGGCGAAGGTCTCTTCAAAATCAATGCCTTCTTTTTGACAAAAACCATGTGCCCCTAATCAAGCTTTGTTGCACACCACAACACCATCTTCTCCTTGTTTGTTCTTAAACACCCACTTGGTGCCTATGATGTTGCATCCAGGTGGCAGCTCAACTAGTGTCCAAACCCGATTGCAAACAAAATTTTCAAGCTCTTCTTGCATGGCGTTTCTCCAATTTGAATTAGAAAGAGCATGAGAAACGTATCTAGGCTCAAAAGTAGCAACAAAAGCAGACTCGGAAAACATAGCAAGAGAACCAACTCAAGACAGTAAGGATCTCTTAGTAAGATCACCGATGATGAGCTCTGAAGGGTGATCACGCTGAACTGCTCGGGATCCTAGGTGATCTGAAGTCACCTCACCGGAATCAGCAACTGGCTCCTCTGCACTCGCCTGAGAGGTCATCTCACCAGAGTCAACACCTGGCACCTCTGGACTCAGCTGAGGAGACTCGATCGAAGTAGAAGGAGTAATTAGAGGTCCGTCCTCATCCTCAGTCGAAGTCTCAGAGGGTGTGGGGTCTGCAGGCGGTGCAGAGGGCCCACCCTCATCATTGGCAGGAGTGTCATCATCTTCCTCGAAAATGGACTCTCCAAGCTCATCATCTCTAGAAAGCTCAAAAGAAGGAGTCGGCGAGGGCAAAGACTCATCAAAATAAACCTCACAAGTCTCGACAAGCATTTGAGAGTCTAGGTTCCAAACACGAAAGCCTCGTGAACGCAATGTATAACCAAGAAAGACTCTATCCCAGCAACGAGACTCAAACTTGTCCAAATGCCCTCCCTTCTTAAGCACAAAGCACTTGCATCCAAAAGCTCGCAAGTGACTTACCTTGGGCTGTCTACCAAAATGCAACTCATATGACGTCTTACCTAAGTAAGCTCTAAGAAAAATGTGGTTGGCAAGATAGCAAGCTGTGTTCATCGCCTCAGCCCAAAAATGCCTAGGAGTCCTATCCTCATCAAGCATCGTCCTGGTCATCTCGACAAGCGTGTGGTTCTTTCATTCCACAACGCCGTTCTGTGGGGGAGTGTAAGGAGCAGAGAACTGATGATCAAGACCCTGATCACTACAAAAGCTGACGAACTGAGAGTTCTTAAACTCAGATCCATTGTCCGAATGAATTGCTCGCATCAGACCATTGTTCTCATTCTTTAGCTTCAGAATCAGGTCACGAACATACTGAAAAGTCTCATCCTTAGACTTTATAAAGTAAACCCACGAGAAACGAGAAAAATCGTCAACTATCACAAGGGCATACCACTTCCCACTGATTGAGCGTACTCGAGCTGGACCTACTGTATCCATGTGCAACAGCTCTCCCGGGTGCGAAGTCATCACCTGAGTCATAGGTGCATGAGAAGCGGCAACCATTTTCCCATGATGACAGAGATGACACACTAGATCCTTCTCCATCTTAAGCTTAGGCAATCCTCGGATAAGATCCATAGAACTCAATCTGACAAGCAGATCAAAGCTCAAATGGCCTAACCTTCTATGCCACTTCCATAGCTCAGAGGAGGATCCGGCCATCAGACATCGAGAAGGGCCAGAAGAACTACAGAAATCAATACGAAAAACCTTACCGAAAGGTAAGATCCGGTAGACTAAAGATCCTCTAGAATCAACAACAGAAGACATGCCCTTCTTAAAACGCACTTCTAAACCATACTCAAGCAGTTGCGAAACAGAAATTAGATTAAAGTTCAGATTTCCAACTAAAGCAACATTCTTCAAGGAGAAATAATCAGAAATACGAATCAACCCAATACCTTGTACCATCCCTTGACCACTGTTCCTGAAAGTGATGTATTCCTTGGAGCTCGGGGGAGTGAGGCTGGAGAACCATCTGCGGTGTCCCGTCATATGGCGAGAACATCCTGAATCCATGATCCATACGTCCTCCAGTCCTCGATCCTGCAAGATCAATGGTTATGAGTGGGAGCAAATGGTCGACCACCAGGTCTAGAAAAAGTACTAAACTAGTGTCGAGCCATCTGCTCGTAAGTAGGAAAGTAGAAGGAATCATATGAGTCTGGACCACAGCGTGGCTCAAAGCGCGGTCCTGTGTTCTGCCTAAAATCACAATCACGAGGTCCAAAACCGCATCCATAACGATCTGGAACTCTATCGGAACAAAAACCACCCTCCAGAGCACGGTCATAAAAACCGTCTCCTCTACCACCACCTACATGACGTCACCTGGCCTCTAGCCTCTCTCTACGTCGAGGAACTCTATGTCTATCACCATGCTGGTAGAACTTCTCCTACCCACCTCGAGCTCTCTCTGCTCGCTCAACCCGCTTCCTCCTGAAGCAAAACTCCTCAAGATGCCCGTCTCTCTGACAAAACTCATAGTGATAGGTAGGCTTCTTGGGATGTGGTTGAGGCTTGGGATTCTTAGGCTTGGTGGTGTTTGGTGTAGCATCTTTGGTGTGAGAGGGTCCAGGTAAGGAATCAAGAGAAGTGTGGAGAAGTTTAGGCTTTGGAACCCAGATTTGCTTCTTAGGTGGAGCTTTAGGTTGTTCTTAGAACACTCCATCCTTGGGCTGACTATCCTTAAAGGACTCAGTGGAGTGAGTCTTGGGATATCTCTATTCGGGAGTCATCTTACTCCACTCCACTGCTCGGCTAATAGCACTCTCAAAATCAGCCTTGGTATAGGTGTAACCTAGCCCAAACCCATCCTGTCTCTTGAACTGCTGGATCATCATGATGAGCTGTGGCTCTTTAGCACTAATCCAACTCAGGATCTGATGGAGGTAAAAGTTCTCATTCTGAACATCAGCTAGCTCCTCTCTCAAAGAAGCTAACACCTCCACCTGAGACAAGAAGATCTCACACTCTCCATCAACATCGATAGACTTCTCTGCTTTTAGCTTGATCAACTCCATTCTCATGGACAAAAAGTTCTCACAAAAAGTGGGTGGAACTGTCAAGGTCTCAAGCTCTAGCTTAGTCTGCTCCAACTCAGCTCTCACTCCAGCTAACTCGCTCAACTGCTCATCGGTCTTGGCTCTCAGCTCAGCTATACTAGCTAAATGGGATGGGCAGTCTACACAAGGTACGACGACAGTGGCTTGAGCATTTTTCAGCTCATGCTGAGCGCTCTCAAGCTCAGTGGCCAAGGCGTCTCTCTCATCTACTCTCTCTGTGTACCTAGACTTAAGAGTCGTCAGGTCACACAACAACACCTCATAGTTAGGGCACTCACCACTATCACCCAAGCAAGGGGAAGAAGACATACTCTCAATCTTGCCATTCGCCATGGAAAGCTCACTGTCAAGCTCATCTATCCTCTTCTTAGCCCCTCTAAGCAGTTTGTCCCGATACTTCAACTCCTGACGGTTCTGTTCTAGTAAATTAACAACTTCTTGTTCATAGGGAGATACCTTCTCATCGTCGTCGTCGTCAGAGTCATCGGAGGAGTCCTTTTCTTTCTTCTCCCCAAGAGCCATTGAGCAGAAGCTCTTGTGGGGTCTTTGGCTATGACGTGAGCGACACTTCGGCTTGTCCCCGAAGGCCATGAAACAGAGGCCCGCCGGATCGTCCCTGTCCTTCCCCTTCCTGATCACAATCTTTTCATCACTTGAACTCGAAGATGAGGAGGAAGACGAGGATCTCTTGGAGTAGCTTTTCTCCATCTCGGCGAAGAAAGCCTTGTCTCACTTCTTGTTCTCACGCCTGTAGTCCTTCAAAGCCTTTCGAAAGAATCTCATCTTGGGCTTTCCCTTTGTGGAGTTGTCATACTTGTCGGAGTCATAGGAGTTGCCGCCGGTTCCCTTCTTGTAATTCTTCCACTTGGGGCAGTCGGCAATGAAATGACTTGTATCACCACACTCAAAGCATCTGGATTTTGAGCCATGTCTTTTAAACATTCGTTTATCATAGACACGTCGCACCCGGTTGTTAAACAAGCACAGATCATCATCTCCTAGTGAATCAAGTTGTTCCTCGGAGATAGACATCAAGGAAAAAGCAGTATAACTCATGGCATTAGGATCAACAAACGATGTCACAAGTGCCAGAGTCTTTGAGCCAGAACCAGTGAGATTTGATCTCAACTGGATATCGACCTCCGAGGCCTTGGGCTTACTAAAAAGCTCTGCGACAGTCAAGGTATCATAAGACGCGCTCTCAACAATAGAAGAAACCTTGATCTCCCAGATCTTAGGGTCCAAGGTATGGAGAACCTTAAGCGCGTGTTCATGATCTGAGACCAGCTGATCACGCTCGACCTTGTTGACGCGAAGCTTGTTAATGATCGATTGAAAACGACCAAACAAAGCCTCAACAGTCTCACCCGGCTTCTGTGAGAAATTCTCATACTCACGCCGGTAGGTCTGATATAGCCTAGCCTTGACCTGAGTTGTCCCCTCATGGTGTGCCTAGAGGGTAGCCCAGATCTATCGAGCAGTGGTGAGATGGCTAACACGCTCAAACTCACTAGTACCTAGACCAGAAAATAAAATGTTCACCGCTTTACTATTATTTTTATGATGGGTAATTACATCTACAGCAGTATCCGCAGAAATAGGCACTATGATGAAAGTAGGATGAACACAAATCTCCCATATGTCCGAGCTCTGGCTCATAAGGTATGCTCGCATGCGAGTCTTCCAATAAGTGTAGCCAAAAGCTTCTAGGGATGGAATTTTACCAGAAGACATCATGATCACTACTTGGGTTTAGAATCAGTAAAGATATAAGAAAACCCTAACCTCGCTCTGATACCACTTGTAGGACCGAAAGTAGCGATCAGAGGGGGGGTCAATAGGTGACAAAAAATTTCTTGCTATACTATGACTTAAACCCAATACCCAACTAACTTAACCAGACAAACAATATTAGCTAAGCAAATTATTGGTACTATAGTTGTCTAGCCTAGAAATGACCGGTGTCCAAATTAAAATGATATTAAAAACAAACTAAATAAAAATAAAAATACTGATGTAAATAAAAAACACCTACATATATTACTAATTATTTATATTGCAATCTAGATATAAACTACTAATCAAATGAATAAAGCATGGATCATTCAAAAATTAATTCTAAAATAAACCTAAAATATTTCACGTGAAAACTAGAATAAAAATATTACTGCGACTAATAAATTTTTCTTTTTATATGAGCAGATTAAAAATATTTAAATAGAAATTATGCGAGTACTAAAAATATTTTGCAGATTAAATTAACCACGAAATTTCTAAACAGATTTTCAGCTAATTAATTAATGGATGATTATCTATCTAACTAATTTACCTAGAAAATAGAAAATTAGATTAATTACCTGCATTCGCGTGCCCGCACAAAAAAAATTCCGGCCGATGCCGACGACGACCTTCTCTCGAGCACCGCTCCCGCTGCTGTCGTGTGATGCCGTGCCCGGTGGTTGAAGTACACGTTGTAGGCTTGAAACGCCGACGTAGATAGCTAGCTATCGTGCAGACTAGCTGCCACAGAGGACCTCGGTCCGCGCGCTGTAGCAGATTTTCCCTTCCCAAATTGATCTTTCGTGTGGCTTCGTGCGCCTGCTGCTGGGTATTCTGCCCAGGCTGGCGAATCGGTGCTGCTGCCTGGCTGAAAAAGCCTGTCGCGCCTGCGTGCTTTTCCTGCCGCGCACGCCTAACGGAGCCACTGGTTGCCGATGCTGTAGGCCAGCTAGATGTAGTCTGCTGGGCTAGCTGTGCTGCTCGGGCGACGCAACTAGTGCACACATCAGAGCAACAGCCGGATGTAAAACAGAGGAAAGGAGAAGCCGACGGAAAAATTCAGAGATCGACTTTCGGTGGAAAACGAAAATGGATTGTAGATTGATCTATTAGAAACAATCATTCTATCCCAGGGGGTAGGGGCCTATTTATAGGCGACTCCTAATACATGAACAGACTAATTTACCCCTAGGGTAAATTAACACTGACTCTAAAATAAATTCCGAAATTCCTAAAATACCCTTGGAAAAATAAACTGACACAAATAAAATATTCTGTACTTAAAAACTAAATATTAATATCCTAAATACAAAATAATCATAGGTTGTCAGTGTTGGGGGAAAATATCCCATCCTCAGGTTTATTGCCGTAACAGCACAAAGGCAAATAATGGATTCGAAGGTTTCCAGACGTCCATCTTCGAAGATGTCCTGAGTCAAGCTCGAAGTACGAAGATAGGCATTGGTTCGGAGTATATCTTCGAACTAAGGCTTTTTGAGATCTTTATTGCCAGCTAAGATGGAAGACTTATCTTTTTTCTTATTAGATTAGTCTTTTACCATTTTAGCCCTATCAAGGGTACCGAATAGTTTCCACTATGTCGGTTGTAATAGAGGGGTAAATAGGTCCTTTCCTTAATATTTGGGTCTATAAATACCCCCCATTTCACCCTGTAATAGGGACCGAATACAAGTTATTCAATACACACATTCGAACTATTCTAAGTTGTTATCCTTTCGGAGGCTTAGAATAGTTCACTTCGCAAACACTTCGTTTGTTAGTTTCTTTTCTACAGAAACCTGTTAGCGTAATCTTTTACGCCAACAGTTGGCGCCGTCCGTTGGGAACCTAGTCCAAAAAACTTCGTTCTCTACCAACTTCTTACACCATGCCTCCTAAGCGGAGCGCACCTCGTAACCCTATTCGGAGGTCCTCTCGGATCTCCGGAGAGGCACCATCCAACACGGTTGAGGTCGGAGGGCCTTCGACATTCCCTCCACCTCAAACTCCGGAAGGAGTTTCCATCCCTCGAACATACGGAGCTCCTCCGCCAATTCCTCCCATACTTCGACCACCTGGAGTCCCTCTTCCACCTTCAATCCCACTTCAAACTGATCCCCTTGGTTCTCAAGACCCGGAAGACCCTTCCGGAGGAGATGAAGACAATCTTGGAGATATGGCCACTCAAATGGCCAGCCTCCAAGCTGAAGTAGCAAGATGGCGGCAAGAAGCCGCGAACAGGCTTCGCTCTCAAGCCGTCCCAACTGTTCCAGAAGTGCCCGAAGATGATGAACCCGTTTATCCCGAAGCCCCAGAGAACGCCTCCTTCGATAATGAATCTCCGCTGCATCCTGAGCTGCAGAAAGTTCACTTTGATCCGAAGTTTAAAACTTCGAAGCTCTGTAAGTATGCTGGAGATGAAGATCCCGGAGAGTTTTTCCGTTCTTATGCCCTAGCTATTGAAGCTAGCGGAGGAGTTCGAGACACCATGGCAAAGTGCTTCCCTTTAGCTCTTCAAGGAGTGGCATTAAGGTGGTTCTGGTCTTTGAAGCCAGGATCAATCAATTCATGGGGGCAGCTGAAGAAGAAGTTTGTAAGCAATTTTCAAGGTACCTCCGTGCCTCCAATGTCAACGGGAAGCCTTTTCCAGGTGAAGCAGCTCCCTGGAGAGACATTGAGGCAATATTTCAAGCGCTTCGCTCATACGAAGTCACAGATCCGTGGGTTGTCTGCATCTTCGGTAGGTTATGCAGCTCGGGAAGGTGTCACTCATCAAGGCCTCCTGGATAAGCTTCATCGGAAAAGCATATCCTTGGTTTCTCAGCTGATGTCATACTTCGAGGAGTATGCGAGGTCGGAAGAGGGTTGGCTTCGAAGAACTGCAGCTACTTCATCCATATTGCAAGAAGTTAAAGTAGAAGTAAAAACTTCGGCACAGCCGCAAGAACCAGTCTTCGAAGTTCAACATGATCGGAGAAGGGGGCAAAAGCACCCTCGTTCTGAAGTCTTGAACATTGCACCCCCGCAGAAGTTTACACAGAGAGCTCCACAGCCTTCAGGGAACAAGGTCAGCGGCTGGAGGCCGCTAGGGAAAACGGCTGGCAAAGGCCAGACCCTTTTCTGCT